>CM067306.1:21794386-22343316 GCA_034231615.1 Meghimatium bilineatum
AGTGTGAAGAATATGTGCTCTCCAACATTTGTTCGACGCTTTTGCCTTGTAAATTGGGAAGCTATATTCAAAGTTTTCCCCATACCATGGAGAACATGCTCAAGCTGGGGCATCCAGCATTTGAATCATCACTCCTACTTAAAATGGGTTAAATTGTCGTGCGATGTTATCGGACACATCGTTCTGGCTATTGTTGTTCTTTATTGCAGGTTTCTTATACCTGCCGTTTCTCATTCCCTTTTTGTTACACGTATTCATGTCGTTTCCTCTTCTTCTTCTTCAGTGTTCAGTCTCACACTCCCGCTGGATCTCTCTTGTTGCAAGACTATTATCCTACTAGATTTCCAGCAGGATGTAGTCCAGAGAATGAAAATGCGTTGTGTTGCCGTTTTATTTGCGCCAATGGTCCGACACATCCGTCTTCGGCGGTATGCCGTTTCTTATACCCTATCTGTTGCACCCTTGTCTTGTCTTGTCCTATCCACGTGTGCCGCTAGGCGTCATGGGAAGCCGAAGTCTTCTTTCTTTCGCTAACTGTGATGCCGCTGCCATAGTTTGGCCTTGGTTTTCTAGTATTTCTCTGATGTCATTTATCCATCATCGTTTGGGTCTTCCCATATTTCTCTTTCCAGATGATCTTTTATTGAAAGCTATCAATGGATTGTGATCTGGTTCCATTCTGAATAGGTGGCACGTATTACTGCCGTTTCTTATTCCCTCTCTGTTGCACTTATCTATGGCTTGTTGTTTCTCGTATTTATAAACGATAGTTCTCATTTTGTCATGTTCTAATAGTATTTACGTAAAACACAAGGTCGATCGATCAGCTCTACAATGAACACACATTCTATTTGGTATGCGTATGAAATAATACACATACTAGTATACAAGACAGTTTCGTCGTTTCAACCTTAGGTTTTTTATTCATAACAATTATCTTTTATCATTTACCATATTATTTTAATGCGCTCTCTACGATAATATTTGGTGTGTACGTACATCATTGTAACTTTAAATGTCTCTGTTGTTAAATGTATGCCATCTAACGCATACGATAATGCCCTTATTTTTACTGTTTTAAGGTTGAAGCGTTGAAACTGTCGTGTATGCTGTTTTCTGTAATTTCATACCGTTACATAAAAAGTCTTATAGTCTGTGCATTCATTATAAAGCTGGTCGACCTTGTGTTTTACGTAAGTACTATTGTTATACAGTTTTAAAGCAGTGTAACTTATTTGTCAATTAAACTTTGGAATTTTGGCTGAACAGAATTCAAGTCAAATAAAGAAAATACACTGTCAATGGATTGAGAGGCAAACAGACATATACGCAGAGAGACTGATAGATAGATAGATAGATAGATAGATAGATAGATAGATAGATAGATAGATAGATAGATGGATGGATGGATAGATGGATAGGATGGATGAATGGATAGGATGGATGGGATGGATAGGATGGATGGATAGGATGGATGGATGTATAGATGGATAGGATGGATAGGATGGATGGGATGGATAGGATGGATAGGATGGATAGGATGGATAGGATGGATAGGATGGATGTGATGGATAGGATTGGTAGGATAGGATAGGATGGATAGGATAGGATAGGATAGGATGGATAGGATTTGATTGGATAGGATTGGATAGGATGGATAGGATAGGATGGATAGGATGGATTGGATAGGATAGGATAGGATGGATAGGATTTGATAGGATAGGATTGGATAGGATGGATGGGATGGATAGGATGGATAGGATAGGATGGATAGGATAGGATAGGATGGATAGGATTTGATAGGATAGGATGGATAGGATGGATGGGATGGATAGGATAGGATGGATAGGATGGATATGATAGGATGGATAGGATTTGATAGGATAGGATTGGATAGGATGGATTGGATAGGATAGATTGGATAGGATAGATTGGATAGGATAGATTGGATAGATTGATTGGATAGGATTGATTAGATAAGATAGATTAGATAAGATAGATTTGATTAGATAAGATAGATTTGATTAGATAAGATAGATTTGATTAGATAAGATGGATTAGATTAGATAAGATAGATTAGATAAGATAGATTAGATAAGATAGATTTGATTAGATAAGATAGATTAGATTAGATAAGATAGATTTGATTAGATAAGATAGATTAGATTAGATAAGATAGATTAGATTAGATTAGATTGTCATTTTCTATTAACCGCACAAATATATGAAATACTGACTCTCCTTCTGCTATTACCTATAACTGATCCCGGCGGTGTGCACTCTGTAGCAGCGAAAACATACGGGTTTGGTAAGAAGTAAGGGGCTTGATCGTTAGCGTCATAGATTGTGATCCCAACAGAGCACGTTGCTTTCAATCCGCCTTTATCTGTGGCTACTGTGATGACTGAGAAGGGTACATACTGCTTGCCCTTGAAAATATGATTAATAAATGTTAAACAGTTCATGAAAACATCTTCATCACGATTACACAACCACCACTACCATTACCACCAACAACACCATCACCATAGCAACTGTCTGCACTAGTACTATTATCACCAGCAACACATCACCATGTCCAGCACAATCACCACTGCAACCATTACCATAGCCTCTGCCGTCACATAAGCTCGTCGTCTTCGCATTGAGTATGCCATATTGACTATCAATTAGAATGTTATTTATATACTAGATTCGTTTGGATCCCGTCGAGACCCGTCGTCCCGATGAAATTTAGTGGGTTGCTTACCCTGATATGCCTAACACTGCCAATGTTCTTGCCAACCCGGCTCACCGTATGGGAACAGAACGAGTATGACATTGGATCCATATTCGAGCTAAGTATATTGATATTAATGAACTGCTTTGTTGTATTCTCTGGATTCAATGGGTAAATATGCGAATGTCGCGGTTAAAAGGTAGTTCTCCAACTTCGTTGATGAAAACCATTGCAATCTCGTTAGAGGATGGTTAATATAGCTAGGTTGATCACATTGACGATCGCGCTTGAAGACCATGTTTACTATTGGATTGACTCTTCCAATTTGAACAGCATTCTGAATCTCTCTTGTTTCGACATCACGCATTAACTGATAAGACTGTGCTAGTCTATTGTGTTGACGAAAAAATAGATCGATCTTTTTAAGAATTTCTCTTTCGCATGCAGCATTTGCTGCGTGTGCTTGTTGAATGTCTGTTGCTTGCGAATTATCCAAAACATACAACTGAGCGAACAGTGGAATTTGTTGTATGGCGATTGTAGAATGAGATAAATGTATATTTATAAATGTATATAAATTGTAAAATGAGAAGTTCGATTATAAGTTTGTCAATGAACTTTAAAAAAAACATATGGACCTAGACCTAAGCAAGACAGAAAAAGCGATATTATAAGAGCTAATATTCTCGCGAAAATGTGTGTATTTACGGTGTGTATTATCAGAGAACATCAAGTGCAGGAACTCGGGATATTCCAGCTTATTACCATGGATGTCAGATTGTGGAATTTACATGTATTTACAGATTGTGGAAAAAAATATTGATAGATCTATATAAAGCTTAGCCTGGGTAGTTGTTAAGTCATCAGTACTTATATAAGAAATAGCAAAACATATAGACGAACACACAAGGCATACATAATTGCATGTACGCATACTCAAGAAATATATCAATAAACCTATATCTTACCGGATCAATATCGATGTCTGATACAGAATATATACTCCCAGAGTTTGGATCCACATTAAAGAGATTTGAGGATCCGCCAAATTTAGTGAAAGTGTGCACATCGTTAATATCAGGATCTTGTATGTACAATCCAGTATCTGTGTTGATCTATTCGCGTGGATTAGAACATGTCAACAGGTCAGTGACTACTGATACGTAGTTGTAGTAGTCTCTATATCAAACCGATGAAATGGGTATGGTAAACATGGTTCTAAGGATCACATTATCATTTACCAATGGAATAGTTAGCGATGATGTGGCCAGCTTTACTTTCAGTTTGACTTTACACGAAGTTCTGATACCCATTATAGGAGACTGGGTTAAGCTACAGTGCGAGCCATTTGTGGTCTAAAAAAGTGTAAAGTTAAGTAAAGTAAAGTTAACCCATAGCATTTATTATCTCTGTAGGGATGTGAGATGTTAGCGATTTCCCATTTTAGTGACTCTGCTATATGAGGGCTGTAGTCATCTCCTCTTCCTCGCAGTCTTTACTTCCCGGATTAATCCGGTACCCAATTAAGACTGGGTCGACCTGGGACAGTTGTGATTTGAAAAACATTTCCGCCTCAACTGGGGAATGAACCAAGGACCACTCATTTGCGGAGCCAGTGAGTTAACCACTGCGCTAGCGGCCCCCATTGCGTTACTTGGCACCCTAAAATGTGTACTGTTCAATGAATTGGAAAATCAAATACATACCTCTAGACAAGAAAGTCAAAGCACTAACCACTAAACTAACGCGTATTAATATGCATTAATAAATATATCAATAGATATAGTTTACATTATCTCGGGGTCGGCAATCTTCTGCCCACCGGCCCACTAATCCTTAAACAAAAATCGTAACTGCTGACCCTCGGTGCTCGTAAAAAAATCACAGTGTTTTTTCTGAGCACTTGACTTTAATAAATTGTATTAATTTGTTTGAATCTAAATATACTTAAAATAAACCAAACCAGTCCCCAGTCATTCCCAACCGTCCATTTACGATGCTGGTTCGCCCACTGCAGTTGGTTCTGGCGATGCCGGCCCATAAGAACAGGACCTCTGTAGGGTATTCTAGCCCAAATACCAGCGTCGTGTAGCCGGTTCATGACCGCTCGATCTGAAATTCGACGAACTGTTGACATTGACTGGACTGTGGAGATGGAGATGCAAATCGATTCCTGAGGTGAAGTAGCCGTATGAAACGGTCTTCGGCAGGAGTTGTGACCCTGGGTCTTCCACTGCGCGACTGGTCTGCCACTGAGCCTATTTGTTGAAATCGCCTCCAAAGGGGAATAATTGTGCCTTTAACAACATTAAATTTTCTGACCACTACACTGTGTAATTGTCGAGTATGTAAGCGTTTAATGGTAATGTATCGTTCTGTAATAATATGAACTATATTTGCGCATTGAATTTTCAACTAATTTATTGGAGAAACGTCAATATTTTCAATAATATAGTCCGTGAGATTTGGTTTCAGTAAATTTCACGGGATTTTCATGCACCTGTCATGAGCTATTATCATTTTACCTTGACCTCTTTCAGGACCCTACGAATCATGAGGTGAGTACAATTCAGGTAACCATGTGAAGTTAGTGACCAGGTGGACACAGTCGATAGGTTAAATGATAACCAATCAATCAATATCTTTTATAAAAGTAACTCCAGAAAATTTGAGCCTTATTGATGATGTTGTTCCTCCTTCGCAAACGAAGATGAGCATGGCATAAAAAAACATTAAATGCGATGAAAAATAAAAAAAATATATGAGCCTTACTGCATATATCCCGAAGACAAGAAACGAATCAACAACACTTGTAGATGTGAAAGCAATATATTAGAATAGGCACGTGGAATGTTAGAACACTACACCAGGCGGGGAAGTTAGAAAACTGAATATTAGAGGCAAAAGCTTTGAATGTTGATATCTAGGAGTAGCAGAGACGAGATGGAAAGATGCTAGTTATAATCGAAAGGTAGAATGTATCTTTATACATTCAGGAGAGATTACCATGCCTGGGTGCGGTGGGGGAAGTGGGGTAGAAATATTGACCAAGAAAGAATTAGAAAAAAGTCTTTAGCGCTTACTGGACAAACAATGATTGAATGATGATGCTAAGGATCATAGCAAAACCTTTTGATTCATTATACAAACTTATGCACCAACTACACACCACCCTGAAGAAGAAATTTGGAACTACTACGAAGACCTACAACACCTAATCAACTCAATAAGATAAACAGACATTCTAATAGTCATGGGGGACATGAACTGCCAAAGTATGGAAATTGTAGGACATCACAGGGCGATTTGGGCTAGGGACAAGAAACGACAGAGGAGAAAGTCTTGTACAGACTCCGGGCGTGTTTGGCGACGATGCCGACGAAAGGGACACATGAAGACGAACCAAACCAAGTCTAATTCAATTGCCGTTTCCCAAAAGTGCTCAGAGACAATTATGTCTAGTACCCAAGAGCACTGTGGGCAACGAAATCATCTTTCTACATGGGAAATGGTTCGCCGGCTGCGAAGTGCCTCATCTGATGATATATGTAAAGTGGTTGACCCAATTAATATACCAATTCGCCTCATGACATAGACACCTAAGTGGAAGGCTTCTTCAATAGGCGTTGCATGACACCGAAACCTCCTGGGTCTCCTGGGTATGAAAGACACGTTGCATGACACCGAAACCTGAAGTCTCATGGATATGAAAGATAGCTGTAGAGATACCACCTCAATGCATATAGAAAGCAAGCGAGATCGCTTGCATTTGCTGAGGATATGAGATAACTCTCCGATTCTCCATTTGTGCTCTGTGGCGCTTATTCAAAGTATTTACAAGTACCAGGTAACTGTTGGACTAAATGTTGTGCTACGATAAAATGTCCAGAACTCGCCACTAATCAACTCCGGATGGAATTTTGATGTGATTGTCTTGCAATGTCAAGGCATGCTGCAAATGAAAAGGTTTATTCCCTCGCGGCAGTGGAGGCACGGGTCTTCAATAGATTTTCCCACAGCGAATATTAGGCCTATGTCGATTTTTGTTTTGATAGCCTTATTTTTTGACCATTTCATAAGACAAAGAGGTTTGGAGAACATAGTCACAACAGGCAAGATTTAAGGCAACAGAGAAAGAGGGCGACAAGGTGCAAAAATATTAAACTGTTTAATAATAACCTGGCACAGCAGGGAAACAACAACGATCTTGATACATAATACTGGAGATAAAGAGCTGTAGATAGTCATGGTCGCACCGCCAGCCGGCATGACACATGATAATGATCAGCCAGATGTATATGTTACCAGTTTGGCTTCACAAGTAAAGTATTCTAAATCTTGGTCAGTATTATTCCTGACACTGCTTTGATAGCCAGATGTATATGTTACCAGTTGGGCTTAACAAGTAAGTTATAAATATTGGGCAGCGTTATTCCTGACACTGAGCGTTAACCCTGCTTGCTTCCACATTTCAATGGAAATCCACACTAAACACAACTGCACTACTATTGAAATGCATACAATAAACCAATCATGGTTATTACTATTGGAAATTACACAATTGCACCAATGATTTCTATTCATACAAATTATACAATGATACTAATGGGCATCATATAGTGAAGACATTTTTTTACTTATGACATATTCAGTGTTTTATTTTTCACATCTTCAGTCTGTACTTAATCTTCCGTATGTACTTACATCTTCAGTATGTACTTACATCTTCAGTCTGTACTTAATCTTCAGTCTGTACTTACATCTTCAGTATGTACTTAATCTTCAGTCTGTACTTAATCTTCAGTATGTACTTACATCTTCAGTATGTACTTAATCTTCAGTCTGTACTTAATCTTCAGTCTGTACTTAATCTTCAGTCTGTACTTAATCTTCAGTCTGTACTTACATATTCAGTCTGTACTTACATCTTCAATCTATACTTACATCTTCAATCTGTACTTACATCTTCAGTCTGTACTTACATCTTCAATCTGTACTTACATATTCAGTCTGTACTTACATATTCAGTCTGTACTTACATATTCAGTCTATACTTACATCTTCAATCTATACTTACATCATAAGTCTGTAATTACATCTTCAATCTATACGTACATCATCAGTCTGTACTTACATCTTCAATCTGTACTTACATCTTCAATCTGTACTTACATATTCAGTCTGTACTTACATCTTCAGTCTGTACTTACATCTTCAGTCTGTACTTACATCTTCTGTCTGTACTTACATCTTCAGTCTGTACTTACATCTTCTGTCTGTACTTACACCTTCAGTCTGTACTTACATCTTCTGTCTGTACTTACATCTTCAGTCTGTACTTACATCTTCAGTCTGTACTTACATCTTCAGTATTTACTTACATCTTCAGTCTGTACTTACATCTTCAATCTGTACTTACATATTCAATCTGTACTTACATATTCAGTCTGTACTTACATCTTCAATCTGTACTTACATCTTCATTATTTACTTACATCTTCAGTCTGTACTTACATATTCAGTCAGTACTTACATCTTCAATCTGTACTTACATCTTCAGTCTGTACTTACATCTTCAAACTGTACTTACATCTTCAGTCTGTACTTACATCTTCAATCTGTACTTACATATTCAGTCTGTACTTACATCTTCAGTCTGTACTTACATCTTCAATCTGTACTTACATATTCAGTCTGTACTTACATATTCAGTCTGTACTTACATCTTCAGTCTGTACTTACATCTTCAATCTGTACTTACATATTCAGTCTGTACTTACATCTTCAGTCTGTACTTACATCTTCAAACTGTACTTACATCTTCAGTCTGTACTTACATCTTCAATCTGTACTTACATATTCAGTCTGTACTTACATCTTCAGTCTGTACTTACACTGCCTTCATACATTTCGATATTATGTACGCTATTTGGAACACACGTTGGTGGTTCATTGATATCGTTGATGTTGACTATTAGGAAATATGTCTCGTTGGCTTGGCAGTAACCGTCGTCAATAGTAAAGTATAATTTCACACTGCGCGTGTCACTTCTCTCATAGTTTGGGTTGATTCTAGTTAACAGTGTTGCACCTGCAATCATTAAGTTTGTAGATTTTAATAACTATATATAGTGAACTTCAAATATACCACACCTTGCAAGATCAAAGTCAATGATATACTACTAAAACAGGTCCACCAATTCAAATAGTTTGGTACAACGATTACAGCAGATGGAAGAAGTTCAACATAAATAAGAAGCAGAATAGGACACGCAAAAACAACATTCAGAAAAATGCAAAATATATTATGTAATATGACCGTATCATTAGAGGTGAGAAAGAGAGTTCTGCAGTGCTATATAACTCCTATACTAACATATGGATGCTAGGCTTGGACAATAAACAAACTGGAAAGTGGGAAATTAGAGGCAGTAGAGATATGGTTCTACAGAAGAATGCGGAGAATACTATGAACTGCCAGAAAAACTAACGTTGAGGTGTTGAAAGAGTCAAATGTGAAACGGACCTTAATACATAATATAAGAAAAAGACAATCTTCATTTTTTTTAACCATTTCATGAGACAGGGAGGTTTGAAGAACATAGTCACAAAGGCAAGGTTGAAGGCAACAGAGACAGAGGATGACAACGTGAGAAAATATTAGACAGTTTGACAACCTGGCACGGCAGAGAAACAACAACTATCTAGATACGTAATACTGATAGAGAGCTGTGGCGAGCCATGATCGCCTACTCAAACCAGCATGGCACTTGATGATGATGAGTGCACTTAAAAACGCCTGTCTATGTTAAAATACATATATCGACAATAATTTCATGCACTTTTCTGGCCCGCCTACTAATTATAATGTCATTAGATAAATACATTATATTAGTAACACCATATCCATAACTGATAACTTGTATAAAACAACAAAACACATAAACATACTGTATCTACGTGTATATATATATATAATATATAGGCATATTGTACATAATATGTAATGTAAGAACATACATCTTTCACGTATTTCGTTGGTTTTATGACGTCGCACACATCCATACGACACTCACAATACAATTATAACTATATTTATAGTTTCTATTTTGATGAAATGTTCATTGTATGTATCATTTACAATGTGAATTATCCCATGTGAATTATCAAATATCCTTTCTACATCCTGCAACCATTTATAGTATATACTTCTGTGAATTTTGATGAATTGAAGTGAATCTCTGAATCTCAACAGAACAGTGAAAAATTATATTGAAGCAACAGAGCTGAGTTTAATAGAAGAATGCTAAGAATACCACGGACAGATAAAAAGTGTAATAAGAAATCTTGAAAGAATCTAATTCAAAAAGAAAGTTGTATGCTGGCATCAGAAAGAGACAGTACACATTTTGTGGACACATGAGAAGAGGCAAGATGGAACACATTGTAACAAGAGGCAAGTTGAAAAGCAAGTAGGTTAGGGAAGGTCAAGAGTAAAGATGTTTGACAACATAGCACTGTAGCATTGTGAGAACATCGGTATCGGAACGATTGACAGTAAACGAAATATAAGACTGTGGAAAGAGAGGATAACCAACACCACACGTCATGAACTACAAGAAGAAATGATTGACAGCACACGAACATATAGGCTGTGGAAATACATGATAACCAATTACACACAGCATGGATTATAAAAGAAATGATTGACAGCACACGACATAGAAGATTGTGGAAAGACATGAAAACCAACGCAACACGGCATGGACTACAAGAAGAATATATAAAGCAAATTTGCATGAAAAATACTGTCGCCACACCTATCTTTCACAGAATATCATCAATAGTTAATTTACTGAATATTACTTTGTAAATTTCCGTAAATTACTATTTCCTTTGTACAGATTACTAACCCTTCCCCCGGCTGGTTTATGGTACAGTATATCTCATCTCTCTCTCTCTCTCTCTCTCTCTCTCTCTCTCTCTCTCTTGTTATGGGGACCCTACAGGAACGCAGAGCGCTTTCAGTCGATTGTGTCATTGTACCGCATCTTAAGCTCTCTATCTATTGGTATATGTTTAATGTTTCGTTCATGACTTCCTCATTTGTACTTTGTATAATTTCAAATTACAATTATTATCTATTAAACAAACATGAACACATAAAAGATGGGCAATGTATAAAAACAACAATAACTTCAGAATTTCATTCATAGGGACATGTAAAATGTAAGGCTGAATTCATAAAACACGTGGAGCGAACAGGTTGCTGGGATATTTAGATATTAAATGAAGTAGCATTAAAGCATTTTGAAACAATCTACAGGAGTGGTTTAATCGTCTCAGATTAAATGATGATGATGATTATAAAATCATCCACTTAGCTGTGAACACTTATGGTCTCGTGACAGCTCTTAGCCTCTATGATAAACTACATCCTCCTCAGTTGGGAAACCGAGCTGACAACCGAACTCGCATCCGGTTTGTTATCTCAAAGCATGTTTGTGTTCAGGGAGTATATAAATGCATGTTTAGTTGCAAAATGGAGGTATTCCCGTCCAGCGTAAAGCAGTATAGCAGTATCCCAGAATCATCGCATCCTATCCCCATTGAGGCCAACTCCTTGACGTGGAGATGGGGCTTAGTCCAGACAACAGAGGCTGGAAACTAAGATTGGTTGGGCCAACCCAATATCGAGCAGGGTCACAATCCTGGCTAAGCAAGCACAGGTGCTGAAGTCAGAGATGCCAGGCCGAGAGGCGTACCAGCAACCATGGTATCAGGCAAACCGAATAGTTGACATTTTGCACGACAAAATTATAAAAATCGTCATGGTGCTCACCCTGTGAAGTTCCCACAGGCAGGAGCAGTGCCGGATTCTGAACCTCGACAGAATCCACCCCCAGCTACTGGAGGTCCCTCTAGTCTACCTCGTGGAGCCAGGAGGCAGAAGAGGAAAGCGACTGGCTAACCAGACATGACGAAAACCCTCGGAATATATGCACTGAAATGCAGAGGGAGTTAGAAATAAAAAAACCGAACTTGAAAACACCTTGAACCAGAAAGAAATTAGTATTTGCTGCATACAGGAAACCCATCTCAACGAAAAAATAACACTCAAAATACGAGGGTACCAATGCTTTAGAGTAGACAGGAAAGATCGGAGGAAAGGAGGCATAATAACTCTGGTCAAGTATAACATCAACGCCATAGAAACGAAAACACAAGAGGAAGGGGCAGAATACCAGATGATTCACATTAAAGATAACTCCCTTGAACTGGACATACTAAACTTCTACTGCCCAAATGACATCCCACTAAACATGACCAGTATTAACATCCCGAAAGAACACTTTCTGGCAGTGGAAGACTTTAAGCCACTCCCAAAGCTGGGGATATAACAATTTAGACAGAAGGGGAGAAGAGATAGAAAGTTGGCAAGATGATAACAACCTAATCCTCCTGAACAATCCACAGGATCCACCAACTTTCTACTCAAGAAGATGGCATAGCACCTCAACCCCAGACCTGGCATTCTGCACCTCAGAACTGGCTGGAATAATGGAAAGAACAATAGGCGAACAACTTGGTGGCAGTGATCATCGTCCAGTTATCATCAAAGTGAACAAATCAACAATTACAAGACCAACTAAGCCAAGATGGAACTACAAGAAAGCAAACTGGCACATATATAAACATAGAGCAAACCTACTTACAAAAGACATAAAATTAACAGGCAGAGACTACAACACTATTATCATGGAGTTTAATAAAGGAATACTTCAGGCAGCTAAGGAGACAATACCAAGAGGAGCAAGGAAGAATTATGTACCATATTGGACCAATACACTCCAAAAACTACAGGAAGAACTGACTGAAGCACGTAATATGGCATAGACGCAATCATCACAACAGAACCCCATCGCTCTACAAAAAAACCAAAGCACAGTTTACTGAAGAAAAGATAGAAATACAGAGAAGAAGCTTGAGGGAAAAACTCAAAAACTAAATTTTGAAAAGAAAGGGAGAAAGCTGTGGACACTAACCAAGCACATAAATGATGATAGCAATACCCAGCCACAAAAAATTACATTGGAGGATTCAGGCAAACACCACTGTGGCAAACAAGCAGCAGACAAGCTTGCGGAATCTTACAGAAAAGAAAGCACAATTACCATCAATACATGTAGACAACGATGCATTCGTCAAGAAATGAACAATGATACGAACACAAACTGCCCAGACGTCATGTCCAAACTATTCACAATAGAAGAATTAAAGGAATCTATAGGGAAATTAAAGGATAGAAAATCACCACGACCAGACGGTGTCACCAATGAAATGCTTAGGAACCTAGGACAGGCAACAATATACAAATTATTACAGATATACAACTATAGTTGGGAAACAGGCAATGCACCACAGTCGTGGAGAGAAGCATTTATGTGTCCTATTATTAAAAAAGACAAGGACAAACAGAAGCCCGGCAGTTATAGACCAATAAGTCTAACGAGTTGTGTCTGCAAGACAATGGAAAGGATGGTCAACAGAAGACTAAAGTGGTACCTAGAGTCAGAGAAGCTATTGGTGCCAGAACAAGCTGGGTTTAGAGAGTGTAACAGCACAGAAGACCAAATAACATTCCTGTCCCAGATCATAGAAAATGCATTTCAAGAAAAGAAAAAAGTTTTCACCCTATGGATAGATCTTCAAAAAGCTTTTGACAAGGTCTGGAAAGATGGACTGATAATAAAGCTGCAAAGAAACGGAGTTGGGGGCAACATGAGAAAGTGGATTCGGTCCTTCCTACACAATAGGAAAGCAAGAGTTACCATGGAAGGATGCAACAGCAAAAAAGTTCTTCTAAAACATGGAGTTCCTCAAGGCTCAGTATTGTCTCCAACTCTGTTTCTTGTCTTCATAAATGATATAATTTGTGAATTGTCACACGGTGTAAGAGCTGCAATGTAGGCTGATGACTTGGTGGTTTGGTGTGTAGAAGAACATCTAAAGATCGCCAATAAAAAATACAAAAGGCAGCAGACAACATAGCAGTATGTGCAGATAAAACTCGGAAATGTACATATCCAAACAGAAGACGAGCCGGTGTACCTGGGCACTATGCTAGATAAGAGACTGCCATGGAGGCCTCACATTGAGAAAATAGAAGCAAAAGCAAGAAAGAAACTTGCCTTCCTGAGGAAATTGGCAGGAACAAACTGGGGGCCAATGAGGCAACCTTAAAGAAGGTATATACTGGTGCAATTAGACCAGTACTAGAATATGGATCAACAGCATGGACTTCAGCAGCCAACTCCCATCTACAAGCCCTGAACAAAGTAAAAAATCAAGCGCTTCGCCTTATCACAGGTGCCATGAAGACCTCTCCCATAAGACCTCTCACTATCAGAACCACCATAAACAACTACCAAACTATGATAGAACTGAATAATCTCCAAAAGAAAACAATAGTATGCAACATTATTGAAGATATGTACCCCAGAGAAGCATGGATACAAGTATATACCGACGGATCAGCAAATAGAGCAGTGAAGAATGGAGGTGCAGGCGTGTACATAAAATATCCAGAAAAAGAAAATGAATCCACATGTTTACCAACTGGAATATTCTGCTCCAACTACTCTGCAGAAGTACAGACTTTAAACTTGGCTGCTGAAATAATTAAAAACACAACAAGCCAATGCCAGCAGGTGGTATTTATTACTGATGCTATGTCTGTCCTACAAGCCCTTGACAGCAAAAAGCTGCTAGACCTGAAGAAAGCCATGCGAGAAGTGAGCATCCAAAGAATGGTAGTACTACAGTGGATACCATCCCACTGTGGCATACCAGGAAATGAAGGGGCAGGACAGACTGGCAAAGGATGGAGCAACACAGGAACAAAAAGACCAAGAAATCACCTACCAAGAAAAGAAGACCCTCATCAAAGCCATCAGGAAAGTCGACCACCCAAAGGACAATTACCACTATCTCGACAGAGCAGAGCAGGTTATTATCTTCTGCCTCAGAACAGGACACAACAGATTAAACAGCCACTTAAATAGGCTAAGATTGGTCCCATCACCACTGTGCCTTTGTGGGCAAGCAGCACAGATAGCTGAACATATCCTGCAAGACTGCAATACACTAAACCAGTTAAGGGAAGAACACTGGCCCACAGAGATGGATATCCACAGAAAGATGTATGGCAGCACTGAGGAGCTTTCAAATACAGCAGCATTTATTAAGAAATCAGGACTTGCTGTGTAGACATGTCAAACTCCGAACGAGAAGAAGAAGAAGATCGCATCCTATCAGGAGCTCAGCATACTCCCCTGAACCAACTATTTAATTCTATACTGTTAGATTTGTTGACACATCTACAATGATAATACATCTAGCATTCCCCACCTATGAGACTGTCACAAAAGGAAAACGGTACAATGTTGCTGGCGTGCATCTCTTTTTCATCAATGAGAATTGTTGTTCGTCCATCACAAGTGATGATGACCATTTGTTACATCCACTTTTGAAAATTAAATTAGAGTTATATCCTTGATTATGAGTACGTAGATGGCTAATGAGCCCTATTCTAGCTGTAAATGTCCTTGGACATTTCGGGCATGGAATGACCACTGTAGAAGGATCTTGGTCTATCCGTGCCTTTCTAGCTACTATCCGCTGTTGAGCTGCTGCATTTCTCTTCTTTTCACAAGATAATGCGCTCTTTTTGATTGTAGAGCGCCATGTAGATCTATTTTGTGCAAGTTCTTCCCATGTAGCTCGGTCTATTTCAAAGGCTTTCAGTGAGGTCTTTAACGAGTCCTTGTAGCGCTACTTTTGGCCACCTTGAGATCGTGTACCCCTCTCCAGCTCACCATAGAGAATTATCTTTGGCAGACGATGGTCTGCATACGCACCAAATGACCTGCTCAACGAATCTGTGTCTGAAATAGGATAGTGCCCATATTGAGCTCTATCAAGGACAGTGGTATCTGGAATCTTGTCCTGCCATCTGATATTCATAACTTTTCTGAGACAAGTTGTGTGAAAGTGGTTGAATTTTTTCCACATGACGTCTATACACAGTCCATGTTTCACTAGTGTATAACAGCACTGGAAGTACCGCTGCTATGTAAACTTTCAGCTTAGTCTGTAGGTTAATGCAATTTCTACTGCAAACATTTGCGTACAATATACCGAAAGTGCTGCTTGCCTTGACGATCCTTGTATACACTTCATTATCAACGTTGGCATTTTGTGATAACTTACTACCTAGGTATGTGAATCTATTCACAACTTTCAGTGCTAAGAAAACCGAGAATTATTTGATAGATGACAAACGTACATTTACAGTATTGACTAACTATCATTATGGAACATTGCCCGTAACGTTGTTGTTAATCCTTCGAAGGTGAAGATCGTTTGGTTATCCCACAATAACAAGATAGTTACAAACATACTGTTCCATGTCAGTTATACTGACTTCATCGTCGATAAGAAACAATATCTAAGAATAAATATCTCATTCAGAAGTCTCTCATTCAGCAAACATATTGACAACGTGCGTAAGAAAGCAAAGAGGTGGGGGTTCAATGCTATCAAAACCACCTCAGCTGCAGACATACATCAAGGATCACATTTTAATTTAACTCCGATCTAATACCATCCAATATAATATGTGTTACCATATGGTTGTGAATATAGGAAAAATGAGAAATCCACTGGAGAAAATATAAATTAATTTTATTTGACAAATGTCATAAAACTTTAGAATTTTGGCTGGACAGAATTCATCTCAAATAAAGCAAATATACTGTAAATGGATAGAGAGACAAACAGATAAACACGCAGACAGACTGATAGATAAATGGATTTTACATAGTTATCAAATGATAAGGTTCGATTATTGTTATCCGTGTTTCTGAACCATATGACAGAATTCATTTAATGTTTTTATTGCTTGAAATAGGCAGCAGTTTCACTTTTAGCCGCATAAGAAAACACATATTCACAATTTGGGTGACAAGGTTAAATACAAACATGTTCTCACTGTTAGGAGAAGTCTGCTGAAGCATGTACTGTTCCATTCCAGCATCGGATGTTGACGTCATGTGAAAGTCGATGCTTGTATAGACATCTGAATCAACCACGGTTAAAACTAATACTGTTGCTCCTGGTCCCTTGTTTTCATCAATACTGACCGTTGTGTCCAGAATTGTTATAAACGGGGCTTTATTAGAAGCTAGGGATAAATAGGGATCAAGAGGACATAAACATACAAAGATCGGATGAAAAGTGAAATTTTAAAAATATTTTGAAAACAAAAATAAAACTTTATTGAAAATCGTAACAGAAGTACATGTCCAAAGTGTAAATTATAAGCGCAGTAATAGAGTGTCAAGTACAATCATGTCAGCACACAGGTTCCCAAGCTTTCTTCGAGTCTCGACCCCATTTTATATAAGAAAAGTAAGAATGGTCTGGTAATAAATTCGGCAAGCATGACCGTCTCCAATAAAGACCTTCGACCAGAATGATTTCGTTACGACCCCATTCCTTACGTTGTTTGATTATTGTCGGGATTTTCGTTTGCCACTATTTATATACTTGGAATCGCATGCCAAAAGCAGACAAGGGGACTAAAACATATAAATAGTGACCAATCTAAATCCGAGAAATAATAAAAAACGCAACGAATGGAATCCTAATTCATTCTGTTGGAAGGTCTATACCGCCGACGGTCTGCTTCTCATATTTAGGTCCATAAATTACGTCAATGATTGGGGGGGGGTGGTTGGGGGTAGGTGGTCTGGAAAAATTTGACAGCTGTTGACTAGACCAGCAGAGAGGTGGCAGTGATGATTTTAGAGAAGTTGTCGATAAATCTATTTTTTATAGACCAATTAAATTGAGCTAACTTAAGAACATTTTGGAGGAGGGGGGGTGGAATTTTTTTTGACAATGCTGCAGTTGGGGTGGGGGGCATTGTCCCTGAATTATTGACAAGGCATTAACATGGGGAAAAGGGGGTAAAAATTGCCAAAAAAGTTTTATTTTATGGACAGCCCCTTAGCAAAATCTATGTTCTCAATGTAGTGTAGATGGGGTCCTGATCGTTTTACCATTTCTATGTTATCAGTACAGTGTAGATGGGGTTCCTGATCGTTTTACCATTTCTATGTTATCAATGTAGATGTAGATGGCAGTGTAGATAGGGTTTGTGTATTTTGACTCTTTGCCATTGCGTATATTACCCAAATAGGTAGGTAGGATATCTCGAACGAGGAACTTCGCAGTGGGCCCTTGGATACTAGTGAACCCAATTCTCTCAGTATGATCCGTGTTTAGCAACGGGCCGACAGTCGAATTGAGATTGATTTGCAGTTAGATACTTGCGCCCCCCCCCTCTACCTTTCCGCATTGTCTAGATTCCGAGTCTCAACACTGCTTCCGTCAAACATTTGAACAATGCGCTTCCCGACATTTGTTCAATGCTTGTCCTGTGTGCAATGGTGAGGTGCTATATTCGAATCTTTCTTCAATACACAGGAGTGCATGTTCAAGTAGACGTATCCAATACTGGAGACAACACTCCTACTTTGAATGGAGTCATTTGTCATGGGACGCGTGGACTTCTGTGTGCTCACATGCATGAACAGCACTTCCGTCAGTTGGTCACGTGCTTGGACCATTGTAGCTCAATCGTCACTGTATCGACTCACATACACTACGCTGCCCTCTAGCGTGTGTTACCTTTTCTAGATTCTGTGTGTACTCGTAAGATCACCGTATGTTAGGGACATTGACATTGGTTGCACCTCCAATATTTCTGCTTTTTAAGCCGGCCAAGACGGAATGCACATATATCTTGCATATGTTGGATGTAATGGGCTAGACGTTTCGGAGATATTTCCTGTCTCTCTGCAGGCAATTCTCATTCCATCTACAGCATCCACGGACACGAGGCTAAATGTTTTAGCCAGGAATGTTGCAAGAGCAGCTGTATTTCTGTTTCCAGGGTGCACCACGAAGAGATACTTTTAGGATCTTGGCTATCTTCTAACCCTAGGTCCGAACGAGAGCACTGCGAGATCCTTTGCACCCCGGCCGGTTTGTTAAAAAGCACTTCTCGATCTATCATGCAAGTCTTGGGCCACGTGTTTAATATTGAATAATCTCAGTCGCTGCATAGATTTGTCATTAATCGCAGTGTCTATATCCAATATTCGATCCTAAAGCAACTTCAACGCATTTACTTTATCCATTATCAATTCACCGACTATGGGTGCCTTTGCTATAATCCTTTTTTTTTCTATCATTAGTATGAACAGTGGATTCACATGATGCCCCGCACGTTGGAAGAATATGCCATTCACTCATACTGACACTAATTAGAGAGTAGTCTCAACCTCACTGTCATAATTATGCTTGAAGTAACTGACTCGATGTTCGTTGTTCTCCACGATGGCCTAACACCATCATTAGACATAAAGTCTCAGCCAGTTTTTTCTTTATCTGGTCAACAATTAATTGAAAAGAAAATATTTTCTGGCTAATATTTTGTGACTAATAGTCCAGAAAGGGTCTATCTCCATTGCTTCTTTATATATTTTTCATTAACATATTCACAATGTTGGAGAATAATCACACTTCAGTAACACGCTCTTCTCTGTGCTTTTATTCATCCCTTTTTCTACTGCCAGATTTCCTAGTCAGACACAGCAACGATGACGTCTGATGGTATTCTGTTATTGTCGGACAATTGAATACGCGAAATCTTGTACGACCTTGAGCATCTTCATAATGGTTAAGTCATTTGCTCTCGTGCTCACGAGATTGAGTTCCGAAATATTATTGTGACTGGCGGTTTATA
This sequence comes from Meghimatium bilineatum, assembly GCA_034231615.1. Lineage (NCBI taxonomy): Eukaryota > Metazoa > Mollusca > Gastropoda > Stylommatophora > Philomycidae > Meghimatium > Meghimatium bilineatum. The sequence goes on from CM067306.1 coordinate 21,813,982, forward strand.
TGTGCATTCTTGGGGATCCCCTGGGTTACGAAGTTACCTCTGCCACTACGCTCTCGGGATAGATATTCTAACGAAATTCTAATTTTAATTATAGTTCTAAATATCGAATATAGAAATCAGAAATTCGTTCTACTTGATAATTATTGTAAACTCACGGTTGATTGTTAAAGCAATATTCATTGGCCCAATAGCTGGATGGTAGGCATCTTTAGCAGTAACAGATGCTTGTACTGAATCCTGGCACAAAAACCTCAGATCATTGGTTGCTTTTATCTGACTATTGGCTAATGTTATCCAAGAAACATGAAAAAGAAATAAAAACAATAGATTAATTATTTTTACTGTAACATTCAATCATTCTCTGGCAATTGTGCTCGATTCCAAAAGTATTTGTTTTACCATTTCCTTGAATCTCATCACTAGAACCGAGAATGGGTTAGTATAAGCAAGGAACATCCTCCATAAAATCTACCCAGGCAAGTAAGCATGCACTGCATAAGAACAAATGTGATTGCAATAATTATAGAAGAATAATATTATTATTAAGCGTAATAAGAAATGTGTTCTAATGTCTAATACTGAAACGGCCGCATATGCCAGCTAAACGTATACTTCCAAGTCAGAGTGTGGGTTCAGATCTGACAGATTGATCACTGACATGATCTTCACTCTTAGACAGTATCAGGAAAGGGATAGAGAGCAAGGAAGCACACCTTCCCCGTTGCTTCGTTTGTCGACCTAACAATAGTATTCTTCTTCTTCTCCAGCGATCAGTTTCCTATGCTCATAAGTCTATACAGGAAGGTCAGCCGCCTCCACGAATTCAGTCATCAGCAGGAGGTCCTCGCGGTTGCCCCACAGCTTCACCTTCAGATCTGTCTCTTGAGGCCATATTTTAGTTCTCACGTCATCGACGAGTGGGCATGTCTGCAGAATGTGTTCTGGAGTCTGGGGACACTTTTGACATCGGCATTGTTCAGTTTGGACAGCCTTAATTTTGTGGAGATGTGCTTGTAGTCTGCAGTGTCCTGTGCGGAGTCTAAAAATTGTGGTTTGTTATGACCTGCTTAACTTTAGAATAGAGTCCTGTGGAAAGTTACTGCCTGTTCTCTGACTCCATGTATGTTTGTATTTTCTTTTGATGAGAGTTTTTGCTTTAGTCAGTGATATTCTGTGCTGGAATTGTTCCTTTTTTTCGACATTGTTAGAAGAGAGTCCCTCTACTCTATATGGCACTTTGAATTCATTGGGTGTACTCCAGGCTGTTACAACTCATTGCCTCATTCCATGAAAATATGTAGTGTGTAATCTAATTTGATGACTGTATATCTTGACCACTTTGACGCCAACAGTAGCGTTAAACAAGGTTATGTTTGATGTCAAGAGTGGTGTTAAGCAGGATTGAGTTTGACGTCAAGAGTGGTGTTAAGCAGGATTGAGTTTGACGTCAAGAGTGGTGTTAAGCAGGATTGCGTTTTACGTCAAGAGTGGGCTTAAGCAGCGATATGTTTGACGTCACGGATGACACTAAACTGGGAAAGGTTTGACGTCAATAGTGACATTAGACTGGGATGGGTTTCACGTCAAAAGTGGCGTTAAACTGGGATATGTTTGACGTCAAGGGTAGTGCTAAGCAGGGTTATGTTTGACGTCAAGAGTGACATTAAGCAGGGTTGTGTTCTTGCTCAAACCCTCTTCGGGATATTTTTCTCTATCATTTTACACGGTGCATTGAACGCGGTGTGACGTCTTCATTAGCGCACAAAATGTTCGCTCCATATTCAACATACTCTACATTAGGGGGGAAAACTAGAACAAATGTTCAACCTATCCCGTCTTAAAGCGAAGACAAAGACACATGAGATTCTTCTACCCTGTCGATGCAGATCTAGGTGTTCATGAGACAGCACTGCAAGATTGTATCTGGCACACGTTCAACTATCTGAGAGCAGTTCAACTACATGTGACTAGTCACCACAAAACTTTTTTTATTTATTTGACCAAGAAATAAATGTCGGAATTTGAAAAATATAGCCAATTTTGGTAAACTGTCAAAAAAAGCACGGAATAACACGAAGTTAACAATGGAAACAAAAATCTCGATTTACCAGTCATGCGTACATGGTGTGTTTTTCATGTATAAGCGTGAAACATGAACACCATGCGACAAGAAAAGAGATTGAACAACATCTTTCATTTACGATGTCTCAGAAAAATCTCCAATATGACACGGTATGAGAAAGTTACCAATGAGATAATTCACAGCACCAAGTTTCAAACAAGAATCTCTACACCGTCACAGAAGACTCAGGTAGTGTTGCAGTGTTCAAAGTATGAGAGATAGACATATTCCCAAATAAATACCGCACGGAAAATTTTCACAATGTGCTAGAAACTCTGGCAGTCCAGAGTTGCAATACAACGATGTATGCACGTCATCAGTGAATGCCTTTGTAATCGCTTCTGATAACTTGGAAAAGATGGTAGAAGATCTCGTCCCATGTAAAATAATCCAGCGTAGTTGTGCCACTCCCTAACGGGAAAAATGCTGTATTAACAGTTTCTTTATTAGTATTTTTTAAATTGACTTTTTTTTAATTGGCAGATTTGTTTTACTCCTGTTCATTCTTAATATACTTTATTCATCTGCATTATGACTATTTTGTAATGACTTATCAATGATGCTTGTCAAAAATAAATACAAAATAACAAACATTCTGCGATAAACTACACTTATATAAGTGTCTCTCAACCCTAACTAATTTAGTTGTGTCGTCCCTACTTGTGGTTTTTTTTATTTATATGTGTAGGTCCTATATTATCCTTGATAAAGGCCTTTCGGTCGAAATGTCAATTGATTTGTGTGTGTGCTTATTTTTGTTTCGTATTATTAGCAAAACTTTATTACCCCGTTTCACGTTTCACGCTTTAATTATATACTACCATTTTTTCAAGATATAGTTCCATATTATCATCACCGATGTATCTAAACAAGAACAGTTAGTATATTTGTATTGAACAGCCTAATTTGTATTGAAGAGATTAATTTGTATTGAACAACCTAATTTGTATTGAACAACCTAATTTATATTGAACAGATTAATTTATATTGAACAGATTAATTTGTATTGAACAGATTAATTTGTATTGAACAACCTAATTTGTATTGAAGAGAATATTGGTATTGAACAGCCTAATTTGTACTGAAGAGATTAATTTGTATTGAACAGCCTAATTTCAGCATTACTGTGTATCTCAATTGTACATTCACTGCAGACATAGAAAATGCAGAAGTTTGAATACAAATGTTACCAGCACCTCATCATCTTCTTTGCCTGCACAAGAGACAGACAATATCTCCGACACAACCAGCATCACCACATATAGCGACACTGTCGACATATAGTGAAGCTAGTCAGTCCAGTCCGAACATTGGTGGGGCGGCCAATGTAAAATGAACGTAAAGGTAGATGCATAGCGAGAGACAAATAGATTTCATACCGAGTACAATGAAACAATGAAAGGGCAGAACAGCGCTAGAGGGCAGCGCGAACTGCAAATAGAAAGTGAAAAGTCCCAAGGAAAGGGGAACTACAAGCTCCGTCAGCTTGAGACGAGCTTCTAGTTACCTGTGTTCCTTACAGGCAGAGACCCAGACTCATCCATTGGCGTTTGGTAAAGCAAGAAGACCTAACCCAACTCTTATGTCGAGCCTTCCTAAACCGGAAATATGCTCGCGAAGAGAAAGGGTCCTGTACCCGATGGGCTCAGGCACAAAAGGGACAACGAAATAGCCCTGGCCCAACTCTACTGTCAGGTTTTCCTACATCGGAAATACACTTGAAGAGAGAAAGGGTTCAGTACCTGATGGGCTCAGGCGCTATTGGGACAAGGACGCTCAGCTCGAGAACGCCTTGCTCTCAAACGCGTGGTGTGAGACTCGAACTTGGACACGGGGTACACGATGTCGGTGAACGACACCTCGGCTAAGAGGGCGAAAGAGCCAGGGTCCAACTCCTCTGTTGAGTTCTTCCCCTTAAGGAACCAGGCTCACGGATGAGAAACGGTTCAGTACCCAATGGGCACAGGCACAGCACGTCCAATTACACGAGGCAAGTTCATAGGCAGTGGAACACCTCGTGCGAGTCAGACGAGAGCAAATATCGTCTGGGCGAAGAGTCGCCACTACGCGTGCCTGGAAACAGATATAGAGGCTGTCACAGGCTAAGGGTAGCCCACCCGAATTGTCAAGGCATGCCGAAATCGGATGTGCTAGGCCTACAAGGCGCATAACGGTGGCACAACGTAATCACGCTCCCGGCGGAAATCGCACGGATATCCGTGATGGTTACAATGGAGCGAACGCAAAACAAACAAACAAACATCATAGACAGGCTACATTAAAGACTGGAGTGGTCTAGATATTTTCACACTCATCCAGGTCGTTGGAGACAGAATTTGTTGGAGAGCTGTGAGTTGATGCGTCCAGTGTTGCACCCCAGGAGCCTGACTATATTAAAATCAAGTACAGGCAATATATACCATACTCACAGTATCCAAGTGCATTAGATATATAACACAGTATCCAAGTACATTAGACTTATAACATACAGTATCCAAGTACAGGTAATATATAATATACTCACGGTATTCAAGTACAGGCGACATATAATATACAGTATCCAAGTACATTAGACATATAACATACAGTATCCAAGTACATTAGACATATAACATACAGTATCCAAGTACATTAGACATATAACATACCGTATCCAAGTACAGACGACAGGTGTAAAACATACAAGCGATATATAACATACATATATACATAACATATATAACATACAGGCGATATATAACATACCGTATCCAAGTACAGGCGATATATAATAATAATAAAACCCCATAACCCGTAAGTGTCGTAGGGGTGTCACATTGAGATCCGTGGTGCAGAAAGATCTCCACGCATCTCTGTCCTCTACCATCCTGGTGAGTTTGTAAACTTCACACTCTGTCCATTCCTTAATATTATCAAGCTATTCTTCTTCTAACCACCTAAATACATAACATACATCAAAGTACAGGCAATATATAACATACATCATCCAAATACAGGCAATATATAACATACATCATCCAAATACAGGCAATATATAACATATATCATCCAAAGTACAGGCAATATATAACATATATCATCCAAATACAGGCAATATATAACATACCGTATCCAATTGAGATGTAAGGAGTGTTAGGGTTTGTAGTCAATGTGTAGTACACAGCATCTCCGTCGATATCATTAGTAGAAGCATCGTAGATCAAAGCACCAGGTATTGTAGCTCGCCCATTTATGGTCTTGGCAACTGAATATTCAGAGTATTTTTTTTTTTTAATACGGACAATCTGGTGTAACGTTTCTTAGCAATATGAAAAAGTAAAGTGAACATTTGTAAAGAAATGATACAATATGTTAACTGAAATTTGATACATTGTAGTCGTAACCTTCGATAATAGTTACCATGTTATTCCGACAAGCCGACGTTGTGCTTGAACTAGTTACGTCCACGGCGTGGGTGGGCGGAACAACAAAGAAACCTGTCTCAAGTACCAGAGATGTGCCCTGATGTCGACGTCTGTTTCGGCAGCATTGGACTCGAAACACCATCGAGTCGAATGGCTGCTGGAACAGAGGGCAGAGCACATATGGGAATGCCCCATGTGCTGTGAGGCCAGTTTCTAATCAAGAATCAAGAATATTCAGGTTAGTTTTTTTTCTAAACGGACAATGTTGTGTAACGTTTCTTAGCAATATGAAAATGTAAAGTGAACCTTTGTAAAGAAATGATACAATATGCTAACTGAAATTTGATACATTGAAAATTACGAATATCCATACACATCATTAACAAACTAAACATGCACATCATTAACAAACTAAACATGATAATTATAAAATGTTACATATACTATACCTAAACTAATGTCCGACTCAGAAGTATGGATAACAGACAGATAGTTAAAAGACATAATTTATGCATTTGAGAAGTGGATATATAAATAAATAGGAAGACATTCTTATGGAAAAAAATATTCGTATGAAAAAAGTATTAAAATAAATAAAGATCAAACAAATGAAATAGTTTTTTAAAAGAAATAACATCACGTTGAAGACCTTATTTGAAGGTAGAGTTGAGGGTAGCAGTGTAAGTGATAGGCAGAGATACAACTGGTAGGGAAACATAATGATATGGACAGAATACAGTCTAGAAGAATGCACCGCCAAGACAAGAGACACATGACATTGGAGATATGTTGCAGTCAATCTTTGATGCAGAGGACGGCACTTGATAATGTTGGTGAAAGATATGAAAAGATTATTAAAACTTGCATAAATACATTCAGTCAGTGAGTCAGTTCCTCTTTTGCCAGGTTTGGCACATAGGGCGGATGGCATCGTTCTCCATCCCTATCGGTCAGTTGCCAAGGATTGCAGGTCTTGTGCATATATAGCTGTTGATTTTAATTCATTCATAAATGTTCTTCTAAGCGTTGTTTTTAGTCTTCCCTGTTTTAATTTCCCGTCTGGTGTCCACATGAAGACTTGTCGTAGAATTCTGTCTTCCTTCATTCAAAGTATGTGGCCGTGATATGTCCAGCGGCGTTTTCTGATGATGTTCGTCATATATTCTTGTTTTGTATCCTCTCTTAGTATATCGTTTGATTTGAAGTCTCCAATTAGTATTTGTGATTTTTCTAAGGCATCTATTCTCGAAGGCAACTAACTTCTTATCAATTATTACTGTAGATTTTCAACTTGCACATCCATATGTCAATGATGGAATCACACTTGCATTGAATAGTCGCAGTTTGATGTGTTCACTTGCGATCTTCGATTTCCAGATGTTTGAAAGTTAAAGGCGTTGGAGGCGAGAACGATTCGAGTCTTTATTTCTGTGTTGTTATCACCGTCTGCTGTTACCTTGCTTCCCAAATATACGAAATTTGAATCGTTGTCTAGTTGTCATCTAGTGTTAATTGAATCTGTCGGGCCGGTAAAGTTCATGATTTTCGTTTTATGTGAGTTTATTTGAAGGTCTATCTGTTGCGCAAAAAATTTTAGTCTTTCTGTTTTTTCTTGGAGATCTTGGTGTGTTGAACTCAGGAGAGCAATATCATCTGTGAAGGTTAGATCTTCCTGGGTCTTGTTGTTTACCCATTTGATTCCTAGTTGTTTTTGGTCTCTGCATTTCTTCATCACTCTATTACCTATACATTACTGGCAAACAAAGTTTGTACACATCCCTAAGATAATGGTGAAGTTTGCACAGAGATGTATCATAATTGTGCCGTTTGTACAGAGATGTATGACAAAGGTGAAGATTGTACAGAGCTGTGAGATAATTGTAAAGTTTGTAAAGAGACGCATGATAATGGTAAAGTTTGTACAGAGTTGTAAGATAATGAAGTAATTTACACAAAGAGGTATGGCAATTGTGAAGTTTGTACAGATCTGTAAGATGTTAAGTTTACACAGATACGTATGATAATGGTGAAGTTTGTACAGAGGCGTATCTTCTTCTTTAGCGTTCATTTTCAAACTCCCACTGGATCTCTCTTGTAGCTGGACAATGACCCTACTAGATTTCCAGCAGGATATAGTCGAATGGAAATGCGTTGTGTCGCCGTTTTATTTGCGCCAATGGCTCGATACATCCGTCTTTGGTGGGTGCAAATGCGTATGATAATGGTAAAGTGTGTACAGAGCTGTAAAATATTTTTGAAGTTTGCACAGAAACTTGTGATAATGGTGAAGTTAGTACACATCTGTAAGATAATAGTGATGGCTACATAGCGACGTTTGATAATGGTGAAGTCTGTACAGAGCTGTAAAATAATTGTGAAATTTACATAGAGACATATGATAATGGTGACATTTTTTATACAGCTATAAAATAATGGTGAAGTTTGTACAGAGAAGTATGGTAGTGTAAAGTTTGTACACAGCTGCAAGCCGCCTGTGCGCTTATATGATAGTTAGAGTTGAACATCTGTGTACTTGTATGATAGTTAGAACTGAACATATGTGTGCTGGCACGATAGTCAGAATTGGACATCTGTCTGCTTGTTGTTAGATCCTCTCGGACAGTTTTCTCTGTACCTCTGAAATGTGATACTTCTCAGCGATGCTACCCCGTTTACTGATTTAACTGAGCGGCATTGAGAAATTCTGAGTGGCGGATTCCCAGGATGCGACGCCGATTCTGAAGCTCTTTACATATTTTTGAGAAAGTCCTTGCAGTATTTATGTCCATTAGTTTGTCTGAACGAGATCACCATCGGGATGAGTTTGTCGGCATGTGGACAAAATGTCTGTGCCATCTCAATTGGAGCTCTTCAAGATAATATGGATAACTGGAATATTCACTGTAATGGTAAATTCACCACCAGGTAGGCCTACTTTTTCTTTGCAAGAAGATTCACCATCAGATAGGCCTACTTTATCTTTGCAAGAAGATTCACTACCAGGTAGGCCTAATTTATCTTTGCAAGAAGTTTCTCTACCAGGTAGGCCTAATTTATCTTTGCAAGAAGGTTCTCTACCAGGTAGGTCTAATTTATCTTTGCACGAAGGTTCACTACCACTCGACATATTGATAATAATTATTATGATAAAGATGATATTGATTACAATTATTTGCATTTTTTGTTGTTGAGAACAACATAACGGTACTGAACACTTACCATTCAGGATTGTGGAGTCAAATGTTGGGGGTGTATTTGATACAACAGTGACTGTCAGAGTTTGATAGGTTGTTGTTTCGTTATCATCAGAACAGCCAATAGTAAGGGTATACTGTGGAGCACTGGCGTACCGCAAACTTCCTTCGCTAGGCTCAAAGAATAAGCAGTAATCTGCATTAGGAATACAAGAAATGAAGTAGAAAGCTAACATCAAATAAAATATATGCCATTCTACTAGTAGTTCATTTTAAATATTATTGAGATGTGTTGGGAATTGTACGATGGTAGCCACGTATTTTTCATATCATTGAGATGTGTTGGGAATTGTACGATGGTAGCCACGTATTTTTCATATCATTGAGATGTGTTGGAAATTGTACGGTGGTAGCCACTTATTTTTCATATCATTGAGATGTGTTGGAAATTGTACGATGGTAGCCACTTATTTTTCATATCATTGAGGTGTGTTGGAAATTGTACGATGGTAGCCACTTATTTTTCATATCATTGAGGTGTGTTGGAAATTGTACGATGGTAGCCACTTATTTTTCATATCATTGAGGTGTGTTGGAAATTGTACGATGGTAGCCACTTATTTTTCATATCATTGAGGTGTGTTGGGAATTGTACGATTTTAAATCAGTGTTTATCGGTGACCAACTGCATAATTATTATCTGAATCACATTTTATAATTATATTTATGTGTGTGTGTGTATGTATGTATATATGTATGTGCGTGTGTGTTCGCGCGCATATGCAATGCATGCAGTGCAATGTAATGTATGAAAAAACATCAAAACGAAAATGCTAATGCTAAGAATTTTTATATAGAAATTAATATTCTTGAATTTGAATCAGACTTTCAAATTGTTTAAATCAAAATGTTTACTATGTATTCAGAGGTTGAAATAATATCTCCTGTAGTCTGTATGAGAAATCTTCAAAGTTGATAATTGCTGTCCAAAATCCATGTCCATCAAGTATTGATGTAATAAATTCTCTTGACCTTAACCTTCATGCGTCACTACCTCGACATTCTTTACATTACAAGTGTTCATATAAATAATATTTTGTGCATTTAAATAAAGGCATACCGTGTTGTGTTTGGTGTTCAATATTAGAGACAGACGAAGTTTTTTCTTTTTTTTTTTTGGTCGACATGTATCAAAAATAACACAGTTACGCAACATTGTACGTTTAAATATTCGAGTGTTTTTTTTTCTTTTTTAAACGTACTCATAATAAACTGAAACATATTAGTCATGGCTACTATATAAGAAAATATTCGTATGTATTCATTTTCTTTTTCGTTCTATTATCGCCCGGACAACGCTCGGCATTGCTTCTAGTAGTAATATAAAAGCTATTTATTTTTATCTGAAAATACTGCAGATTTGGCAATGATGACATCACAGATTTTTCCACGATGTCGTGCCTGAATACAGAAGGACAATACAAATAGTCACCTGAAATGTTTCCACCTGAAGGTGCAACACTACACGGTAGGATGTCAAAGCACTTGATACCGCACGGAGAAGAAGGCGATGCTGACTGAATAAAAACTCGTATCAGATCATCATCGGTACAAGTAGCTAATGGACCAGCTGGATACAAGTTAGTGCGTTTACTTTCCGTTTCATCCACTTGCACGTCTATTGCTGCCAGTGTCAAAACTGGAGCTGGTGGTACATTTTTCTGTGAACGAATAGGTCCAGTTGTAATATAGTTTTGTATACAAAGTACACCTACTTGGTAAAACATTATTATATAAACAGAGAAATGCGGTAACAAATTATTATGCTTCTACTTCGGCTTTCTACGTTTTACTTCATCAGTCTGGAGTATGTGAATATGACCTGTTCTCTGGAGTATGTAAATATGACCTGTTCTTTGGAGTATGTGAATATGACCTGTTCTCTGGAGTATGTGAATATTACCTGTTTTCTGGAGTATGTGAATATGACCTGTTCTCTGGAGTATGTGAATATGACCTGTTCTCTGGAGTATGTGATAAGTTAAGTCGATACTTCTTCTTCTTCTACGTTGACTCACATCAAACTCCTGCAGATTAACAGGATATAGTCCGGGGAATGTAATACATTGTGTCATGTTACAGCTTAGTTGTGCTCCTTTCGACCTGACACACCGGACTTCAGCATGGCTTCTTGGTCACCTTGACCTTGTGTGGGATGAGAAAGCTACTCAAAGGGGAAATGTCTTCAATGGCAGAATCAGAAGACACCCTACTCAGAGTCTGCGAGTAGTAAGATGCTGAGCTTGGGTTAAAGTACACAGTGAAAGTCCTTGACAAATGTTGTGATACAGCTAGGAAGAGAGTGTCGCGATTGAGCTACAATCAATACAGAAGGATGCTGCAAAAATTCATACAACAGTGCTTAAAGAACAAGATATAATTACTTGTATTTACACAGATGGCTCAATAGTAAAAGAAATAAACAAATTCTGATGGACGTCGTCCACTACCGAAACGACAAGAAAGTGGTTGAAGATTCTGCTGCCTATTCCACCACAACATTGAGCATGAGAATGGAGATAGAAGCAGTAACAGCGGCTCTCACTTGACTGATGACGCAAACACCAATACTCACCGTGATTCTAACATACTCCCGGAGTATGCTGCGCAAGATAGAAAAATTCATGATAAGAAACGAGTGGGACATTCTTCTCAACAACGTCCAAAGCATCACACGAATCTACTGTCCTGGTCATGCGGGAGTCAGAGCAACAAACGACCTAATGCACTGGTGAGCAAAGCTATAGCGGATAGCAAAGTGATGAGAAGAAACCGAGCTGAGTTAACTATAGCAGTCATGGATACACTACAAAACTATGAAGAGGATGCTGAAAGAGACAATGTACATGAGAATGAAAGTAATGGGAGTGACCAGGTGAGAGGGGAGGAAGTGCGTCCTCACAGCAAATTTAAGACTAGAAAAACCCACATCTAACTGTTGGCTGAAACACTGAGCTTATATATTTTTATACAACTGCCGCAGTGGCAAGCATGGCATTTATGGGAAGGCCCCTTGTGCAATTATGCTGGTTCCTGATCAAAAATCATATATGGGTTGGAACAGTCAACCCCACCCTGAAATCTCCTTAGCCACCTCTTACACAATGCATGAAAGATACACGGTGAGACTATTCCTGGCTCCCATTTCGTATCCGGATAAAGCAAGTCGATATAATTGTGATGGAGAAGGCAGTGTCTTTGTCGTAATCTAATTATCTGCTCACTCACTACTCAAGATTTGTAATTTCGGTTCATTTTTCTTTTGGTTATTGTAGTTGTCACTGTTTCCTTTTAAATTAAAAATACCTCTGGAAATTAGGAGCGCTCCTTTCAACCGCGGATGTTAGTACAATTTGCTTAAATCAAGATTTGGACCATGAAAACTAATGGAAATCGTAGTTCTGGTAGTCCTGCCACCATGACATTCAGGGCAAATAAAAATTGAAACTTATATTTTGTGTTAAGAGTCACAGTTTTAATTATATTTTATGATTTATTTAGCTTCAGTATATGGGGGTCAGATGTTAGTTTTGAGTTTGTTTCTAGCAAATTTGAAAGTCTATCGACTTTTTGTCACAGTGTGATGGTATTTGATACTTACTGGATCACAATTTTCATTTTTGGGAGAGGATACACAACAGATTTAATCTGTGGCAGGAATCGATACATTTTTAATGGAGCTGTTTCCCGTGACAGTTGCTCTTATAGAAATTCTTTAACAGTCTAGTTGCACTAATTACCATCAAAGTTGTTCTACTTGCAGTAATTAACGTCAAAGTTGTTCTAGTTGCAGTAATTACCATCAAAGAAATTATAATTGCAGTAATTACCATCAAAGTTGTTATAATTTCACTAGTTACACTCAAAGTTGTTATAGTTGCACTAATTACCCGTAAAGTTGTTCTAGTTGCATTAAATAATATCAATGTTGCTCTACTTGCACTAATTACCCTCAAAGTTGTTCTAGTCGCACTAATTACTCTCAAAGTTGTTCTAGTCGTACTAATTACTCTCAAAGTTGTTCTAGTCGCACTAATTACTCTCAAAGTTGTTCTAGTCGCACTAATTACTCTCAAAGTTGTTCTAGTCGCACTAATTACTCTCAAAGTTGTTCTAGTCGCACTAATTACCCTCAAAGTTGTTCTAGTCGCACTAATTGCTCTCAAAGTTGTTCTAGTCGCACTAATTACTCTCAAAGTTGTTCTAGTCGCACTAATTACTCTCAAAGTTGTTCTAGTCGCACTAATTACCCTCAAAGTTGTTCTAGTCGCACTAATTACCCTCAAAGTTGTTCTAGTCGCACTAATTACCCTCAAAGTTGTTCTAGTCGCACTAATTACCCTCAAAGTTGTTCTAGTCGCACTAATTACTCTCAAAATTGTTCTAGTCGCACTAATTACTCTCAAAGTTATTCTAGTTGCGCTACTTACTCTCAATATTGTCCTAGTTGCACTAATTACCATCAAAGTTGCTAGTGAGCGTTCAGGAGAAATGTAAGATTCACTATTTTGAGATACATGGAGACTGACAACTACGATTATTATTCTATTATCATTATAAAGCAAGATGTGCATTAGAAATGAGAGACAATATGTACGATGTAACACTATCAATGGATAAGCAAATACGAGTTTCAGTATGTTATATCGAAACGACACACCAGTATAAAATGGAGCATCTCATTTCAGCAAAAATAACTCAAAAGCACTTGATGATAACAAATAAGGTATAATTATTAAGTATAATGATGAATGTGCTATGGACAAACAATGCAGAGGTGCTCAGAGATGCTGGAGTAAAGATACAATTTATAACAAACATCAACGGCAGGCAATCAAAAACTATAGGATATGAGATGATAAGAGCGTGGTGTGAACATTTAGTAGCTACAAAAAGATCATTGTGGAGGGAAGTGGAGATACAGAGAATACAAAGGGATACGCTAGGTGGGTGATTGACATGATTAGCTTACAAGAAAAATCACAGCAAAATTGCGTGGGAACACAAATACCAAAGTAATAATAATGAATAAGTAAATATGTGTTACACATACTTATATACTACTAATAAAAAGATGATTAAAAAATTATAATAACATAAATAAGGATGAAACAGTTTTTCGTTTCGATCTAAGATTTTCTTCTAAACGAACATAATAACTAAAAACCAAATACAGACAAAATATTAATTTTAAAAATCTTTAAAAAAAAATATAAGCAGCCCGTGTAGCCACTCAGCGAAAGATGCGAAAATTGCACAATTTGTGCATACATTCAAGAGGAAAAGTTCGCGCACCGAAACTAAATTGCGTACTATAGTGCGTTCATCAATAGTTCATCAACACCGATATTGTCTATTATCTTCGTAACTGCTGAGTGTATATGCTTCATATTTTGCAAATAGTGTATTATTTCATTACCACTTTGAAGATTTATGATTAATTATTATCTATATTGAATGGATTTATCGCAGCAGTTGCTACGAATATCGTTGTTAAGTAACAATACTTGTTTGTTGATAGCCATAAAAGTAAACGGGTTTACGGTAGAAAGTACCATATTTTCTGTCAATGGGGGGAAAATGCTTCTTATTTGTTTATTGCTCCCCCCCTCTCCAAGTCTTCATTGGATGTTAGACAATATATAAATATACTGGCCAATTAAAATCACGATAAAATAAGAAGACGTCATCAATAATTGAATTATATTGTTGTGAAATGCTTTTCGTGCGCACCAAATCGATCAATCTTAGAACGGAATTAAATTTTTCCATGAGTGCGAAATTTCGTAAACGTTTAATATAGAGATTTCATATATTCTAAAATAGTAGCTAAACTCCAGTTTCCTCAAAGGTGTATCGCATATTCGATGTGATTGTATTGTGGTGTAATTTTAATTTCCAAATCTACCAATACTCGAGACTACCATGCTGATGTGAATGGTCATATATTTAGAGAATGGATAGAGAGAACGGTACTTATTAGTTAGACCTTCCTGTCTGGTTATGGACAACACTTCCTATCATAATGTTGTTGCATGTGAAAATAAGATTCCTACAGCCTCATCTACTAGGGAAGAGATGCAAAATATGTCTTAAAAAAGAGCATATCCCATTTACTGAAATGCACTTGAAACCGGAGTTACTGTTGCTAGTAAAGAATGCACACAGAGCAAAAACTTTCCCCATCGATAAACTTATACAGGAGCATGGACATAGATGTCTAAGATTACCACCATACCATTCACAGTTAAATCCACTATATTTTGTTTGGGTTAAAATTCAGAGAGAAGTGGCAAAGGAAAGGTTTGAGTACCCCAAACCTCCCCCTCCCATATCTACGGACCTGGTAGCAATAGACAAGAACAAACTCCATGTCAAAAACATAAAACGAAGACATCAATAACTATATCATAAACACAAATCCAAGGAAATTACTTTACCAAACGTAAACACAACTCCAATTAAATGACTGTAATAAACATAAACACAACTCCAAGGAAATGACTGTACCAAATAAGAAAGACCAAAACAGCACATAAACTTTCATGAAGTAAAAATGATCGCCTACTCCACTTGGTATGACACTTGAATGATTGATCAGATAAGCTGTTTTCACTATGAGAAGGTATCCAGTTGTCATTAGAAATCAATAAGTGAACGAATAGAACCAGGTCAATAGCTAACATATCAGGTCAGTAACTTATCTGATATCGGATGGCCGATATATGTCATATAATTAATAAAGTCTACGTCTGCAAGTAGCAGATAGGTAATAATTTATTAATTCCATTTTTAAGAGATAATTGAGAGTGAAAGGAGATGGAATCAGCGGGAATCCTTAATAACAACATTAAGGAATGGTCTGGGGATGATTTTTCTATATTAGTTCAAGTGGCTGAGTACACAGGTGATTCGAAGGGCTTTGTGTGCTCATGTCTCCGCTGTTATTGCTATACAGAGTCAGGGGCAGAACATGCAAAAGATGGATTACATAAATAAAAGAGTCCACGAAAACAAACATATATGAAACAACCCCAAAACATCTTCAGAAAACTCGTTTACCCATGACGTTGCAAAGCATAACTAAAACAGAAAAGTAAGAAATTTCCACTGTGTACCACGACGACCAGTACCGGTTACGGATATCATTATTATTGTTCTTATTATGAAAGTTGTTGTCACATCTTTCACATTACTGAGGCCCCACAAGGAATCCCAGGAAAGCAATACTGCCGTGCACACTGTACAGCGCCCAAGGTGTCACTGTGCTACAGGAAGTAGATCAAGTACAATATTCTAAATAAATTTCGATGTGGAAATCGATTTCCTCACCAAAACCACGTGTTTTCATTAGTTGCCAGGAAAAAGAGGGGCTAAGATGTATCCAAGGATAGAGCTCATTGGTAAATCAATGTCTCCGTCATATGGCCCACGGAATTATTGTAAACACCCTAAGACACAAGGGCTTGCATTTATATCCCCAGAGGAATTTTCCAAACGTGTCGTGATGCGTAAAAAAGGATGGACCGGTTTGATTTATATTCAAAGTAACGCATGTTTCTTTATTTACATAGCTTCATTCTTATTGTCTTTCCCTATTTTTCTTGTACCTCTTCAAACTCTGTATCCAGGTCTGTGTCGTATTATGATGCAGAGAGGCGGCACCAATCAAAATACAACGTCGGGGGCGGCATATCGAAGAAACACCATTTAAGGGGGGAGCATTTCAAAGACTTGAATCACACTGAGAACATCTACAGCACGGCCTTGTTTGTATCCATATCATTTTTTTCTGTTGTAGGCCGTTGATGATAGTAATTGATAATGTCATTCGATTATAGCAGTCAATGATAATAGTTGATAATGGCAGTCGATTATGGCAGTCAATGATAATAGTTGATAATGGCAGTCGATTATGGCAGTCAATGATAATAGTTGATAATGGCAGTCGATTATGGCAGTCAATGATAATAGTTGATAATGGCAGTCGATTATGGCAGTCAATGATAATAGTTGATAATGGCAGTCGATTATGGCAGTCAATGATAATAGTTGATAATGGCAGTTGATTATGGCAGTCAATGATAATAGTTGATAATGGCAGTCGATTATGGCAGTCAATGATAATAGTTGATAATGGCAGTCGATTATGGCAGTCAATGATAATAGTTGATAATGGCAGTAGATTATGGCAGTCAATGATAATAGTTGATAATGGCAGTCGATTATGGCAGTCAATGATAATAGTTGATAATGGTAGATGAGAACATTAGTTGATGCCATATGATGACAGTGTTTGATGCTGGCAGTTGATAAAAGTATGCGCTTTATTGGGTGGGATTCCACTGTGTATATGCATGTATATCTGCGTATGTATTTGTATATTCGTTACTGTACAGTGACTGGATATAGAATGATTGCAAAAGAATCAATGCTGACACTCATACTTGTACTTACAGAAGCGAGTGATGTGCTGAATAGTGAGGCAACAACAAACATAATTGCTTGATCCATTGAAGAATGCCGCTGGAAATTTGTATCTCATTTGGGTACTGTTTTCTTAGTTCCAAGTTCTCTAAATAAATATATGTCTTGTTCATTCAACTTTCACATAGACTAACTATATGCGTTTTCTTCAAAATTCAAATCACGAGGAATGAGAAAATTTAGATACTAGATAAATACAATCTCTTTCATGTCTTACAACTGTGAAAAGAAGATATAACCAGAGTGCTATAAATTATAGCTGTAAAGAGAGGATATAGCGAGATTTCTATAAATTATACATGTTAAAAGATGATATAACGAGAGTGTTATAAACTACATATGTTTATAGAGAGGATAGGATATAGCGAAATTGCTATAAATTGCAAATGTAAAAAGATGATATAACGAGAGTGCTATAATTTACAACTGTAAGAGTGTGATAGAAATTATAATAATCATAGCATTGTCTTGTTACTTGCCAATTTTGTTAAGGATGTTATCTCGGTGCAGACTAACAGCATAACGGCATAATGATATATTCATGAAGACCAAACAGAAGAAGCGGTACAATGATAGCAGACCAGCCCCCGTTGCGCACCAACGAATTATGTTTTTGGGGGGCTTGTAATGTGTGCAATTTTGAAACATTATAAGCAGAATTCCACACACTAAATGATGACATCATCGTGGGATAAAATTGTCAGCCGCATGTATTCCGTCTTGCGTTAACATTATATCGCAGGGTTAGGGGCTAGGGTTAGGATTGGGAGTTAGGGTTAGGGATTGGGCTAAGTATTAGGGTTAAGTATTTTAAGATTAGGGTAAGGATTAGAGTTGTTTCTTACTAAACATTTTCTGGAGCTTAATATTTTGCAATGTCATGGAGAATGACTTCACAAGCACTTGAGGTTAGAAAATATGGAAGATTGTAGTAAATTTGTACACCATATGGTAAGTATATGGGAGAATGTAGTAAAACTTCACAACATATGACAAATATATAGGCAAATGTAGTAAAACTTCACACCATATGACAAATATATGGGAGAATGTAGTAAAATTTCATATCATATGACAAATATATGGGAGAATGCAGTAAAACTTCACACCATACGGTAATTATAGGGGAAATATTTATTTACATCAAGGTACGGTACAGTCAAGCAACTGCCAGCAGGAAATAAGCTGAGGCATAAGTGGTAGGGAAACATCATGAGTAGACAGGATATGTTCAATCAGATTGCACTACCAAGGCAAAAATACAGAAGATGTTTTTTATGTCCGTTGCATCCAACATTCGATGCTGAGATGAAATTTGATGATGATAATGATGTCTTAAGTAATTTCCACCTGTTTGAACGACTCAAAGCGTAATTGGAAGGAAAAGACTCAGTTTGAATGAAGCGGTACACCAGGTGATGCATGAATTAGACACACGACCATGATGATTCTTCTACAGGTAGGCAATCAATTGTGTATGAGCTGGAGAACTTGTATCCACCCCTAATAGTGACTACGTCAAAAAATGATACTGGTGTGTTTTACTCAACACAACAATATGATTGTGTATTCAGAATATACACAAGAAAAATAATATTTAAGGTTGTCATGTGAATGACCCTTGCATATGCATACACGTGATTAAGATACAAGGAAAGATTGGATAAATATTCTTGTCTTAGATTAAATTCAGTTTCTGAAATATGATAAATAGACTTGCCTTAAACTTAGATTAAATAAAGTTTCTGAAATATGATAAACAGACTTGCCTTAAACTTAGATTAAATACAGTTTCTGAAATATGATAAACAGACTTGCCTTAAACTTAGATTAAATAAAGTTTCTGAAATATGATAAACAGACTTGCCTTAAACTTAGATTAAATAAAGTTTCTGAAATATGATAAACAGACTTGCCTTAAACTTAGATTAAATACAGTTTCTGAAATATGATAAACAGACTTGCCTTAAACTTAGATTAAATACAGTTTCTGAAAGATGATAAACAGACTTGCCGTAAACGTTTACTAAGATAAGATACGTACACGTGTATTACAGCTTCAAAAACAAAATAACATATTTCTATTAGAATTTTGAAAACCCATCATTTTGATAGAATTGTCTTAAAGGTTACAAGAATTAGAAACACCCACTTGTCTTAAATATTTAATCAAAAATTTGCTTGCGACCTTTTCGTTGACTATTGTCTATTGTCTGTCCCTAGGTGAATGATGGTCAGAATATCCACACTTGTCGTTAAGCGTAGGGATGGTGACTGTGAGCTTTAGATGTCTATCCAGAGCCAGATATGTTGCCTTGACTGTGTTGAATATATATTTGTTCAGTGTTTTCTTGATATTATCTATCCATCTTTCCTAGGTCTTCCTCTCGCTTTGTATCCTGATCTTCTCATGTTAGACATATATGTTCTTGTCGGTAGTTGGTTATGGTTCATTTTCATAAGGTGTCCAAATCATTTTATTTGTTGTTTCTCGGTTTATTCTGTGCATAATTTCACAGATTTTCTTCAACTGATTTCGTCATTTCCTATTTTGTCTATTTTGGTCACTCTTGCGGCTTTTCGCAGTCATTTCTTCATCTCAAGTGTTGTCAGTTTTCTCTGCTGTTCTACAGTCATCGCCCATATCTGGCATTGATAGCAAAGTGTTTGCATGAAAATATTGCTTATCATCTGTCTCTTGGCCTCCATCTTGATCTATAGGTTGAACAGTGGAGGTGATAGCTGGTATGTCACTATATTTACCTTCTGGCATCTTGTTTCAATCTCTGTCTAATTTTCCGTTGTCTGTAAATATATTTCCCAGGTATCGGAAGGTTGTTTAACTTTAGTTTTGTCTATTGTTATATTCACTGAATTATGTGACTTGCTGGTTTTATTTTCATTGCTTCTATTTTTGTTGACAATGTAATATAAAAAAACAAGCTATTTTAAATATAGATATATGTCAAAACTACATAATTATAATATACTTTTTTTCCTACAGTATCACAGATGACATTGAAATAACTGTCTTCGGTCATAACAAACCTTAATATATATATATATATATATATATATATATATATATATATATATATATATATATATATATATATATATATATATATATAGACAATAACTGGTCCTGTTCAATCACTGAAAATAGAAATAAGATCACCAAGACAAGTTGAATGCAAGTTTGTACTTAGCGAATTAGTTGCTTGAAGACTAAACTTTGTCGGCAATAGTTTCTTTACGCTAGCAGATTTAAATTTCGTGACTCCTTGTTTCGTTGCGAAAGTTTTTTTTAAACTATAACAAATAATGCAGTGGACATTCGATGCCCATATGTATATTCTATATAACACGTAGCACTATACTTTCTATAACACACAGGCATATACCTTCTATAACACACAGGCATATACCTTCTATAATACATATTCCTTCTACAACACAGAATACCTTCTAAGCACACAACTTTATTTATTATATTGAAATAGTAATGAAAGCAAGTTATTGGCAGGCTATAAATAATATTAATACAATACTTAGGCGGTTGCGTTATTTTCCGGTTTTTATTTTCATATTTATCGATCGACATATACGACCAATCCTTTCCTGCAGAAACGACCAATTCTTGTCTACAGATATGATTTAAAGTGTTGGCTGTTGCGACGCTCTGAATATATGACTGAATAATGTAATTGATAACGATTGACTGTCAAGTCCCATTTGATCAATTCGGTGCCAATATCAATAGGCAGAGTAGAAAAACTCCTGCGGTGTAATATACATAACATATACCTGTCCGTGACTATTTGCATGGGTCTAAATACACGATGTCATAAGTAAATATTTTATCGGATACATAAACTTGCTGGGGAAAACATGCTTCGACAAGTCAAAAACATGGTTTGACTCACTTAATAAATATCAGTCGAGCACGAAAAAAGTGAATATTTTTGGTGTTCTGTCACAAATAAAGTGAATTAAACTATTTAATTTTGATACTACCATCATAGACATTGTTTAAATTCACAGTAACGCAAGTAGTACTGTCAAATCAGGTAATACAATAGCAGAGTTCTTTAGAACAAATGTGGAAGTTTGGCAGAGATGTATCATGTTTCCAACACTTTTCAACACGGACCTGGAACACATAGCCTTCAGGATTATAACATGTCTATATCGATTGGAGTTGGCCCTACCTGAAATTTGCTGATTATATTGATCTATAGCTTGGTCTGAATTACAAGTACATGAGCTAACAGCAAAGTTATACAAGTTACCAGCAAGTACGGAATGGAAATAAACACCTTAAAGAGCAAGATCTTGATTAATAACAGATAAAAGTAAAGACCAACATTATGGTAAATGGGTATAAACGTGAAGTAATTATTAATACTGTCAAAAATACTTATGGTCCTGAATATGAAGCGATGGAAAATCCAAAACTGAAATAAAGATAAGACTAGAGATGAAATTAGCTGCCATATCGAGACTAAATTTAATATGAAAAAAAAAACCAACATCAGTGTTAGAATTAAGATCAAAATTTTAGAAACCATCAGTACGTTTTATTGCACTGTTTGCTTATGAGAATTGGACATTCACTGCAGACAGAAAGTGGAAACGGCAACTTGCATGGTTTGCACATGTATGCCGACATGATTCCCTGTCCAAAAAAATCATGCAGGGAATAATTGAGGGTGGAAGAAACAGAGAGGTGAAAAGAAAGTCATAGGCAGACAAAAACTCCCTAAACATAAAATAAAATGAACATAAAAAGAACACTAAATCAGGAGAAAACAGTAACCATCTACATCTATGCCCCGGTAGATTTACTGATATATCTGATACCCGGTAGATCTGATAACTCCTGGACATGTCAAATGTGCAAATATGATAATCAACACACCTAAACATAAACATAATCCTTCAAAGTGTAAACAAATAATAATAAGGCTTAAAATGCTATAGGATTGACTTCACTGTACTCGGATTTTCCAATTTATAATCCACCAATCTCAAAGAAGCGTTACGCCACCTACCCAGAGAGTACCACTCACAACACGTAACTCCATAACGTAGCCATAATTCCTAAGGATAGTTTTGTAGACAAGATATCACAAACCGGACTCGAATCAGTGATTTCTTCAGTACAATCCGAACTGCAATCAATAAGCTACAGAGATCGTCAGAAAATAAAAATATTAACATATGGAAATAGTGAGCGGTAGAGCAATAAAGATATATATATATATATATATATATATATATATATATATATATATATATATATATATATATAGAGAGAGAGAGAGAGAGAGAGAGAGAGACACGTCGGACTCTGAGTTGGCATGGTACAGAGCGCATCTTTGACCTTCATGGTACCGTATTGGAATCCCGTCGCAGGAAATTGTGCATCCGGAACGTGCAGAAAGCAATGGCAAACTACTGGACGTATTTATATTTATTTATATTGCCTAGAAAGTCGATGTAGCCAAAAAATTATGGGTTGATAGAACGTCCAGAATAGGATATGGCCGTATCAAGCGATAAATCACAACCCGGAAATTGTATTTGTCCGGGCGTGGTTTCGAACCTGGCACGCTGTACCCCGGTGATAGCAAGTAAGCTCACTATCAATTAGGCTACCGCCTACCAGAATATGAATTACACCTTTAAAAAGTTCGATATTTGTCTAGAAAACATTCTTTTTCTCCTAACTCACCTGTGTGTTTCTGAATTGTATTATCTAGAATCTAAGTCGCAGCTAACTTTGGCAATACTGTAAGTGACCACGCCGAAGCTAGATACTGTACTCGTTCTGTATGACAATGATTTCATTGCTACTCTCTGCCTGAGATCGTCACGTTTTATTTCTACTGGTATTCGTTTGTTCGTCACCATGTACAATACAAGACTTGATGAATAATTTGAGATTCATTATTCTGACGTGATGCATTTGGATTATATGGTGACTTTATTTGTCTGACGACACAACGTGACTAATAAACTTCACAGGAAAAGTCAAATAGGTCACTTGAAGGATGAATTCTGATTAACCAACACGACTGTATAAATGACGAAAGACAATATGAAAAAGTCTAGTGACTGTCGAAACGGGAAACTTCCTTTGTTATCAATGTCACTAACTGAGAAAGTGGGCGGATCGGCTATACATCCCGATCATGATATTCCATCTTCAGTTTCTGGTTGTTTCATGACACTAGCTTTATATCCTAATCTATCACCAGGAGACTGGTCAGTATCCTTGACTATTTACCATTATGATCAAAAATAAATACGACAGAGATAGAGTTTTTCAACGCTGAATTTTTATTTGCCATGCATAAACGTGTCTATAGTTAACAAAAATCGGAATCAAAGTAAGAAACAAATTAAATAAGGCGGGTATACCTGCGTATACCTGCGTGTACTCAGAAATAAAGCTACTGTGTGTATATAACCTCATCATGTGACATATTCTTTCCAGAACGTGGTATTCCTTATGGATTCTCTGAACATTCTGCGTTGCTGGGCGAGTTGACCTGCCGCAGCTAGAGGTATGTCTAAGCAATCTGATATATCACTGCCCCATCGTCGTCTTGGGCGCCCTCGTCTCCAGTTGCCGTTAACTCTTCCTTCAGCTGTTAATCTTTCCATGCTGTCATGTCTCTTTATATGACCACAAAGCCAGCTTTCTTGTTCGGATGTTGTTAAGGAATGATCTCTCTTCAACGTTTATTGATCTTAACACATTTTGATTTGTCTTTTTAACTGTCCATTGTATACGCAATATTCTTATGTAGTATCTCATTTGGAAAGACCTGCCTTCTTTGCTATTGTTTTATTTAATGTCCATGACCCGCAACCGTACATTGCCACTGGAAATAGCATGTTCTGATCATACATAGTTTAACTTTGCTGCTGGCATATATATATATATATATATATATATATATATATATATATATATATATATATATATATATATATATATAGAGAGAGAGAGAGAGAGAGAGAGAGAGAGAGAGAGAGAGAGAATAAACCGCTGAGTTAAACCTCATAATAGGTAACCAGTCACCAAATAAAGACAAGCTGGAAATAAATATACACTTCTTTATTGGTCCTGCTATCTTTATAGTAATGCTTCCAGACATTTTTATTTGATTTCGTATCACCGAAACGTCTAAACAATTGGTGCCCCTCATATAACAAATTATTAAAATTTTATAAGATATAGATATTTATAATATACGTCATTTTACTACCCCCCCCCCATAAATTCCCCATTCTCCACCCACACCCTAAAAAAATCAAATGTTCCCACTTTGGGAAATATTGCTCATTAAAAAAAGTCATAAAAATGTATTGAAACACTTTTCCTAATTGAAATTTAATAGCCGTCCAGAACTCAATATTCGCTCTGACAGAATACTTCATACACTATCATCTCTTTGATTTGGGCATGCACTTCAAAGAAATACTTTAAGTGTTGTGCAAATATTGTCACTGCAATCATAAAACTGGTTTTAAAAAAAACACTCTCGTTGGCAATGTAATAGTTAGCTCGTTCTTTTGTGTTCTTCAAAAGTGTACAGTATAATTGATAACCTGGATCAGAAAAAAACGAGTAAAGGTGTCAGTAGTTTTCTTCTATAAGGTGCAGAGACGAAATTACACTGCGTTCGGCTATGAGAAATCAATGAATCAATCAAGTGTCATATCGAGTGGCGTAGGCAATCATTCTTCTCCACAACTCTCTGTCTCTTGTGTTGTTTAATACGTTCAATTGATGACTTCTTATTGTGCCATAGTGACAACCAATTCAGAAATTTCTCTCTTTGTCTTTTTATGTCTTTTCTCCCCTTGATATTTCCGGTGGTTACTAAATGTTACAAGTTTTATTTTTCTCATCACATTCCCTAAAAATATTGATTGTCTTTTTCCTAATTTTCGATGTAATTTGTCGTTTTACTCCAGCATTTCTGAGAACTTCTACATTAGTTTCTTTGGCTATCAATGGAATTTTCTTCATTCTTGTTAAAAACCACATTTCAGTTGCCTCCAGCTTATCTTGGACACTTTTGTTTACTATGAGAAAAGCATTGGCTATTAATTATTTATTAATTCCGTAATACTCCAGGAATATGTGCTCTAACGTCCTTATCTTGCCGGGGCACGAGAGATAATAAAAAATTGATTATTTTAGTGATTACAGATGTCTTGGGTTAAGTTAGTTGCCCCATTCAACGGAGTCAAAATGATCATGAAGCCATACTAAAGTTGGATGTCTCCGACCGAGAGGTGTGGATATCGCAGCTATGTTTTCAACATTGGCGCAAAGCATTACGTTCTCCAGGATTTCGTTACTACATGTTTTCCTGTGACGGAGTGCAGGGAAGCTTTCTATGGGACGTGGAAATAAAGCCGATTTGCCAATAGCAGACGCCGCAGGAAGAATATTGATTGTACCTCCGAAATAAAAAATCCTGTCCTAACCGTAGATTGAATCTGGGACCACATTGGTCTGAGACCAGTGTTCTAACCACACGGCCATGCGCTCCATATGCTCTTCTCCAGACTACATCCTGCTAATCTGAATGAGTTCGAAAAGGAACACAGAGGAAGAAGGTTCTCAAATTTAGCAGATATCAAAGGGAAAAGAGTGTGCGATTTCTTTATGGTGTGCACCACTCTTTGTTCTTGAACGTATTGCACAAAATTGTTTTGAATACATCATAAGTCTTCCGTCCTTTGACAGATTGCTAAGGATTGTTTTATCTGTGTAAATATATTTTTAAAATTCATATATTTTAATTTATTAATCGTTGTTTTCTTAATAGGTCTGTTCAGTCGAAGATTATCTATAATTATAGAATGAAACGTTAAACGTTAACGTATCTCTTCTTTTTCTGCTTACCAACACGAAAGTTCGTGTGATTAGTTAGTTAGTTACTTAATCGTTGGATCATCGTCACTGCACTATGGACAAGTACATAGGTGCTCAGATCTCTCCTTGAGTGTACCCGCCATTACATGTTACTAACGGTCCCAGTACGCAGTTGATTGACCATCATTCTTTCTTGCCCACTGCTCATTTCTAGCAACACCACATTTCAATCCAAATTCCTTTATTCTAGTCATGGAACAAGTCATCGTCATTTATCCAGTTATTTGCTCGTGCGTTTTCCCGTAGGGCGTTCAAAATGTCTGCTCGATCCATCGTTCCACCAACAGCCGTAGTAGCAGCGTGTGCGGCCAACCTATCTGCTCTCTCATTACCCCGGACTCCCGCATGTCCAAGCACAAAAATGAAAGTCACTTTACTCATACAGGAATTCTTCACTGCATCTAGCTACTGTTCCCGAATGTATACCGCCTGAACTTTCACAATCATGCCTGCCTGCATACTCAGTGACTCGTGTAATTTCCGCCGGGAAGCTTGAAGTACGTTGTGCTGCCAGTTTCACAGCAGAGCTACGTTATTTTGTACCTTCTGGCCCAGAACATTCAATTTCGGCATACCTTCAATTCAGGTGGGCTACTTAGCCTATAGCAGCCTTCCTATTTATCTCCAGGCGGCGGATGTGTATCGATTGAGCCGTGACGATTTATCACCCACTGCCTCACGGTACTTGTCAGCCGTGGTCTTAACTGTACATAACTTATAGCTCAATTAATTTGGACCCCGTTCACTATGTTTTAATTGTTGGACCTCTTATTGATCGCTATTTACATACTTGGAGTCGCATGCCAAAAATAGCCAAGGCCTACCAATAGATTTCACGCAAATTAGAAACTGGTTCATGTTTACATGTTAGTTGACAGGACTCCTATACCGCCGTCGGTCGCGTGTCAGCTATCGGACTCGTGTCAGGATTTAGCCTTAAATAGAGTTTACGACCCGATGTGGACTGCATTCCCAAACAATCCGACTCCTGAGACGCTGGCGGCGGCACAGTGAGCCACATGCAAAGGCATTACACCCATTTTGGGTGAAGTCTCCATCAGGAGGACTTCGGCGCTCTCTGGTGTGACTGGTGGCGTCCCACACACCAAGTTCACGTCGACGTGACACCGTTGATATCAGTGCTGTGCTTTAACGTCATTATACAATTTATTATAATTTTCTTATATCTGTTTATTAGCCTTTCTTTCTTTCTTTTCTTTTCGCTTTATATCCTATTATGACTTGCAGAGTCCGGGGTAGAAGAGTTCTCTGGAGTTGTCTTTTTTTCTGTGCTTCATGTATGGTTTTTTTCGTTTACTCTTTTATTTCTGTAATATATCGTTGCAAGGTCTGCCCCTGACTTTGTATATATCGTTTCTTTATGGTCATGCTTTTTGAGGGGATCTGTCTGATGATAGGCTGGAAGCATGCGAAAACCCCATAATCTGTTTTCTTATGTAATCCAGAATTGGCATTAGTTACTTTTTATTATAACAGTAGGTATATGTAACACAAACTAGTAGTTACTTATTCCCTTTAACTACTTATTCATACATAATTGGTGAGCCCTTTGGACAGTGGGGAATATATCATAGATGACTGCTTCACCAATTTCAGGGACCATAGCCCATATGTGTGTTGCTCACATGGTCGAAGATAAGATCGTTCTGCTGAAGTGGGGAGGTTTTATTTAAAAATTTAAAAAAGCCATTCGAGCGTCAATTTTTCTTTTAATAAAAAAAATGTGATTGCCACTATGTGAAAAATCATTATGGAGAGAAAAGGGGTGGGGTGTTACCGACCTTTTAACTAATTTTCTAGTACTAATCGTCATGTTCTGATCTCGGGGAAAGGGGGGGGGGTTAAATACCTTAATCTATGAACTTTTTTACAAAAGAAATCTTTGATTGCAAAGGATATTTGGCAGGGAAGGGTAGAGGAGAGGGGCGCCTGGAGCTCATGACTTCAACTCTGCATGTTGCAGAAATGTAGACAGCCACACAATACCTAGAGTTTACCCCTCTGAGTAGAAGACGTACTTTCAAAGTATTGCACCCCTCTGAGTAGAAGACTTACTTTCAAAGTATTGCACCCCTCTGAGTAGAAAACTTACTTTCAAAGTATTGCACCCCTCTGAGTAGAAGACTTACTTTCAAAGTATTGCACCCCTCTGAGTAGAAGACTTACTTTCAAAGTTTTGCACCCCTCTGATGAGACTTACTTTCAAAGGGTTGCACCCCTCTGAGTAGAAGACTTACTTTCAAAGCATTGCATCCCTCTGAGTAGAAGACTTACTTTCAAAGTCTTGCACCCCTCTGAGTAGAAGACTTACTTTCAAAGTATTGCATCCCTCTGAGTAGAAGACTTACTTTCAAAGTATTGCACCCCTCTGAGTAGAAGACTTACTTTCAAAGCATTGCATCCCTCTGAGTAGAAGACTTACTTTCAAAGTATTGCACCCCTCTGAGTAGAAGACTTACTTTCCAAGTAATGCACCCCTCTGAGTAGAAGACTTACTTTCAAAGTATTGCATCCCTCTGAGTAGAAGACTTACTTTCAAAGTATTGCACCCCTCTAAGTAGAAGACTTACTTTCAAAGTATTGCATCCCTCTGAGTAGAAGACTTACTTTCAAAACATTGCACGCCTCTGAGTAGAAGACTTACTTTCAAAACATTGCACGCCTCTGAGAGTTGGAGTCTTCTGGGTGTGAAGTAAAGCTCTAGATAAATCACTACATTGCACACAGGAAGCAATAGCTAACCGCTTGTAATACCTGAAGATATAAACAGCATTTAAAAAAATAATTATTATGTTTCTCTTTTCGAACGTTACAATTTTTACTTCAATACTCCACAATCTTGGCATGTCAGATACATTAATAGGCCTATACCTTTCCATACTTTCTTCATGCTCGCCTGCTTATCAACTGGTTCATTACTTTTAACATATGCCTGACCGGACATGATAATCAAGGTAACAGATTTCGCCCCAAACTCCAGCAATTGACATACTCCCATTTTAACTTTGTAAAGTATGATCGCCTACGCCAGTCGGTACGGCACCTGATGATGATGAAAGCTAAAGTGCCTCATTAGAAACATCAGTGATGACTTCTGCGAAGATCACTTCTTTAACTGGCACATTCAATCAACAATAATATGAACGTACTATGACGTAGCAATTTTATATGCATGGGTGAAAATGTCTTTTAAAGGAAAAGTCAATGTGTGGCAAAACTTTGAAACCCAGTTGTCAAACGTTTATTGCAACATTTATTTATAAATTTTATTTTAGTCACCGTCATGCAACGAACGTACAGTGGGACATACAATTTCTAAAATATAGTAACAGTCACGAGTGGAAGAGTCATCCGTTGCTCTGTGTTATATGCCAGTTTGACATTTTTTAAATTAAATTGTATCCAATTTACTACTTTGCGGAGTTTGTGTTTCAATTCACAAGAGTTACGAGTGAATCTCCTGTTTCATATGTCAATCAATACAAGGTAACTCCGTGAAACGTAACAACAATTAGACTTACGTAAAACACAGGTTTATATTCCGTTTCAATGGGACACCACAGACTATATCTAAAACTAGTGGGTAATGATGGGCAATGATGAGCACACAAGAAATCATAAAAATTACAATACACAAATCACATTCAACGTTTCAACCAAAAGGTCTTTATCAAGACACAAACAAAACATCAAATTGACGTTGTGATAATTTTTCCATTCGTCGTCTTTTGATGTTTTGTTTGTGTCTTGATAAGACCTTTTGGATGAAACGTTGAATGTGATTTGTGTATTGTAATTTTTATGATTTCTTGTGTGCTCATCATTGCCCATCATTACCCACTAGTTTTAGATATAGTCTGTGGTGTCCCATTGAAACGGAATATAAACCTGTGTTTTACGTAAGTCTAATTGTTTCATATGTGCATTGTTTGGGCCGGATGGGGAAAGGGAGGTTAGCTCTTGGTATTCGTACACAGACATCATGCTGCACGGTAAAGGAGCTCTGAAGGAGG
The DNA here is from genome assembly GCA_034231615.1 of Meghimatium bilineatum. Classification (NCBI taxonomy): domain Eukaryota; kingdom Metazoa; phylum Mollusca; class Gastropoda; order Stylommatophora; family Philomycidae; genus Meghimatium; species Meghimatium bilineatum. Next base: position 21,844,245 of record CM067306.1, read on the forward strand.
AACAGGGACTCCTCAAGGTCCTACAGACTTCCCACACATGTCCAGAACGTGGTAGACAATTCCAGGCAGGCAGTTATTGTTATATAACAGAGAGGCATGGCGAAATTTGTGTGTTAATGTTTCCAGAGTGACAACCCTTCGACTATAAAGGGTTATTGTTTTGAAGATGATAATGATGAGTACATGAGACAATTGTGGTCGCTACTGCAATTAAGGTACTTACTACTGCTCTGTTCTCTGAGGTCCAGGATCCGTTCCCCCAGAGTAACTTTTCTACACATATATGAGCACGTTCATTATTGAGTTGGAAATTCGTAAATCAATATTGCCATTATTATGCTCCCTTAATAAGGATAATATAAAGTGACGCTATTGCAAGCATGGCTATCGCTGCGGCTGCCGTTCTCTCTTTTGTCTGGACGCCCTTATATTTTCTAATACACGGATTGCATTGCGTTTGTATGTGTCACTTCCAGGTTTGTGTGCCCCTGGAATGTTTGGAAATTCAACTCTGATTTGCATATTCACTGTTATACGTCTAGCGACAAATGTCTATAGAATCTTTCTATATTTTTTATAGTGTAATAATACAATATACTTTAATGTCGGTGACTTATGTGCCTGATTTTTCCAGGGGGATAAAGTAGCTATCGAACAATTCTTCCTGTATTAGTCCTGCATCCGGACTAATATATGATCAAACTGTCAGAGGATATCCGACAAGATGGAGAGTGAAGCAGTAATAAAATCAAGAAGTAGTCGTTTCTTCAGACTCATGTTGTTATTGTAATATTTTATACCTCATCTCCAATGTCCTTAAGCATGCTGTACCTTATTTCACCTGGTTCCGATGACCATCAGTTGCCTTCTCTATAGGCAATCTCATCTGCTCAAAATTAATCAGGGCCGTATATATGATTTCATCGGGCACCTAAAAAAGGTCATTGGTGTGCTTTTGTGTGTCATATTTTATTGATTAAAATGTGATGACATTTTTCTGAACAATCACTAATGTGGGGGAGGGGGTGAGATTAGTTTTTCGCCAGCCTTATTACCAAGTTCCTAATACTAAAAAGAATGTTCCGGTTTGCTAAGGAGGGAAGGGGTGAACAAATCCTTTCCCGTCTTAACTACGGGCCTGACATCAATTATCTGGTCTTGCTGACTTGTGTTTCCATATTCGATGTTAAAGTCTGTATCGCTGTGTTAAATTACTCAATATCTTTTGTCTTAGGTCACTCACTAGCTTCTGTCTTAGGTCACTCACTATCTTCTGTCTTGAATACTCACTATCTTCTGTCTTAGGTCACTCACTAACTTCTGTCTTAGGTCACTCACTATCTTCTGTCTTAGGTCACTCACTATCTTCTGTCTTAGGTCACTCACTATCTTCTGTTTTAGGTCACTCACTAACTTCTGATTAGTCTGCTGAAAATGGAAAAGACGCAGAGGATAGACTTCATTGTACCCTACGTACTACGTCCATCTCAACAAAGCGGCAAACCGCATGCGGCACTCGGAATACGAAATCTCACTAAGTGCATCAGAATATCAACGTAATTGGTTCCCATGGTCACCGTACCAGCAAACCTATTCATTCATTTATTAATTTTCCTTTTGCGCTGAATTTAGCGCATAGGGCAGAGGTCAGATCTCTCCAATTCTGTCTGTACAAATCTATTCTGTGCAGTTCTTGAACAGTATGAATATTGGATGTTTTACTTTCTCTAAGTATTGTTCTTCTGAGTGTTTCTTTTGGTCTACCCCTGGCTCACCTATAGCAAACCTATAGGTGTCTTTAATTCCATAAACGCTAGTATTTCCTGACATGAAGCGTATTCGTGTCAGTTTCGACAGCGGTACTGGATACTTTATGTCCACACTTTAAACAAAACAAACTATACATTATTTAACGAAACGAACTTACGCTAAAGGTGCATACAACGCAGCATCCATCGATCTGCAATCAACGCACTGAGAGGACCCTTCCCCTGTCCTGGAAGACCTTTGGGGAGGAGGGCGACTAGTAATTTTCACTCTTTATTATCATGCTCACTGAGAAAGTATGCGCGAGTGAGTGAATATTTGAGATTCTAACAAGCCATTACCCTTGGTTACCGCCATGATGATACTACTGATAGTTAGGGCTAAGTCACTACTGTCTTCCCTCACAATTCTCATTCTAGCATGTTAATTAGTTATTCCTCTAGGGCCAAAGACGGCACATAGGGCGGATGTCATATATTTACATGCCTCTCGTTTCATTGCAATTTGATTTAGTTCTGCATTGTTTCTGATACCGATGGTAAAACGTTCTCTTGTAATAGTTCTACGTAAAGTTTCTTTTGGTCGTCCTCGTTTTCTCTTTCCCTTTAGTGACTATGCAGTCACTTTAGTGACTATGCAAAGCTTGACAGGTGAGTCTTTCAGTATCAATTTCTAGCATGTGCCAGTATAATAAACACTAAAAGTAATTACTAACAATTATTATGTAATAAAATAAATCATATATAAAATAAACAAGGCAGAAGCAATTTCAGTACCGGGTAATGTAAAAAAATGATGAACAAAATTAATACTCGTTATATTTATCATCCAGCGTTTCGCAGCTAAAATTTATATTCGTAGGTTTATAAATATTCTGAAGTATAAAACACCTGGCCAAAACAATCTAAGAAAGCGGAAGTTTTGAGTCATGAAACATAATATAAGAGACGAAATGTCAGCAAAAAGTCTTAGATCTCAGTTAAGGGAGGATTATCTGACATGTTCGATATGTTTCAACGGTTTTACACGACCCAAAGCATTACCTTGTCTGCACACTTATTGTGAAGGCTGCCTTCGCGATTATATTGTAAGTAGGGGCTACGAAAGCGAAGATAGTTTTCCTTGTCCAGTTTGTCGAGCGAACACAACAATGCCCGAAACTGGAGTGAGAGGTTTTCCGAATAATCATTTGATGTCATCTCTATCAGACACAGTGGCTAACTCGGAGGAATTTAGGCCTACGCCGAAGCCAAGACGATCAATAGGTCAAACTCAAGTACAACCAGAAAGTGATGAAAAATCAACGCCACCATACAACGCTGTTAGTGTTGTGGATGCAAATCCAGAAATCACTTCATCCAAAATTTGCTGTAATGATACTGACACTCCTACTGGCTGGATGCCTGTTCCTCATTGTACTCCATCCGCGCCATTCTTAGTATGTGATAATGATGCAGAATCTGATAATTCTCAGCACAATGCAGGTGTTGCATCTGTTTCAGCATCATATCCAAGTAATGTACCTATATCTTCAGATGACCTAGCTGACACTCTTTCACAGATTAGTAAGAATAATTTCTCTACAGGATTTTTTAACGTACCTGCTCAGGGCCCTTCACATGAGATTGGTAAAAATACTTTCTCTTTTGATCAGCCAACGGTATCCGGTAAGAATCCTACATATCTTCCTGAATCAAATTCAAATGTGCCAGTTTATCCACAACTGGCAGGGAATATGACCACAGGTGGTGCACCTCCTACACAAGCTCCTCCTATTGGATGGAATGTAAATAATTTAGGCGACTTGTCACTTTCAAAATCTTTCAATATCCACAATACTGTGGGTAGTAAGATCAACCATGGACCTCCAGGAATTGCTCAATCACTTTACCCTGCAATGCCTACACAGAGTGTGCGCTCCAATTTTGCTTGTACAGAAAATCTAGTTTTAAGTTTTGGAAAACAGGGTTCAAGCATTCGTGATTTCTTGAAACCAGTTGGATTTACTGTCAGCAAGGAATGCAATTATGTGATATCTGATAGTGGTGGAGGACAGAATAGAATTTTTATTTTCAATAGTGCAGGCCAACTCATAACTGCTTTCAACTGTGGTGGAAAAGTTAAAGACATAACAATGACTAAGGAAAATGAGATACTAGCTGCAGTTCATAAAAATGTTTCTGCTATTCGACATTTTACAATGGCAGGAATGTGCAAAGGTGAATATGGAAAATTTTTTACTTTTGAAGAGCCTTGTGGTATAGGTCAGCTGACAACTGGTGGTGTGGCTCTCTCAGGAACACAGAATCATTGCATCTATATCCTTACAGATCAGATGAAACTGGCCACAAAATTTGGCAGGAAAGGAAATGGTGATGGATACTTTCAACATCCTGCATTCATTACTGTTGATTCTAAAAACCACATAATTGTCACTGATAAAATAAACAACTGTGTTCAAGTTTTCAACTCTGAAGGAAAATTCAGACATCGTTTCGGAACATCTGGGAAAAATCATGGTCAGTTTGAAGCACCTCTTGGTATATGCGTAGATGATAATGACAATATTATAATAGCAGATAGTGGGAACTGTCGAGTTGAGGTTTTTTCATCCAGAGGACACTGGCTGAGTAGTGTTGTGAGTAACACATTCGAGCTAGGTGATAAAGTGAAGCCGGTCAACGTAGCATTTACTCCTACAGGAAAAGTTGCAGTTTTACTTCGGGGTCCTTATTTTGCAGAAGTAAGAGTCTACACATCACAGCATAAACATCTTGTGCACAAGGAAGGACTAGTAAGCACAATTTTCAACACAACTTCTGCGTTACTGTTTTCTGAATAAGCTTCTACTAACCTGCAGATTTGACCCTATTTATGCATATTTATTTTCTACTGGCCAGTGCTACATTTTCTAATTGTACTATTTGTATAATTGACTCATTTGAGTCTTGGACTGAGACATTTTTTAATCATTGCTATAAGAGAGAGATAATTTATTTTGTTGTAATTTTTAAAAATATAGTATTTTCATCTGCTGAAAAGTAATACGCACACAATAATAGCTCATGAAATTAAATAAGGAATCCAATTATCCACAATTGCCTACATTTACTTTTCAATGAGGTCATCATTAAACACTTTGCTGACTAGCAATCCAGAGCATACTTATTTGCCATCACCGAAGGTGCATGCATAATATTTTATACATTGGCATCGGCGTCTTTAAAAATCCACATACAAAATTGATCTAGCACAATGAGAGAGCATTGAAACTTTCTATGTGTTGTACCGACTGTTTGCACTTTCTTAATGAATTTGATAGCCCCAGAGTTATTTAAAGTGCAAAATGCTACTTATTATAATGCTAGGTCTAGATTTACATTATATTTCTATATATCATACTCTCTGAAGACGGCTGTGCCGGGCCACTGGTGCAATTCAATTGGCGGCACAATGCACTCCCATTCTCTGGACTACTTCCCCGAATAAATCTAGCAGGACCATTATTCTGCAACAATCCAGTGGGAGTTTGAGATTGAATGCAGACAACAATATATCATATAATAATATATTTGAAATCTCCAATATTTTCATGATAAATACTGATGAGCTATGTTTATATCTGTATTTCACACGTGCCGCCATTTTGGAACATCATACTTTCCTGGAGAAGCTAGTTTTAGTAAAAATATCACAACAGGGGTTCCCATATTAAAAAAATATAACAGTTTTAACGATCATAAAAAATTGGTTACCAAGGTTCTATAATAGAAACTCGACAATCATCGAAATTGGACTGTAAAAGTGTTAAAGCTTTATATTTCTCTCAATGGAAGGTGACAATATTTTAAATTTAATACCTAAATTTTGGTGATTATTCACTGTAACTGAAAAATAAGCTTTAAAAAGTGCTTGTAACACATGTGTTAGTAATTACAGTACAAATACACACATGTGAACACATTGAGTTGTTATTAACATAGCTAACAGTAACACACAGACAGATGTAACCACAAGCACAGATGACTTGTGCGAACGTAGTTAGTTTTTTATCATGCAGTACTGTTCCTCAACAAGAAATTTATGTTTCAATAAATGGCAGGACTTTACTGAGAGAAATATTGAGCTTGCAGAGTGTACATTCAGAATACTAACATTTATGTGTGTGTGAGTGTATACAAGTAGTGTACTTGCTTACATTCAGAATACTAACATTTGTGTGTGTGTACAATAAGTAGTGTACTTGCTTACATTCAGAATACTAACATTTATGTGTGTGTGAGTGTATATAAGTAGTGTACTTGCTTACATTCAGAATACTCACATTTATGTGTGTGTATATAAATAGTATACTTGCTTACATTTAAGATAGTATTTCTATTGAAAATAAGTCAATGCATGACAAGAGCTGAAAGTTGCAATTAATGACAAAATAATATGGACAAAGTTTTTTGAAGATAAAATCTGCGGTTCACAGAAAATTGAAAGACAATGACAAAATAATATGGACAAGGTTTCTTGAAGATAAAATCTGCGGTTCACAGAAAATTGAAAGACCAATGACAAAAACAATTACCAGGAAGATACTAATCATAGAGAAAAAATGTAAACAGGAAAGAATAGTAAAAATAATTGACAAATAATAGATGCATATCCTATATAGATTGCAGTTCACATTCTTTAGACACATCATAAGATGAAAGATGGAGTACATCATTAGAATTATAAAATATGTACTCACTTGCTTTCACGTGTCTAGTAAAATATCCAATTAATTAATGAGCGACTGACACACTAACGCATGATATCGGGTTGTTCCGTCATTTCTCTTTCTCGTTTTCACATGTATTAGGGTTTGTTTTTGTATATTTCCTATTTCTGTACATTTTCTGTTTGTGCCACCTCTGACCTCATTTCTATCCTTTCAGCCATTTTACTAGACTTGTGAACACAAGTTGTATCGTCCCTACTTGTTGTTTTTTATGTTATCCTTGATAAAAGCCTTTTGGTCAAAACATTTATTTGTGTGTGTATGTGTATTTTGTGTTGCTAGAAAACCTTCATTACCTTGTTTCACACTTTACTCATTAGAATTAGCAAGTTGAATAGTGGGTTGAGGGGGTGGTAAAAAAGACAGAAAAGATGCTGGAGAGTTTGACATTGTGGCATAAGGCATACAATCATTTGTATCAAAAATGATTGACAACATAAGGAACAAACATGACAATCATCACCGGCATAAATGATACGAAGATCCTGTATAGGACATTGCTTTTCATTGATTGTTGAATGTTTCTGCTTCGCTTATTCAATATTAAACTGCAGTAAGACCTGCTGTTTTATATAGCTCAGTTATGGAGCAAACAAGAAAATAAATAACTGCAAGTGTTCGAGAACAGAATATTAAGACCATTTGCTCCAGTCTTCTTCTTCAGCGTTCATTCTCCGAACTCCCACTGGATCTCCATCTTCTAACAGGATGATGATCCTAGATCCTACTAGATTTCAAGCAAGAGGTAGTCCAGAGAATGGAAATGTGTTGTGCCATTTTATTTGCACCAATGGCATTCATCTTTCAAATGCATCCATCTTCAAAACACATCCATCTATCAGAGATGAACATTAACAAATACGGTGAATTAGAAACAACAAATAAATGCATGATTGTTATAATAAACGACAGTTGACCACAGTTATATTGACTGCAAACATACATAGATGATTAGGAAGTAGAAAGAATGAAGATTACTAGAATGATAAAACAGGGGATTGCACATAATGTACAAGGAATATGACCAAGAGTTATACTTCAAAATGCTCTATATTTATAATAAATATATACATTTATAATAAATTTCCCTATATTGTTTATCTCCACCTCCCATGTGAACTTCCTGGACATATCCATCACTATCCAACCTTCCTGTCTCAGCACATAGGTACACTATAAACTGACTGATGCCCACAACTTTCTCCTATATACCTCATGTCATCCCTCTGCTTGCCGCGATTCCATTCCATCCTCTCAACTTCTTCGTCTACTGGTGTCTGTGCAATGGTGCGGAAAACTTTCTAGAGAAAGCCCACGAGATGATGGACTTCTTTCACTGTCGCCTATACCCAGACAAGGTCCTTCAGTAGCCTTATCTCTAGTGTGCAGCCTCTCCTGTCGAACACTCTGAGGTCTTCTCCCTCTGGCAGGGTAAAATTTGTTCTCTCCACCTGCATAGAGCTGCTGTTCATCATGTCCTACTCGTGACACCTTCCTCTTCTCCAGTCGGATGCTAAGGCAAGTGAAGTATTTTGCGACCCCTTCTCTGGTTTCTTACAGGTGTGACAAGAACCTCATGGATTTACTGGTCTGGTGTCATCTTATGCCTGATGTCACAAATTATTCTGGCACCATCAGCTGCAAACACCCTATATGCTAAACCTGTCCATATGTAAACCAGAATGATCCATCACATTCCTCAATGCCACCTTCACCATTGAGGAGAGTTTCTTGTGTGTTCCATGTCATCAATGCCATCATCTGCGAGCGCTGCACCATGACACACATAGGTGAGACTGGTAGAAGGTTTGCTGACCGATTCTGAGAAGACCTACACAGTATAAAACATCAGGTTATCCTGTCAACGTCCACTTCAATAGCACAGGCCATCGGGGCGCTCAGGATATTCAGGTTATGGCCATTAAGGTGTGCTTCTCCAATGATTGGATCCATCTCACGCTTGAAAAATGTTATAAATTTGGCACTTTTAAACCTTTAGGTATCAATGAGCGGCAGACATATGCATGATATTACGTTGTTCAGGAAATTTTCGTTTTGTCTTGTTTTCACATTTATTTGATTTGTTTTTGTATATTTCTTATTTCTGTACATTTCCTGTTTGTGTCACTTCTGATCTAATTTCTATCCTTCCCACCACCCCCATGTCTCAGTAGGCATATGAATGCCAGTCATTTTGTCCCTGCTTGTTTTTTTTTTTTCAAGTATACATGTATGTAACCTTGATAAAGGCCTTTTAGTTGAAACATTGATTTGTGTGTGTGTTATTATGTGTGTATCTAATTGTTAGCAAAATGTCATTGCTCTGTTTCAAGCTTTACCTGTTGAATTTCAGTTTTGCGCAGTGAGTACATATTATCGATTTATCCCACAGGCCATTCTAAACCTCCCTGCAAACTCCTTAATGGGAAAAATGAAGTAGTAACAGTTTTTACTAACAATAATGTGTTATCATAGAGTCAACATACCTGATCAGTAGTCAGTTTTGCTAGGTCAGATTCTTTGATAGCAATATGAAGTTCTAGTAATACTAAAATTTAACATTAAGTCTTTGTGGTTTTTTTCTACCTTTATTTGCCCTTATTTAAATATGTTGCCATTTTCCAAGTTGTAGTTATCAGGTTCAGCATTCAACCCTGGTTAGGAGTTTTTTTTGTTTTTTTTTGGGGGGGAGACAATCTATAAAATGTGTGTTACATAAGTAAATTGTAAGTAAAAATAATATATATATATATATATATACATATATATATATATATATATATATATATATATATATATATATATATATATATATATATATATATATATATATATATATATATATATATATATATATATATATATATATGTATATATATATATATATTATTTTTACTTACAATTTACTTATGTAACACACATTTTATAGATTGTCTCCCCCCCAAAAAAAAACAAAAAAAACTCCTATATATATATACATACATGCAGACAGAGAAAGAAAGACACTATCGTGTAGCTGTGTGTTCATTATCCAGTTTCCTGAGCCATACATTAATATACAATAAATGTAGCGTTATAATCCTCATTTTTATTTTGTGATTTGTTTCAATGTTAATAGCTTCCTCCTGTCATTGACACTTCTAACCATTTCTATTCTCCTTTTAACTTCTGTTTCACATCTAACTTCATTTGTAATTATGTGTCCAAGATATAGATGCTGGTCTATTTGTTGCAGTATAGTTCTGTGCATTTTTATGTTTAGCATTTGTTCCTCTTTGCTTCTTCTGATTATCCTGGTTTTTTGTGTTTTGACTGGTTTTACTTCTCTTTTTATTTCAATGGATGGTGAGTAACTGTTTTTGTATCTTATTAATGCAGCTTGTTCCAAATATATATTTCTGATAAATCTTATGTCTTTTCCATCTAAAGCTTTTTCTTGGAAGCATAAAATTAATTGTTCATGTTGGGCTCTATTCAAGGCCTTGCTGTAGTCTGTGTAGAAAATGTAGATACTTTTTTTTTTACTTCTGTATATTCACCCACTAATAATCTAATACTAAGTATAGGTTCTCTGGTTTCTTTGTTTTTCCTAAAATCACACTGTTATTCACTTACTTATTGCCTATCTTGTATTGTTGATTTTTTTCATTGATAATCAAATAGACTTAACCCTTCTACTTAGTTGTTACTAATTTTGGCACTTTTATTTTTAATTCATATTTTTAATGCACCCCTATTAAATATTTGTGAATTTTGTTTATAACCATTGTTGTTTGTTCTGCATATGTTACAAACCCCTTTGTCTAGAATATTTTTGAGTGCTTTTGGCTTTATTTCTTTCCAGACTTCATTTCTTTTATTTTCACATAGTATTTCATGTCATCTCATTATTCGTTCTTGGCTTTTCTCATTGTTAAAGTTTCATTTTTTGTTTGAATTCTTTTCCTTAGGTTATTCCATTTATTGTCTATTTTCTCTTCATGATTCTGCATTTGGTTGTAAGGAAAATTAGTTTATGCAGTTGGGTGTATCTGCTTCCCCTTTTTTATTAAATCTGCTTTACATTCATGGTAAGACTATGATTCATTGAGCAGGTCATTTAGTATGTATACCAGACCATCGCCTGCCAAAGATACTTCTCTATGGTGAGCTGGAGAAGGGTACACAATCTCAAGGTGGCCAAAAGAAGCGCTGCAGGGACTCGTTAAACACTGAAAGCTTTTCAAATAGACTAAGATACAGGGGAAGAACTTGCACAAAATAGATCTACATAGAAGGATCTCTACAGCCAAAAAGAGCGCATAATCTTGTGAAAAGAGGAGAAATGCAGCAGCTCAACAGCGGAGAGTAGCTAGAAAGTAACAGATTGACCAAAATCCGTCTACAGTGGTCATTCCATGCCCAAACTGTACATTTACAACTTGAATAGGGCTCATTAGCCATCTATGAGCTATTTGGCATGGACATAATTCAAACTGAATTTTCAAAAGTGGATGTAAAAAATGGTCATCATCATTTATGATGGACGAACACACAGACATTCATGGTATGGCATGTCACTTTTTTGTTCTAGTGATTCTTATTACCTTGCTAGGAGATCAATATCTTCTTCATTCTGTCTTGCCTTGATTAAGTCAGCAATCTTTTCTTGATACTGTAACATTTCATTCAGCAATGAGTCTTCTCTATTGTTGCGTGTAAAATCCTGCATATCTGAGTAATGGTGTCTTTACAAACAATCAGAAAGTAGACCAGTTTACATGAGTGACTCCTATGTAACCATGGCAGTATCTTGATATAATGTTTACATTTAAAATAAGTTTGAAAAGATTATGCTGTAAAGGAAAAACGTACAGGTAGACAAGTACACTGTACATTGTTAATATACTTTAATTGATAAATTACTTGGTTCTTTCCTAGGAGAGGGTCTACCTATTTTCTGGGATGTGAGAAGTTTAAGAAAAATGGGAGAATAGTATTGTGTTCTTCATGTTTTTATTTATTCTTTCCCTGGCATTAAATACTAAACACCAATGCTGTGTTTATTATTTACCCAACAAGCTCAGTCTGTTGATAGTACTTTTTAACAGTGTAGTTCCAAGTAGTTCTTCCCGCAACGTAGCAGGTTAAGATCATAGTATGTGCCCCATGTATATCTTAGCATTGGGAACACTCCTTGCAACGATAACAATTGCTTTATTGGGTGAAAGAAATTTCAGCACAATTACGGCAGCTATTTTGTAACTAGGAATACAACGGCAAAGTAATGTCACAAATTGCTTATATTTTCAGATTGACGCCGATTTCTTTAAAAAAGTCTGAGATGTAGACCTGTCTCTTAGGAAAAAATCGACCACTTCATTTTATCTTGAATATATCAGCAGCGATAAGTGAATTTTCATAAATCATTAAATACCTGTTTTAAATTTCAGCCATTTTGCTTGACCAATCCTTGTTGGTAAGAACTGTCGTCATCAATCATCCTGGTATTCCAATGATAAAGAACATCCACTGCATACTGAAATACAGAATGTGAAAGGTAGTAGACTAACGAGAGGAAAGTTATGGATGGAGCTGTGCTGAGGAAGTTGTACAAAGTGTGTACACACTGGATGATGTGGCATTTAATGTTCCCGTAGATTGCCATACTTACTTTCAGGTAGCGATAACTCTTGATAGAGAATATAGAAAGAGGTGTCCTATTGCTGTTGAATCTGAGGTGCTAATTCCAAGGATGGTGATATGGTTGTATACATTGATGGTTCTGTTGTTAGACATGTATGTACTTCATGGGCCTTCACAGCGCAGTGTGTAGGGGTGACTATTAGAAAGGATGGTGGAGCTTTTGCTGTAACTACACATAGCATGACAATGAAATTTATGGCAGTGACCACGGCCTTGAACTGAATAGACACCACCTAAGATGTATGTGTCGGGCCATTGGCGCAAATAAAACGGCAACATAACTTTCTGTTCGCAGGATTACATCCTGCTGGAAATCTAGTAGGACTATTGTTCTGCTACAAGAGAGATCCAGCGGGAGTTTGAGAATTAACGCTGAAGAAGAAGAACTGGATAGTGCAACTCGTATCTGGTCTGTATTCTCAGTGATTCAATGAACATGATCAGGAAAATGAGCATTGCTGGTATGTTATACAAGCGGCTGTATTCGTAAACAGTAGCTTGATACTGTGGGTAAATCAAAGTTGGAGTATGTCATTTATTTTTGTGCTGGGTCATTCGGGTGTTCAAGGCAAGGAGAGAGAGCTGATAGAATGGCAGGTTATGTTACTGTCAGGGCAATGGATCGAGCTGACATATTGAATTCTTTGAAACTGCACCCTCTGATGAAAGGGGCTTGAAATGTGGCTTGGCAAAAAATTAATATTATTATTGTCTGCAAAGAATGTTTGTTAACTAACAGAGAATTGGTACTGTCAGTCATCATATAATTGCAGATATACCCTGGGGGAGAGTGGACCACCTATGGATGTGTCCTGTATGCAGTGATGATGATCTCTTGACTAACTAATCCTTGTTGATAATGATGATAGTTGAGACTATTTCGAAATCACTAGCACTGAACTTTATTTAAAGTGGGAAAGAGTTACACCATTTGTCGACCACTCTCTCTCTCTTTTCATGGTGCAGTTTTCCAGTAACAAGATAAATTAAGACAACTGGAGATATTCGAGAATGAAGTGGATGATGAGTGTTCTATGTGTCTCACAAAGATCTTTACATTCCAAAACACTGTTGGCAAGTGCCTTCCAGCCTGTTGAATATCAGATGTTTTATCCGCCATATTCAGGCTTCGCATACTCGATCGACCCTGTATTTACCTCCGAGCCAGAGCTCCTCAGTTAACCTCACTAGATTTGGCCAGCCTGTCAAAGCCACTACTGGGATGTGGCCACTGCCATGATGGCAATTAAATCCTTGTTAGTAATACCAAATTGAATTAATTATTCATACTGAAATTATAACATTGCTTATCATTGCTCATGATCATTAATCATTCAAATTTTCTAATGGTGGATTGGGTGACCTTTTTTGTGTTATTTATTTCTCATCTAACACTATATTCAATGATTAATCTATGACAGTGGGTTACATATGCATATAATGATATGTTTAGAATTAGTATAAATAAACTGTATTATATATTTATTTTTAATGTAAAAACAGTTTGATTTGTTTTGAATTATGATTAATATCTATAGTATGATCTGTTTGTAATTACCATTTACTTTAATGGAATTATAAAAGTGAAATGTGTTTTTAACCCTCTGCACCCTCGCCAACTTGCCCTTAAATACCCATTTTCCTGGACTCCTGAGCAAAAAATACACAAAGCAACACCCCCAACAGATCTTATTTATTTTAAAAGAAATAAGATATAAAATTATGTTATGTTATGTTATATTGACTGACCCTATGCTGTCCAGTGTTTTTGCTTTATGTGCCAGTCCTCACAGAATGTAGACCTTTCCTTTAGTCACAGATAAGTGATGCAACAACTGTACCATAATTTACCCAGTGATGAACTAACATTACTGCAACTGTCGTAATTTATAGACCTACTAAGAAAACAATATTCGCTCAAGCGATCCATCTTGAGTCTATTTCCATATTATTTTTAAAATAATCACAATTTAAATCTAATTCATCATCCTCTGAATCATCCAAAACAAACTCAACAACTTGTTCAACTGTTTTTGAACACCCCAAAAAGAATCCTGATTTTCAACACATCTTTCTGGTTTAATCAGAATCCTTCCTGTATATGTCACGACATCTGCTATGGCCTTCATTTCCACAGTCCATAGAAAGCCTCCCTGCACTCCTTCACATGGAAACATGCAGTAACGAAAGTTTTTTTTAGTTTAAAATACTAATTCTACTGATGACATTGTCAACAGGTTTATGCTATTGTGTGAAGCAGCTATCCCACAATGCAATGCATACATCAAGATGTCTGTAAAATGCATAAATGGATTATTAATAATAAGTAATATAAGGTACTGTTTTATGAAGTGGAAATACTTAAGAATTGGTATCTTGGCACAGCTATATTTGGTGTAAATCCCATGATTTTGGGATCTATGGTTCTAAGGATAAGACTGTAAAGTGGAGTTTTGATTTATGTTTATTGATTATCATCTTCGCACACCAGACATATCCATAGCTGCCCAGATATCTGCATCAATAAGTCTCTCATAGTTAGCAGCTGATGGTTTCTGTTCTGTGTTGAGTGTTCCTTTTGAAATTGTCATGAGATGTTAGCTCTGTTCTACACCAATCCTCACTGACAATTCATGCATTCTTGATACTGACTCATTCTCATAGACCCCCAAAACCCTCTGATCGAGCAGTTTCTTGTAGAGCATTCAGGGTGTCTGCTCTGTCGATAGGTTGACCACCTGTTACAGTAGCAGAATCTGCCAGCTTTTCAGCTCGCTCGTTTACCTCCATACCTGCCTGTCCAAGAACAAAGATGAAAGTGATTTTGTGTAGTGAGACCCAATTTATAACACTCTCCAATGATTCCACTCATTGCCCACAAAGTACACCTGCTTTGACATCCTTGATCATACTCATTGAGTTACTCAGTATGCATGCATGAGAATAGGCTTGTGATTCCAGTGAGTTTATGGTCTTCGTTACAGTCAACTATAGTTCACTCAAAGCACATGAAATAAAATTCATAAATTTCAATGAAACTCTAAAGAAAGATGGACTATAATGACTTCAGAATTACAGTCAATATTCAAAATTATGTTCATTTTTATGGACGTTAAGGCACTTTAACTTTGGCTGTCACGCATACTGTTATTGGTTTTAAATGTATGCAGACATGATTCCTTGTCAAAAACACTACTGCGAGGAACTGTCGAAGGGGGAAGAAGCAGAGGAGGACAAATAAAGGCATGGTCTCACAACCATATAGAAATATTGACAGAACCAAAAATCTATATAAGTTGATGATGTTCCTCTTGAGCACGTGAAGATGAGCATGACATGTTAAACACATGAAACGAAAAATGATGAAAAAACAAAACATTGGCAATAACATCTATATAAGTTAATCTTAACAAGGATGGTGAACCGGCTTTTTCAAATGGTGGATAATCTTGTCATGGCGACCATAGCCATTGTCAAACTGGTTAACTACTTCTCATAATGATAAGTGTGTTCAACCAGTGATCTAATACACCAGTATATACAGTATACTCTTCTCTATTTGTTGGTAGAGATGGAGCACCAATATATTCTGGCTAGAATATTTCAATGTCTCTCAATACACAAGATATTTGCCATTACTACAGTGAGATTACTACTGCCCTCTGTAGTGCAGTCTTTTATAACAAATTTCCCTATATAACAACACTTTTCAAAATCCCCAATTATATTTATTCTATAGTTTGTATTGTATATAGGAAATTTCTGTTATTACATACATATTTTGTCGGTCCGGAACCTAGTTGTTATAATGAGATTCCAATGTATAAATTTGTTTATTGACTTACTAAATTTTAATGATATTTTAATAATCATTTTTATTCAAAACAAGCCAACATCATAGAGGATTGTAACTTGTAAAATGTAATAATTTATTATATATATATATTATTGCTTCCCTTTCAGAGATCTTGATGTGATTTTTTTGGAAAGAAATGCTTGTCTTCAGCAGCATTGATCATAATAGATGAGTCCAGAACTTGTTAGTGCATGTTGGTGAATATAGGTACATGTACATGGTTTTTGTTGTTGTTTATTAAAATTTCAACTCCTGATACAGAGAACAAATAATTAGTAGTGTCAAAACATAGAACCTGCCGAAGACGGATGTGTCGGGCCATTTGTGCAAATAAAACGGCGACAGAACGCATTCCCATTCTCTGGACTACATCCTGCTGGAAATCTATTAGGACCATGGTCCTGCTACAAGAGAAATTCAGCGGGAGTTTGAGAATGTACGCTGAAGAAGAAGAAGAGAACATAGAAGACAGTAATTTAATTTTACAACTAAGAAATCTGAATCACAGTAAATAATTTAGTTTCCATTACAGAAAACGAATTAATTGATGTTTCATTTACAAGGAATTTGTCAAAGGTGAATACAAAACATGCTATTTACACACAGAAATAGAATGAGGAAACAATATTCCCTTTAATTTTTTTGTCACGTGAGCAGGTCTTATGGTGCCAGAGCAGTGGATATTTCCACATGAGCAAAACATTTGTCTCTGCTTAGGATGTTCCGGACCTATGCTAACTTACAGCAAAAGACGATAGGACAGAACTGTCAATTCAGAGAAAGAACGCTTCTGTATGACTAACTATAAATAACACAGACCAATCAAATGATCTCTTTCATTCGCTGCGCATTCTAGCCTTTCAATGGAAGCTACCTTTGAAAGTTTACACACGTGTTTGGTCATTGTTTTGAATATTCATGCACTCTAAAGTAAATGTGAACATTTCAGAATTATCTGCTATTGGTTTTGAAAATGAGATGTTGTCAAGTGATTCAGATATGATCAAGATTTATGTCAGATTTTTACTGATAGTGACATAGATGACAGTGAGGTAATAGTACTAGGGAAGAATTAGAAGGAAATTACTATTACGTTTTTCCATGATTTAGATTACATGGAACAGAACTGGATAGAGATCCACGCATCCAATATCCACTCATGGAAATAACTGGACCTAAGCATATGCCCACCGATAACAGTCCTCCTGTGGCATATTTGGATTTAAAAAATTTTTTTTACAGTAGCCCTAATTTAACTGTTTGTCAAAGAAACAATCAAGTTGATTCATATGCAGAAGTGTCAATGAACACAAACAATAAAGAGAAAGTTTTTTTAGCAACAGGAAAATTTCGGGAGGAAAAAAATGAATCCTCAAGATTTATAGAAAATGTCAGAAGGGAGTTCATGATTCATGTCCCCCTAAACATAAATGTTGATATTATTTTTGTGTATTGTTCTGACACAATAAATATTTTATTTCAATTGTTTGATGTGTTTTGTCAAATATTTGTCACAAGTTGGAAATAAAAAAAAAAAAAATATGAAAATTAGAGAACCTAATTTACATGTGTGTTTTCAAACCTTGAGAAGTTCATAGAAAGGTGCTTCAATATATTTTCTCCATGAATGTGTGTGTGTGTGCGCGCGCCCGTCCGTCCGTCACAGGTGATGATAACCACTTGTCACATCCATTTTTGAAAATTCAATTTTAGTTATGTCCTTGATTATGAGTTCGTAGATGGCTAATGAGCCCTATGCGAGCTGTAAATGTCTTTGTACAGTTCGGACATGGAATGACGACAGTAGACGTATATATATATGTTTACTATGCCTAGTATTAAAATTGTACAAGCATTTTCAAAAAAGGACAATTGTAGTCTTTTTTTCCCCCTGGCTCTGTCTTTTTTGGTAGAAGAAGCATTGGTGTAAGCTCCATCTTCAAAGGGTTAAGAAACCATTATATTATACTAGATTCGTTCGGACCAGTTGTCCCGTCGAACAAAATTTATTGGGTTGATTACCCTGATATGCCTCACATTGTGCTTGCCAACACGGATCACAGTATGGGAACACAAGCGAGTATGACATCATACAGTCCGTAGCCAATTCATCGAATACAGTCCATAACTAATATTTTATGAGTGAATGTTGCGGTGAAAGGGTGGTTCTCCATCTTTGTTGATGAAAACCATTGCAGCCTTGTTAGATGTTGGTTCATTATAATGATGTTGATTAGATTGCTGATCAAGCTTGAAGACCATGTTTACTATTAGGATTTCTCTTCCAGTTTGAGCAGCATACTGAATCTCTCTTGTTGTGATATCACGCATTAACTGATACAACTGTCAGTCTGAGATGAAATTGTGGGTATTTAGCTGATTCTATTAGTGGTTATACATATGATTTTGAAGTTTATTTGGGACGAATAATAATAATAGTACAAATTTAGGAGGTTTTGGTTTAGCTCATGGGGTAGTTATGTATTTGATAAAACTATTAGTGAGGCAGAGGTATAGGGCTTGCTAACTTTGATACTTAGTGCAGTTATTGAAAGATGGGAAGTAACTGTACTGACTTGTGGGATTATGCTAAGAAATAGGCAAGACTTTCCAGTAGAAATCTAAAAATATGAAGAAATTTTAAATAGGCAATGCTTGAGGGACTATGGGGAACAATAAATTCTACAATCTGTAATTTCTACAATCGATAAAACAAATGTATGTACATATTTATTAAGAGGAGAAGAAAGTAAATGGGGTTTTTAGGAAGAGCCAAGCCAAACAGTTGTTAAAGAATGCAATACCAGTAAGTATATTTAAGGGTACAGTACATAAAAGTGATTAACTAATAGGTAAATATAACTAATCATCATCAGGTGCCATGTTAGCTGGCGTAGGCAATCATGGCTCTCTACCTCCATCATTATGTATCAAGATCGTTGTTGTTTGTCTGCCGTGCCAGGCTGTCAAACTGTCTAATATTTTCTCGCTTCGCCCTCTGTCTCTGTTGCATTCAATCTTGCATGTTGTGACTATGTTTTCCAAACTTCCCTGTCTCATGAAGTGGCCAGAAAATGAAGATTAAAAAAATAGAACTCTTAGGAAAACCAAAAAAATACTGGAAAACAATTTTCTTTCATCTCATTGATATAAATAGGGTAAATGCATATATACTGTTCAAAAAAAGAAACGCAACTTTTTTGGAGTTACTTTTATAAAAGATATTCACTGATTGGACATCATTCAACCTATCGACTGTGTCAACCTAGTCATTAACTTCTCAAAGTTACCTGAATTGTTACTCACTTCATGATTTGTGAGAAAGAGGTCAAGGTCAAATGGCATTAACTCATGACAGGTTCATGAGAATCCCGTGAAACTTATGAACACAAAACTCTCTGGTCATTTTATTGAATGCCTATAAAAGATTGACTGTCCTGGAATAAATTCAGTTGAAAATTCAATGCGTAAGTAAGGCTAATCTCACTACACAACAGCAATACATCATCATTGGATGCTTACAGACTGGACAACCACAAAGTGTAGTGGCCAGACAATTTAATTTTGGTGCATAGGACAGAAACAGAGCTCTCCATTTTGAGCGATGTGATACTACTGTGTGTAATTCATGTATGTGGTTGAGACCCAGAATCTCTCTGGTCTTCCTCTTTTTCTTTTGCCATCTGGTACTCATTTTAATGCTTGTAGTGGCAGTCTGTTTTCATTCTAAGTATATGTCCGATCTAGGTCCATCGTTTTCCTATTGTTGTAGAAACATATTGCTGTTTGGTGTCTTCTCTTACTTGCATGTTTGACTCAGTTTTTCCCAATCAATATTTAAGAGTCTTCTAAGACAATTATCTTCAAATGAGCTTAATTTCTTCAGCACCTTTGTCAATAAACTAATAATAATAGATTATCGAATAATAGATATAGTCAGTGAATTACATAGGAATTCGGGATTCATGAAATAATGGAGAGTATGATGATATTCCAGTCGCTGGAAAGATGGCTATTCTCTCACGGCATGAAATGGGCAGAGAATTTACCATCAAGAGAAATTGTAAGCTCTGCAGTAGTAATTCAGAAATTGAGAGAACAATTGTCTAGAGTTAGATGTAAAGTCTGTGATACATATTTATATTTATGTTTCCATGATAAAAGAAACTGTCTATCACTTAAGGTCTCCCAAACTTTTTCAGGCCACCATCTACTTTGCAAGATATAAAAATGTTGTAGCGCCCCCGATTATAACAGTTTTCTGTGTTCAAGCTGTTTGATATTTTCGATGTAAATAGCAGCTAATGTTGCATTACTGCCTATTATGTCATTAAATTATTGAAAATGTAGTGGTCAATATGCCCTTCATCATGATTTTTGGAATGAAATATAGTGAATATAGTTGCTATTGTAAACATAACATATTTTATACACACACAGATATATATATATACATGTTCTATTTTCTCATTGACATAGAAAATTAACATCTATTTCTGTCAGACATAGTCAATTTTTAAATGATTAAGTAATTTAAGTAGAAAATTGATGAAGATTTGATTGTGTAAGACAGGCTTAAGATGAATTAAAATACAGAATTTAAATTTTAAATGATTATACAATTGCAATAAAAATGTAAAATGTGACATATCGGTACATTTATCTCCTAAATTTTGTTATCTCTCAGGATTGCAATGATATACAAACACAATAATATCACAGTAATATCTAGCAGGAAATTATACTTATCAATGTTTTCATTAACCATGTAGTTATATTATGTGATGTTTGCAAAATATGTACTCGTACATCAATGTTTTCATTAAACATGTAGTTATATTATGTGATTTTTGCCCGCCGAAGACGGATGTGTCGGGCCATTGGCGCAAATAAAACGGCGACACAACGCATTTCCATTTTCTGGACTACATCCTGCTTGAAATCTAGCAGGACCATGATCCTGCTAGATCCAGTGGGAGTTTGAGGATGAACGCAGAAGAAGAAGAAGAATGTGATGTTTGCAAAATATGTACTCGTACATCAATGTTTTCATTAACCATGTAGTTATATTATATGATGTTTGCAAAATATGTACTTGTACATTAATGTTTGAATTAACCTTGTAGTTATATTATGTGATGTTTGCAAAATTTAAAATATACCAAGTTGGAAATAACACTTGCAAAAAAGTTCTGCAATATAAAACATTACTTAAACGTGTGTTCTACATAAATCTTCTATTAGATTTGTTCTATATCTGAATACATTTTGTATAAATTGATCAGATGTAATAACAAGTATGGTACTCTTTTGACATTTTCTTTGTTATACTTATTTTTTCGGTGGTCTTTGTGTGTTACTGACAAAATGTGATCTAAATTTTACAATAATTTATAATATTTAATTAATTTGCAAACCAAATGCTGCATGCAAGGACACAATTTTTCTTAGGATACATTGAACATTGTATCTTGAGCAAAATGACATATACATTGCAACTTCATTTATATTATTTTACAAATTTTAAACTTAACTGCATATATAATTTGTTTTCTAATGGTCAATATGCCATGTCCATAAAGTGTTAATGTACCATACTGCTTCTTTTTCCTGTTCTCCAGCCGCAATCTCATGTTGATATGGATTTCATCTATGAACTGTGATGTGGTCACCAGCCCGAGATGCCATAGAATGTTTTCGACAGAGCTGTTTCACATGGCCATAGTTTTTCTTCTTGTGGTGTTGTACAGCGGATAGTTCTGTAAAATAATTTTGGTGTTTTCTCAGGGGCACATATTGGTAACACCAATTCCAAATTTCCATAAGTCTGTTGTTTGAGTCTGTTGTGGCCTGTACTCAATCAATAATTATTGTTTCTTCCTTTCTTCCAAGCTTGTAGATAACATCGTCTTTCTGGCTGAATGGGTTAGTTGAGTTCCATTCCATGTTACTGGAGCGTTTTATGATATATTTGGATGAAAGTCTACTATAGTGCCATATTCTTCTTCTTTTGTTCACTAGTGCGATAATTGTATGACATTCTGGTTGTTGCGGTGTGCTTTTTAGCCAAATGTCGCTAACTTCAGCACCTTTACTTGCTAGGCAGGACTGTAGGAGGCACAGCAAGTTTTAGTTTCCAATCTCTGCTGGCTTAACTAAGCTCCATTTCCTTGCCAAGGAGCTGGCTTAGATGGGGATACTGCGATATTTATTGACTTTTCCATTGGTGACTGGATATAATTTGTGTTGACAGCCCAAAGAAAATCACCAGAAATGTCAAAAGTGTTGCTTTAGAAAGACAATCCCCAGATGAATCAGTAGATATATTTGTGGATAGTCACTGTCTCCTAAAAGATAAATATCTATAACAAAATAATTATCATGTTCCTAAACAAAACCACGTCAACACTACGCATCCCTAAAAAGAAGTCACAACGAGAGTCCGATAACAAAATGCATACCCCTCCCTTCCCATCATTACGGTTGAAAAGGTGTAGAATATTTCACTAAAAATCGCAATGAAGGTCAAAGATGCTTAAACAATACCATCCGCTTCCCACAAGGAGCTAGTTATACATTCTCTAGTCCTTTAAATCCAGTGATTACGTCATGTGAAACATTATACAAGGGACATACATGTTCTACTCTATTCAAAACATTTAATACTCGCATAGATCTGGCCATGTCAGGATGAGATGTAGTTTCCCAAGAACTGCATGCCAGGATGCGCTGTAGTTTCCCAAGAGCTACATGTAAGGATGAGCTGTAGTTTCCTAAGAGCTGCATCAAGGATGAGCTGTAGTTTCCTAAGAGCTGCATCAAGAATGAGTTGTAGTTTCCTAAGAGCTGCATCAAGGATGAGCTGTAGTTTCCTAAGAGCTGCATCAAGGATGAGCTGTAGTTTCCTAAGAGTTGCATCAAGAATGAGTTGTAGTTTCCTAAGAGCTGCATCAAGGATGAGCTGTAGTTTCCTAAGAGCTGCATCAAGAATGAGTTGTAGTTTCCTAAGAGCTGCATCAAGAATGAGTTGTAGTTTCCTAAGAGCTGCATCAAGAATGAGTTGTAGTTTCCTAAGAGCTGCATCAAGAATGAGTTGTAGTTTCCTAAGAGCTGCATCAAGGATGAGCTGTAGTTTCCTAAGAGCTGCATCAAGAATGAGTTGTAGTTTCCTAAGAGCTGCATCAAGGATGAGCTGTAGTAATTTCCCAAGAGCTACATGCAAGGATGAGTTGTAGTTTCCTAAGAGCTGCATCAAGAATGAGTTGTAGTTTCCTAAGAGCTGCATAAAGGATGAGCTGTAGTAATTTCCCAAGAGCTACATGCCAGGATAAGATGTAGTTTCTCAAGAGCTTGGGTAAATGATACAATACTTTAGAGATGTCTTCAAGTAGTCATTGAAAAATATTTCTGACTTCCATTTGAATGCTCACCTACGCATAATTCACCATAGAACAGTATCTTTAGAAAAGACTCCTGTGTTATATGGACCACGTTATCGGCCCAACGATGGAGAAGTATCAACAACAAATTATTACTTTACATCTTCGACCTTTGGATGATCTCCGGAATATATGTGATCCTGTGATCGCACATCACGAAGCTTTCTCGGGCACAGAAGGTGTAAAATGTTAGGCTACCATGAATACCTAGCATAACGAATCCAAGATTCATATGCATAGGTCTATACCAACAATGACAGAACGAACTACTCTTTGCAGACGACCATTGATAATAAACACCCTAAACAGGTAAAGGAGTTCACTTACTTGGGAAGCAATATTTATCGAGTGAAGGGGAAAACAGTACAGAGATACAAAATATATGCAACAAAACATACCAGATCCTAGGACAGATGACACGTATTGTTAGGAACAAAAATGTAAACATAGACACTAAAGTTGCATTATACAAAACTATTATTATTCCATCACTATGCTACCAGTGCCAAACCTGGACAATGACAGCACAAGATAAAAGAAAAATAGTGAAAGTAGAAATGGCATGTCTACGAAGAATACTCGGAGTGTCATTAAGATATAGAATTAGAAACGATAATATCAGACAGATAACAAAAACAATACTAGTATTGGAACAAATCAAAAGACAGATCAAGTGGTTTTCACACACTACCAACAGATGGCCATGACACATAGATATCACGGCTATAAAACCAGAGGCAGAATACGTAAGATGGGTCACATAAATCAAAGAAGCCACAGGAACAAGCTTACAAACAGCACACAAGACATCTCCAGCGAACTCTTCTACCCCTTACTCCGCAAGGCAAACAAGGGCCACAGCGGATAGATAGACAGACATAATGACTGCATTGTAAACATGCAGTTTAGTTTCCAAACTATGACCTTGCTAAACAAAACAGTGACTTTCCTGGGTTTTTTTCTTCCAAAATCTTGGTAATAGATTATAAATATTTCGTCTAATTAATTACATTAATTAGAAATAGTGAATGGGCCCAGAGATGACATGCACACCAGAGTGCATAGGCCGGCGCTACATAGCTGGTCGAGCATCAGGGTCAGCGAACCACAGCTGATCAAGCCACTCAATACACTTCCACGCAGTGAGCCTGGAAATAGGAGTGCAGCAACTCTGCTGTATGTTGGCCAAGTACTAGCGAAAATACGGGAATGTCAATCCGGCTCCAAAAAAAATGCTGGCTGAAGACGGATGTGTCAGGTTGAAAGGCGCAGAGAACGCAGCTTGCTGTAAAACATGACACAACTCAGATCACCCTCATACATCTTTTTCAGCGAGGTCAGCGGAATGCTTTTAGAGGGTCCGCCGCAAGGCGTACGAAGAAGACGAAATAGTGATAAAAATGTAATGCCAAGATATTGTGTTAAGATGTTTTTAATATTGCACAAATAAATAGAATATTAATGTTTGACTTTCTTTCCTAGTCAACTCCCATGTGGCAACCGGGATCTACACTTTTAGTTCATAGTGCAAAGAATAGGGTCACTGTCTTATTTCCAGGCATATTGTATGATACAACTAAGTGAAGTTGGGGGACTGGCAAACTACTATTCAACTGTGGAAAAATCATCATTGTCACATTTTGCCTCAATTTCTTACTTTTTTTCTTCTATCAAATAATTCCCATGGATACGAAGAGATGCAGACCAGCGGACATTGCACCGTTGTGTGTATGCCTACTTATTATAACAGACCAAACATTAAACAGCTTCGAAAACTAATGTTTCCGGAAACTGATGAACATAAAATTATTAAAATTGTTTCACCTAAGCATCTGACAGTGTGTTAGTCGTCAAACATAAAATGGAGCAATTGCGTCAACCCCATACTTAAAGAAGGGGAAATACTAGGCTGCAAAACCATACAAGAACTAAAACTACATGCAGCGGACCACAAAACACGGAGAATCAAAACCTCTGCCTTAGTTTGATCATCTGGAAAGAATGCCGTGTTATTCATTAGTTTATAAAGCATATATGAAGAGAGGAGAAGCAGAAAGAAGAACCAGGGGTAAATCTAGAGTACGCTGGATCGACAGCACCAAAGAGACATTACACGAACACCAAATAACATTATCTGAAGCTGCCAGAAAAGCGAGAACAAGAACATTGTATCTCCCTCGACACCAGTAAAGGGTAAAAGAGGAAGGAAAGAAGGCCTTCAACATGGCGGCATGTCGTTTACTGCAGGTATATCCAAGATACTTTATTTTGTACATGAAGTAAACATTAAATAATTTATGCACTACTAAAACGAAACCTATAATTATAGCGTATAGCTGGAAGGGCTGTGGACTGTACAGAATATAGAACAATAAGTCTAATGAGCCATCTAACTAAAATACTTCTCAATATAATACATGAAAGAATTAAGAACAAGATAGACATGGAGGTCGGTGAAGAACAATTCGGTTTTAGGAAAAACAAAGGAACCAGAGAAGCTATACTGAGTATCCGGCTAGTGATAGATAAATATATAGAAGTCCAAAAAAGTATCTATATTTGCTTCATAGACTACAGCAAGGCCTTTGACAGAGTCCAACATGAAAAATTAATCAAATGTCTTCAAGAAATAGGCATAGATGGAAAAGACATCAGGCTGATTAGAAATATATATTGGGAACAAACTGCATCAATAAGGTGTGAAAACAGCTACTCGTCGTACATAGAAATAAGAAGGGGGGTAACACAAGGATGCATTTTATCACCAAGCCTATTTAATATCTACACAGAGAATATCTTTAAAAATATAGAAGAAATACCAGGACTCAAGATCAATGGGAAAATAATAAACAACATTAGATATGCAGATGACACTGTTCTTTTAGCAGAAAGTGAACATGAACTACAAAGACTAATAGATCAAGTCAATAAATCAAGTAATGAATATGGACTGGATATAAACATTCAAAAAACAAAAACCATGATAATCAGCAAAAACACAGAAGAACAGGAGGTAAACATAAACATACAGGGAGAGAAACTACAACAAGTAAAACAGTATCAATATCTTGGACACATAGTCACAAATGATGGCAGATGTGAAACAGAAGTTAAAAGGAGAATAGGAATGGCTAAAAGTACCTTCAATGACATGAGCAAATTATTAATATCTAAACAAATTACAAACAAGTTAAAAATGAGAATTATAAAATGCTACATCTATTCCATATTAATGTATGGCTCAGAAACATGGACACTAAATAAACAATTAAAAGACAAAATTGATGCCTTTGAGATGTGGGTATATAGAAGAATAGGGAGAACATCATGGAAAGAGAAGAAAACAAATAAAGAGGTGCTAAAAACACTTAATATGAAGAAAGAACTACTAAGAGAAATAAAGATCAGGCAAATAAAATACTTTGGACACATTAAAAGACATGACACCCTATTGAAGACCTTACTTGAGGGTAAAGTCAAAGGGAAGCGAGCAAGAGGTAGGCAGAGATACATGTGGGAGAGTAACATTACACGATGGACAGGTTACAGTCTGGCAGAGTGCACCACCAAGACAAGAGACAGGAGATGTTGGAGATACGTTGCAGCCAACCTTCGTTGCGGAGACGGCACTTGATGATGATGATGAGCTGGAAGGAGGAATGCCATTTTGGCATCACAAAACACTTCTTTCAATTATATTACTACTACAACAGTTATATTTGCATAAAAATATTATAGATACATTTAATACAATTTTACACGTGTTATAAATGTACTAAATCAATATAATAATATTGTTTCGAAAATTAGACATTATACAAAGACTTCTAATATTAAATACATCCCTATCATAAATAATCTGGCACACTGGACACGCAGGTAGTCTGCTTTCAAACAAAGTTGTAATTTGATGTCTGTGAAATAACTCAACATGTCTTTTGTGAACTATGCACCAGATAGCAACTTTCCCATTCAAAATTTACCTTATGGTATCTTCTCAACAGCCGATAATGTAAGTTCATTATTAGTGTATTATAGTGTATATCTACTTTCTCCGACTATATAGAAGAAATTTGAGTTTGGAAGGTGTGCGTGCTGCTGATTTCTTTTAACCAATCGTCAACCACCTTTACTGTCACACCTCCACGTCGTGGTAGTCTACATTTATTTATTTGTTAAATACCGAATACCTCTTTATTCTTGCGCTTATTTTTATAAACAGCGAATGTGACCAACATTTGCTTTGGCCTATAATACCAGCTTGTGAGCAAACAAAAATATGAGCTATAACTAAAGACTAAGTGATATACATCGCGGTCCAAATTTAGTAGGCCTATGATCATATGATGATAATGATGTCATGATGATAATCCTACTACAACAACCATGACCTTCCCGACGGCTAAGTTATAGATTTTTGACCATTGTCACAATGCTTGTGCTGTCCATAAATTGCGTCAATTTCTTTAGGCAGACGGGAACTGAACAAGCCTAATTATAATTCTATAATTCCAATTTGAAAATTTAGTGCTAATGCCTAAACAAGGTCCTCTCCAGCCGTGCCGAATTGCCTCCTATCTTGAGCTAACAGGCGTTCCGCACTTGACCAAC
This sequence comes from Meghimatium bilineatum, assembly GCA_034231615.1. Lineage (NCBI taxonomy): Eukaryota > Metazoa > Mollusca > Gastropoda > Stylommatophora > Philomycidae > Meghimatium > Meghimatium bilineatum. The sequence continues at coordinate 21,872,374 of CM067306.1, forward strand.
CACACCCCCCACCCCCCCCCCACCACCACACACACCCCCCCCCACCCCCCCCCCCCCCACCACCACACACACACACACACACACACAAAGATTCAATCTTGTCAAGACATTCAACATTCATTCAACCCGTGCACTCAGGCCACTGTGAATGGACCAATCGAGAACCACCACAGCAACAATGAACACAATTTTACATACAAAAAAAATAAAATATTTCGTGTATAGGCCTAAGCTGTTAATTGAAGCAAAATTATTAGTCTATGTTATTTATGTTTATAAGCAGGCCCATGGGTCCTTGTGATACGGATGTTGTGTAGTGTTTCAAGTTTGTGTTTCTGGGGACACTTCAATCAATGCTTGTGCAGGATGTGTGTTGTTGTGGTCCTTGTCTCAATTGGTCTGTTGTTAGTGGCTTGGGTGCGCTGGTTGAATGTCTTGATGGGATCACATCTTTTTTTGGGGATGTGGTTCGTTATTGTATAAACGAAATTATTTTGGCCATATCAAAAGCCATGATGGCCTAGAGAAAGCCATAATGGAGGGGATGATGCCAGGGCGATGAACAAGAGGCAGACCAAGAAAAGATGAACACAAGACATCAAAGACCACCTGAACATGACAATAACAGAAGGAAGACTGGCTCAAAATAGAAGCTTTGAAAGGCTGTGATGACTGCTACATCCTTTTCAGGATATGCTACTTGATGATGAGGATGGTTGATCAAGTGCGAAAGGCCTGTTTGCTTGAGTTGCAGGGTGATTCGGTGCCACAGGAGGACCTGGTTCAGTTTCCATCATCCATAAGAATTGTTTTCATTTGTCCTCATGCTTGAATTGAATCTCGTGCATCTGAGAATTATAAAAATGGATCAACAAATGCGTGTTGTATTCACATACTAAAAATGTATAGTTTGTGTGTTGTATTTTTTAAAATTACAAAGATAATCAGAAATTATCAACCCGGCTACATTTTGTGGTCACACATTTTATTTATATTTTCCTATATGTTTCATGTAAATTATTTCGGGGGAAAAAAATCAAAAAACTATTCTGGATGGACGTATTTCTTGGTTGAGGTATCATTAAATTGCAAATTTCAAGAGCTATCTAACTATATTATTCTTAATGATGTAGTGTTAGAAAAGTTTGTCCAAGTACTTATATGAACAATTCAAGTAAATGCTATCACTAGAGTTGTCTTATCTGTTTAGTAGTAAGTTGTTTCCTGATTTCAGCCAAGACGGAGAATTGGTGTTGCAATTGGTGACTTTATTCTTGATCTAACTGAAGTTAAACATTTGTTTGATGGACCAGTTCTAAGAGAGGTGGAGGATGTTTTTGAACAGGTAAGTAATATTTTATTTCTGTCTAATAATATGTCAGTTACTCTAGTTTGATAAAAACTCACTAATAAACATCATGATTCTGCACTACAAGGTAGAAGTGGGTACTATTCGCTGGCTACAGCTGGAATTGTTAGAGCTATAAAACACCAGAAATACCAACTTCAATTTCATGCTTGGACATGCAAGCAAGAAAGACACTAAACAATTTAGTTATTAATAAAAAAAAATTTAATTATTTGGCTTATTGCTGAGTATTGCACTGTAACAGAATGGACAATGCTGATAATCTTAATTTGCTGAGGAACTTATCTTTTCAGAGAAGTTTCATGTGCATTCAATGGTTCCCCTTATTTTTTTAACTTCTATTCAGAGAATATATTAAGAAATGTAAGAGAAGTACTAGAGGACAATGAGTGTCATCCATTAAATATCGGTGGGTACAAGATTCCAGAAATAAGATATGCAGATGACATTGTCTTCCTTACTACACATCCCGAGGTACTGAAACAGTTAATCACAACAACAAAGAAATAGTGCGAGATCCAAAATCTATATCTAAACGCACAGAAAACAAAAAAATCATGACAACAGACAAAACAAAGAGCAAACTGATAATCAACATAGACAATATAGAACTAGAATGTGTAAACAAATTCGAATGTCTGGAAGCAAATATAAATAGTTCCGGAGATTTTTCAGTCGAGATTAGGAGCAGACTCACATTTGCAATACTCAAATTAACACAAATGAGAAAACTGGGAAAAGTAGTAATAACAACACTAAAAAACCTTTTAAGATCATGCGTTTTCCCAGAGGCAACATATGGATGCGAGATTTGGACTTTAACCAAGACAATATCCAGAAGAATAAATTCATTTCAAATGAAGTGCCACAGAAAGATCCTATGAATATCATGGACAGAGAAAAAAGAACATTGAAATTTTAAAATTACTGAAATGAAATGACGGGTGGCTTCTAAATAACATCATAAGAAGGAAGCTACAGTATTTTAGACACTTAAAGTGACATGATGGTATCGAAAAGCTGATTCTGAGGGGCAGAGTGCCAGGCAAGAGAGGAAGAGGAAGACCAAGAAGACAATTGACAAGCGACATAAACAATGTATGCACATATCTCGGGTCAATGCAGGCCTGCTTGCCCAGGACAGAGGCATTCAGAGTATCCACGATGAAAACACGTTCTGGAAATAATAATGTAACTTGATATAATATTCATGGTTATTCACCAGACTGACGAAGGTTGTGGTCTTTTGTTCGCTACAAGATGTATACACTGTCAGACAAATCGTATGAATGTACAACACCATTGCCTGGAGCTCTTCTTTGGGTCCATATATCTTTGCTTGCAGGGTTGTGTCAATATGTCTCTCTCAATTGTTCATACCAGGGACAGTTCTGCAGAATATGTTCACAGTCACATCTGTGCAACAAGAAAAGTTGTAAAGACTATGGAAGGAAAACCAGACAGAATCAACCTTGGTACTAAAGAAAACTCACATAAGCTATATTAGAAGTGTCTTGGAATATAATAGTGGATCATGGGGAACAGCAGCAATGAGCGATCTGCAAAAAGGTACACAATTGAGAAATTTGATTGATGACTAGATGATGATTGCTTATATTCTCTACAAGGCAGAAGACATGCCAAAATGTTAACTGAATCTGCTAGTTGTCTCTAGAAAATATCCTCAAGTTAAATAATCTTGGCTAAAAAAAATACTACCGGGTAAAAAGAACCAGCTTTGTGAATAAGGCTAAATTTATTTAGAGGAAAACTGCAGATAACAGATGCACCCCTGCAAAAAGATAACCCATACAGCCTATGCCAACCTTGATTCTAAAATCCTTACCAAGAATAGCGGACTATACAGAGTGTAAAAAAACAAATTCTGATCAAGATCTAAGTGCTCAAATAGTATTGAAGATGGCCATGGACTGCCTAAGCTGAAATGGAAACTGGACATGATCTGATGACTTTATATAACCATCATCATTAGTATCAGTGTCCTTGACTCTGAGGTCAGCAACAAAAACATCCCACTCCTCTGTCCCAAGCTTTTCTGAAGGAATTAAAAAAAGATGGCTTGTTGCCACATAGGAATATTTTTAGGCAAAAATACCCCAAAATGACACTGACTTATATTTACACATGCCAATATTAGCTTAGGGCAGTATGAAGTGTTATAATATTATTATTTAGTTATGCCTCAAAGATGCGTAGTCTCCCTCAGCTGATATTGAATGCTAATGGCATGCTCAGCATGCTAATAGTTCTTGTGATATAATGATTGGACATGCTCCTCATTCTAACCCATTACTTCAGAGGTTGACATTTACCTACCTCAATTATTCACCGATATCATATCTTTCCAATTAATTTATATTTCAATACCACAGTACGATGAAGAGCTTACACCGGAACTTAAAATTAAAGTTAAGTGGCGGTGAGAAGGAGGTAGGTAATTATAAAATTAGGAGGGAAACATCATGAGGTGGATGAAATAGTTTATTAGAGTGCACCACCAAGAAAAGAGCTCATCATCAAACCTATAAAAGAATATTGATAGATTTAGTCACCAGACTCTACTTCCATGACTGAAAAAAAATATGTTGTCATTAATTTAATTCACAATTTAAATGCAAATTCATTTTGTTTCAAATTGTGTGTAAAATTATAATTTCTAGCCACAGCTTAATGCCTTTATGGGCTTGGGCAGGACAGCATGGACTGAGGCCAGGAGTACATTGCAAAGGATTCTATCAGATTCAGAACCTGTGTTGCGAGACAATGCTGAATTAAGAGCCAGGTATTTATTAATTATATTAAATACAACAATACAATTAGATGAAATGGATGTTTTAGAAAACAACTAGACACCCTTGGACATAAATGCATAAACACATACAGTAGAACCCCGATATATCGAACTCGCATATTTTGAACATTCGGTTATTGCGAATATTTTAAATAGTCCGCGCAATAGGTAACATTAATCCCTCTAATAAATTACGGATATAGCGAAGTCGGGTTTGCACCATTTCGCTTATAGCGAAGTTCTGCACAGCGCTTGGAATCAAGTGAAGCCAGAAACTATTGCTAATTGTTTTAAACACGCAAGATTTGTGCACTCAGATAGCGCTGGCCCATCTGCTGTTGTTTCTTCGATTGCAATTGCACCAGATGTAGGAAATTTATGGGATCGTCTACGTTCAGCTGGTTTCGACATTCCAACGTTTGAAGACTTTCGTGATGCTGATAACGACTTGGCAAGTAACGAAACCATGACTGACGAAGCCATAATTGAGTCGGTAACTTCACAACATGATGATGACGATGATATTGGTGACAGCATGGAACGTCCCCCACCCACAACAGCCGACGCCATGGAAGCTCTTGCTGTTTTGCGTAACTGGATGGAATGTAGCAACGCGGATACGAAAAATGGATTTAAAATGGTAGCAGACCTGGAGAACATTGTTATTAGCTCACGTCCGATGCAGCAGAAACCAATTACGGACTTCTTCAAAAAAGATACATACATGTATACTGGACTTAATTGAGACTGCTGCCAAAGTTGAATGTATCACCATATGACTACAGCTGTATATACATGTACTTACAGGTATGTAAATGTACTGCCAATTTTTATTATTTAACTTTAAAAACAACTTTTTATCTCGTGTTTAAAAAGAAATGTATAGTAGGCCTAGCTCACAGCTTCGTGAAGCGCGCTTCATAACTCGTGAAGTCGGCTTGACATTGCAAGTTCTTAGAGCATTGCATTTAATAAAAAACGGTTATATCAAACCTCGGATATATCGAATTAATTCAATTTCCCCGAGAACTTCGATATATCGGGGTTCTACTGTATTTGAACTTTACTTTCTTATTTAATTTATATTATAATATTAGAATCACAAAAGCAAAATGGTTGGAAATAAAATGCAGAGAAATAGAATTGTCTCTTCAATTCAAGACCACAGAAAAGCACATAGAAGTAAGACAGATCACAAGTTAGAAAAGTTCTGTAAACAGTGTTGGTTGCTTTAGAAATAAATGTGAACAAACTATATTTGATAAGACAGAAATATTGACAAGATGGGCAGAATATGTGATGACCAAATATGTTTGATGACCAAAGAAACAAAAAAAATCAAAAATACAACAGAATGTGGAAAGGTCTAAACATTAACAAAACAAGACAATAAAAATTATAGATGAATGTGGTGTGGAAACCAATCATAAAGCTGAGATCAGTGGATTGTACATAATACAGAATAATCAGTTTGATTTGCAACATAATACACATGAAAGAATTAACAACAAGATAGACATCAGTGAAGAACAATTTAGTTTTAGGAAATATAAAGGAGCCACCCAGAGAAGCTATATTTACTACCAGACTATTGGTGGATAAATGTATAGAAATCTAAAAGTGCATCTACACTTGATTCATAGACTGCAGCAAAGCCTCCAAGAAATAGTCTTAGCTGAAGAGACATCAGACTAGTCAAGAAATATTCAGAAAATATATTGGAACAAACCACATCTATATGGTGTGAAAACAACTACTCACCATATATTAAATAAAAAGAGGAGTAAGACTGGCTCACTAGACAAACCAACCATGTAACAGATAACCTTAGTAAATGACATGCCTTTATATTGACGTTATCGTCTTATAGAAGCTTCATGGCATGTCATTATACAATCCCGTAGTCGTAACCTTCGATAAGTTACCATGTTGTTCCGGCAGGCTGACGTTGTGCTTGAACTAGTTACGGGCACGGCGTTGGTGGGTAGAACAACAAAGAAACCTGTCGCAAGGGCCAGAGTTGTGCCCTGTTGTCGACGTCTGTATCGGCGACATTAGACTCGAAATACCATTGAGTCTGATGTCTGCTGGAACAGAGGGCGGAGCACTTATGGGAATGTCCCACGTGCTGTGAGGCCAGTTTCTAATCAAGATTCAAGAAGAAATAAATATTTGGTTACCACAAAATTTTCTTTTTAAAATCATTATTTTTCAGAGCCCTTATTCATCAAAGCCATGCAACCATGCATCTGCCAGCTTCTATTGGTAAGTAACTATACAATATAACTTTTGCATTTTATGTGTACATCAGTTCCATCACAAGATCATCAAATGATGCTGGGAGAATTAGAAACAGGTCTCATGGTATTTACATTACAAGTTGTGTAGTTGAACATGGTGGTGAAATTAGGACAACTGTAGTGCAATAAAATAGTTGCATTAAGAGTGCTGAGAAAATGTATGAAAATATGTTGATTGAAATGTTCAGTTTTTGTGTGCAGATCTCATTATTTGTAAATTCTTACAGTCCATGCTGTCAATAATTTCTTATATCGGTGTTCTTCCATGCCATAGAGGAGGGAAATGTAGCACAGTGGTTAGCACTCTGGCTTAGCATATGAGTGGTGCTGGGTTCATTCCCCAGTTGAGGCAGAAATGTTTTTCCAGATTGCAATGGTTCCAGGTGTGACCAAGTCTTAATTGGGTACAAGGATTCATCTGGGAAGTAAAGACTGCGAGGGAGGAGTTGATTACTGGCCTCATATAGCAGAGTCATTGAAATGTGAGATAGCTAACATCTCACACCTCTACAGCATTAATAAAATGCTTTGCTTTACATGCCATAATACCAGGCTGTATAGCATCTTCTCAATGCTTCCTACCCCTTTTGCTCATTAACTTGCCTGTTATCACATTGTGCTCCATCTTTTCTTTTCTCATGTTTCTTTTCAGTTATCAACAATTGATGAAATTATGATGTTAATACCATATGTACATAAAGGACTTGCTCAATAAGATTTATACATGGTTACATAGCACCACAACGATCCTTAGAGAGTGAATTGGGCTATCCAGTCTATCATTTAGCACAATTTTCTATATGCTGGAGTGAAACTTTTATAAGAAAGTGCGTGCGTTAGAATCGTAAACACATCTTTACGCCACCATGACTATGACTAGTGGTAGTTCAATGTACAATCCTGATATTTTGAATGCACTCACATAGTTAGACTAGTTGGCAGGTGTAAGATCTATAATCAGAACAGTCAGTTATTACATGTTGAAGGACATACTGAATTCATGTAAAAGTGGAGCATCTATGAACGTGCCCAGAATGTCATGATGATAATCTGACGAATAACTAACTGATGTATCCAAAAATGTGGACTGTGATGCAAGTGAGCAGCTCTCTTTTTAAGTTAACTTCTTTCAAGATATTTTTATTACGCTTTTAATCTATCATGGTGTTCTGAACATTCTTCTATAAAACCATATCTCTACTGCCTGGATATAATTTTTTACTATACTGCTGATTGTCCAAGATTCACTTCCATACATCAAAATTGGTTCTATATAACTTCTAAGAGTTCTATTTCTCACCTCAGTTGACAAAGATATGTTGCATAGGATGTTTATCTTGTGAAATGTTGCCTTTTCCTGGGTTATCTCTGTGCTAATGTTCCAGAACCCATCTTTTTTTTTTAATGTGTCTCTAGGACAATACTTGTGTATAAGTACAGCATTGTTACCTTGGATGTCTCTGTTGTTAAATGCTTTTGCTATAGTGCCATTATTTTTACTATTTTCACTGTTTGTCTTGTATTTTCTTGAAAAAAGACCTTAGGGTTGAACCCTTTAAACTGTCTTGTATTCTGTTATTTGTATTTTTTCATACCCTATATTTTGATAGTCTCATGATAGACTGTGCTTTACTGGTAATAAATTACTATTTTTATAAAGTCTTTAATGTCTGTAAAGTAAATGCAGAAGTATTGATTTGTCTCCTATACAAACTTATTTCCATTGTCATATTTTAAAATGTATTTATTGTATACATCAACTCTCTCTAGGAGACTATACTGATTTCTACTCCTCAAAGAATCATGCCTTCAACGTTGGCTGCATGTTCCGAGATCCAGCAACAGCTCTTAACCCAAATTGGTGAGTATGTCTTACTATAAGACCATAATAGGATTGTCGTGGGTTTCATTGTTCTCATTAGGTTAATCTAACATCTGTTGCTCTTGTCTTCTGTTTCAGATTATACAGTCTGCTAATTGGTGTTAACATCTTATCATGTCTCCCATGTCCTTGGTCACTGTTTTTTCTAGTGGGACAGCCTGAAGACTTATGTTAAAGTTAACTGATCATGTTTTATCACTACAGTGTTCTCACTGGCTTTCACCTTCAACTATATTCTGTCTGCTATTCCTGTCTCTCTGTATCACAATAAAGATCCGCAGAAGACGGATGTGTCGAGCCATTGGGGCAAATAAAACTGCGATACAACACATTTCCATTCTCTGGACTACATCCTGCTGGAAATCAAATAGGACCATTGTCCTGCTACAAGAGAGATCCAGCGGGAGTTTGAGAATGAATGCTGAAGAAGAACAATAAAGAAATATGCGATTGATTGAAAGAAGTAAAGGAAAATAGTGGTGTCTCTGAAGCTGTGACTTGATGTGTACATCGTGTAGTTTGATAGTTTAGAGTATGATGTCAATGTCATCTAATCATGTCTCTACACTTTATTTGTAGCTCTTTTAAGTCAGCATGACCTTGAACCTGATGTCCTGTCTACACAGTGAAGGCGGAATTACCTTTTATTGATTGTCACATTTAAGAACAACCTGTCTCTGGAGCAGAGCAGAGGCAATTCAGTTAATGAGATAGGGACTAACATTGAGATGCTTACTTGAATGGGTATAGGGGAGTATGATATGTTAGTCTGATCTGTGGCATCAAAAATAACTACTGAATGCTTAAAAATACAATTTATTTACATGTATTCGACTAATTATATGAGGGATGAAGAACACTTCAATCCAAGCAAAGGGAAAATGCCATAAATATTTCACAAATATGAAAATATGAATAGAAATAGGGAATCGAGAATTTCTGTTTAAAATTATTGATAATTGAACAAGAATAAAGGATGAAAATTTGGGATTGTTAAAAAAATTAATAGAAATGCCTTGATAAATCTGTAAGTTACCAAAAGTGTAATCATGGTTTGAAGAAATTCCAAATGAAACAAAGTTAAGTTCCTAATAAATTTTAAAAGCTATAATAAAAATATCCATTATTAACTTGAACAGATTTTGAATTTGTATTAGCTATACCTAACTTTATTTTGTGTATCTTAGTGTCATATAGAGCCAGTAGAAGACTGATGTAAGTTGAAGCCTTTGTGACTGAATTCATTGCTGTGTTAGTCATACTGCCCCATCTCTTGCTTCAGCATGCCAGTAAATATAAGAATCTTATGTTTAAGTGTACATTTTTTATGATGTCTTACTTTTTTGTAATTTGTATTTGCAGGACTTATCTACCTGTGGGATATCATGGCAGAGCATCTTCTGTAGTTGTTTCAGGCACTCCTATTCGCAGACCTACTGGACAAACACGACCTGATGACGGTATGTATTTTTGTTGTTTAACCTGTATAACACTGTCAGCTGTACACAACAACAACGGATGTCTTTCTGTATACAGCAGTCGGTAGTACACACCACCTGTTGCCATGCACTCATTTATGAGAAACTACAAGATGTTTAGGCTCACATTACCAGTTATGGCACCTAAATATCAGCTAACAGCCTAATCCATACACAATAACAAGAGAGCCAACTGATGAAAAAAGGACAAACAGTTGCTCAAGTCAAAATTGACTCTGGAATGGTCAGACTGCACTCTACACTGTATTAAAAGAGCACCAAAGCATGCACATATTCTCTGAAGTTTCATGCAAAGAAGAAGAAAGGTGGCATGTAGTGTCCAATAGCACTCATACTACATGTAACTGTGGCAGTCTTTCCTTGTTCAACCGAACTACAACTGGCTTTCAGTTTTTTCATGAATTGATTATTCATTGCAACCAATATTTCACTGACATGCCATTTTCTTTTAGCTGCTTGGACTTGTTAACAAGACATTCAGTAAATGGATTCAGTTTTGTATTCTCCCATTTGTAGTTCCTAAAAAATTATAATTTGACTAAAATATTTAATGCAAAATATTTTAACACATGTTGGAGTAAATCTGCAATGATTAGAGCAAATTTCTGCTACAAACTTCTGGGACTTTTGCCCCATTAACTGTGCTGATCTAAATCTTAAATCACATTGTTAGCAACTATCATAAATTTCAATGTTAATACAATTCCATCCCTGAGAGATTTTGTGTCTGTTTATTAGAGAGTCCTCCAGTATTTGGACCTTGCAGACTACTCGACTTTGAACTGGAGATGGCATTTTTCACTGGCCCAGCAACCAAGCTAGGAGAGCCTATTCCTATGGAGAAAGCAGAGGATTATATTTTTGGAATGGTTCTCATGAATGACTGGAGTGGTTAGTGATAATTTATATCTGTTTTTCTAATGATATGCACTTGGCTCATTTACATAATTTTTTTATTGTGGCAAAATAGATTATTTGTAGGAAGTGGTTGTAGTACCGGGGAAATTGATTATTTGTAGGAAGTGGTTGTAGTACCGGGGTAATTGATTATTTGTAGGAAGTGGTTGTAGTACCGGGGTAATTGATTATTTGTAGGAAGTGGTTGTAGTACCGGGGTAATTGATTATAAAGAGCTCATATTTTGTGTGAGCTCATAGATGGAAAAATTGCAACATTTTTAGGAGCATTACTGAGTAGCTCAAATATGTTATGTTATGTTCCTCCAGGGCCATAGGCAGCATAGCCTTCCATTTCTGTCTTTGTGTTGCCAGGTCTTTCAATTGTTGCGTGTTGTTTAGGTTCATTGACATGCCTTCTCTATTAATGGTTCTTGCTCAAATAGAACAGATTAAATTAGAGATCAAATTCAAATTGGAAAATAAATACTGTGCAGGGGTTTTGCAGATGACATTGATCTTATGGCTGGCATTGAGAAGAACTTCAAGAACTTACTTCTAAACTTGAAAAAAACTTGCAAAACTTATGGTATTGAAATGAACATGGAGTACAGCAAATAATGGTAACCAGGGATGACAACAAGACTCTTGTTAACATCTGTATGAATGGACAGAAACTAGAAATTGATACCTTTGACTCTATTTGGCCCATCTTACTAAAACACATGGTTTCCTTATTATGGCTAATCTTTTTAAAAGACGATTGGAGACACTGGTAGACATTGTGAAGAAAACCTTCACCAAAAGCCTTCATAAACATACGGTAGTATTTCGTCCAATCACAATGATCTAAAGGTTTTGCCTCATGACTATGGTCAGCCATTTTGTGATATTAGTTCAGGAGCAAACAAAAAATCGTAAGTTTATTGGTTGACCTTTGATCAGCAAAGACAGCGCAAAACTTATGTAAGAAATTCAAGCATGTAAATTCATTCAAATTATCACAAAAATTTTATTTATAAATGGATATACTTTACAAAACAGTGAACTTTAGATGATAGTCACATATTTCTGAGTCTAAGTATATTTTTTTAAAATTTAGGGCTATTGTTTTATTTTCCTGTTTTCTTGGTGTTGATTCTCAGTCCAAACATATCACAAGCTATAGCAAACATTTACACAGGCTATACATATTTCTTGATCTGGCAATGTGTGCACAACAGATTTGTGATAGCTATCACTTTCACCTTGGTTGAGGCTTGTAGTTATCTGTGATTAAATAGCTCTCCATCTGTCCTATATTTAATTTGTGTTTCATAATTTTACCAACACTGGATGGTCATCATGAACAGGGCAGTGAACATCAAACTGAAATGTATTGGGTCCAGGATGTATCCCAGTTTGTCATCATTTGTAACTTGAAGTGCATCTGTCATCTCCCCATTGCTGAAAATATGGGCCCTTGTTGTATGGAAATGGAAACTGTTGGATGATCTAAGATTTTACTATGTATCTGTATATTTGAGAAATGCTATGTGATTCTTCTTGATAGTTTCTATACAAATAGTGTTTTGCCTACATGCCTCATATAATTTGGCAGGTATTAAATTATTTAAACATGCTTTTTTAAACTAGTTATGTATACAATTATCCTATATTATTGCACTCCTGGCAAACATATAGGTGTACAATCTTCCATAGCATATGATGAAGGGTATACACGCTGATGGTTCACGTTGCCCACTGGTTAAACACTCTTCTCATTCGTCCCTGCAGAAGTCCATTTCTACTACTACCACACTTAATACAGAATTTAAATCTCATCCTAGATGTGTCATCTATAGGTGTCCAGATCAAACAGGTGCTCATGAAGCTGTTTCAGCATGCCACTCTTATCCACTATCAAACTCCCTCTATTGACATCTTAGATGCAAGTCTGTTCGCTCTCTCATTACCACGTACATCAGCATATCCCGGACAGTAGACCCATGTAACACATTGGAGTTTGGATATAGCTATAGATGCCATCCACTCATAATGACATATGTCATTTTTAATCTTCTGAGGCATGGGCTGGGAGTCTGACACAATAACTGTCTTAGTAAATAGTCGCAGAGAAGCATATGAGGGCTGCAGTAATCGCCTCTGCCTGCATCCTCATACTGGATGTAGTTATCTATCACTAACAAAAGCTATAAAACCCCAGCCAAACCTCTAAAGATTCTATAATCTCATAAATATTTTGTATTTGTGTTTAGCACGTGATATCCAGAAGTGGGAGTATGTTCCACTTGGTCCATTCTTGGCAAAGAACTTTGGTACTACAATCTCACCTTGGGTTGTCACTATGGATGCACTTAAACCATTTATTGTCCCAAACATTCTCCAGGTAAGCATATTTAGGCTTGTGAACTTACCTGTGTTTATTCTTCACATTTTTAGAAGGGTATTTAAGGATCTATCCAAAATAATTATGAGTCTTACCTCAGCTGCAGAAAAATATTCAAGACCTTATCAAAATATATCCAACCTTCATTTTTGCCATTGGTCAGTCAGTATCAGTCAGACCAGAGGGTATTGTATAATATGGGACATTGAACATGATTGAAAAATATACCTTCTTAATAGTTGTAACTTTGTTTTTATGTTTGCCCCTTACTATAGATTTTCATATGGAATGTTTTTGTAGGACCATTGCTAATCTCTTTCTGATCTCTGCTGAGCAATCTCCTGTGGTTCTAAGGCTATGAAAGTCAGAGCACCTGGGGTTATTTCGATGGAAATAGCATTGAGAATGGCGACAGACTGCTATCTTGGAATAACTTTTGACCGCAGTCTATTTTACAACCATCATGGTGAAGATGGTTGTAAGATGGCAAGAGAGGTCTGACGGCTCTTAAAACTATGGTAACAGCATACCGTAAGCAGAGATTGCTGGTCCTCCTATTGAATTGGGTAACGTCAGTAATAGTTTATACATTAGTAGATCATGCTGTTGCATGCATTATGTGAGAGTCTGAAATGTATACAGAATGAAGGTATGCATATAGTCCTCAGCTGCACAATGAGATTTATGTGGGGACAGAACTGTCACTTATGTTTCCATCATGATCTCGCTCAATTAAGAACTTATATGGGTGTCACTGCAGACCAGAGGCACCCACTACATAACAATACTAATGATCTCAAGGATAAGGGAATCAAGCATAGCATGTCATGGATGGCTCAGGCCAAAATAACAATAGTAGCAGTGATGGCTGTTACAATGTTGCCAAAAATGGAGAAGAATGGCAGCAGATTGAAAATGCAGAGAGTGGTGCCATGGAAGGCAGACTTCAAAATTAAGCAATTAATATCTGATAACACCAGAGATGAGGATGTTTTTTTCTTCATTGGTTGATCAGTGGTATGAGGATGGAGGTTGAGGCCACTATGTTCATTCTACAATGGCTCACTCACTTCATTTAGTAGGTTGGTTATCGTGTCTGACTGTATTCACAGCAGCCAGTGTCACTAAGAGTTGATAGCATCTATAACTTCATCCAACCTCCTGGACATCACATGGATTTATTGTCCTGAACTTTCTGGCATCTGTGGTAATGAGATAGTAGACAGGACTGCAGGAAAAGCATCTATAGTCAGTGAGTTGAGAATGGGTAAAGGTTACTTGATTAGAAACTAGCTTCACAGCATGTGGGGCATTCCCATAAGTGCTCTCCTCTCTGTTCCTGCAGCCATCTCAGTGTATGTAGACTCAGCGTCCCGGTCATTAATTGATTGCGTGTGATTTGGGGCCTTCCAAAAGATTTACTTTTCCTTCCATCCCCTCTAGATACTCCTGTTTCTAACATTCTCTGTATGTGTATGTTCTCAGCATCATTGACATCATCTTCATTTTGAAATGAATTTATTACTGCCTTGATCAAGTCTGGCTCTGTGGCGATGTGGTACAGAGCGCGTCTGTGATGGCCAAGGTACAGAGTTCGATCCCCACCACAGGCAATTGTGCATCTGGACCATTCAGAAAGCAATGGCAAACTACTGAACGTATTTATATTACCTAGAAAATCACCACAGCCAACAAATGCTGGGTTGATAGCTAAGTCCTGTAAAGGATATGCTACAAATTTTTTTTTGGGATCAAGTCTGCTTTATCTATTCTCAGCATTGTGCAGTCTATCACCGCATTACCTGCCAATAAGTCGGCTCTCTCATTTCCTCTGGCCCCAGCATGACCAGGGCAATATATACATGTAATGCTCTGGACAATTGAGTTGTTTAATAAGTCCCACCATTATTTTCTCAGCATGTACTTTTCTATTTTGTGCAGCATGCTTTGAGAGTCTGTGAGTATTACCAAGTGTGTTGATGTATCAGTTATCAACCAATTAAGTGCTGCTGTAACTCCCTCTATCTCCATCCTCATGCTCGATGTGACAGTGGGATATGCTGAAGATTTTTCAACCAACTTCACGCCATTTCCATAGGCAACAAAATCCCAACCACTTTTATTTGTGTTTCTGTTAACTAAGTCATCTGTGTGTAATTATGTCTTGTGGTTTCAAGTGTAGCTGGGCGAGTTCATGCATTGTATCCTGGGGACACCCATCAATTGAGCCGTGAATGCTCACGTGCCGAACCAAGGACCCATTAGTGTAGACAATATCTCAGTCAGTGAAATTTGTCACTGATTATTGCTTGGACTTGTGAATCTAACTAATGAAGCTATGAGTATCATTCTTGAAGGGTGCAGTCATGGCTTGGCAGGGTAGAGGATGTCATTAAATGTATATGCACAATAGGGGACATAGAACATGGAGGAGAGTGGGGAAAGTAAGCGTACTAAGTTTAAAATTTTAATTGAAGTAGTTATCACACTTTCCATGAAACATGACAATAACATTTCAGTGCATTTAGATTGTCTGGTAGCAATCAATTCTCATTCCATATTTAGCATCAATAGCACCACTGCGATCCCAAAAAGTGTTAGCCAGATATACACATGACTTATGGTACCAGTGTGCTCTATTGGTGGTATTTTAGGATTTGGTAATCTTCTAGTCCTGGGAGTTGCATGAGAGCAATGAGAAACCCTTTACACCCCAAAGTAGCTTGTAAAACAAGGATTTCTGGCATGTAATTGGCTTGTACACAAAGAGTTATTGAATGAAAAATTCATGTTTTAAAGCTGGAATATTTAGTGTTTTCCAGTAATAACAGTTTTGATATAATGTAGTTTTTACGGTATAATCTGTATATATTTCTCAGGATCCAGTTCCTCTGCCTTATCTGCAGCATAAGGATGATTTTAACTTTGATATCAAACTGGATGTATCCATTGCAGGTATGTATAAAATCAGTAGATAAAAAAAAATCACTTGAGTAAGTTCATCTTTATCACTCCACATTAAAATTATGTAAATTCCTCCCTGCAACCTGATTCTTTTTTGATAGTTTTCATTATTTTTGGTGAATGTTTGTAAAACACAATAACTTTGTTGTTTTTAGAGATTTTGAAATATTAAAAAAAATGTAAGTAAAGAATTGAATATAATGATGTAAGTTTTGTTAGTGTGTATGATATGTGATGGAGAAGGTGGTGAAGATATAAAAATGAAAAAAAAATTGGAAAAACAATACTGACAGACTTGTGCGATGTGTGGCATCCCTGATAATATTCTTCTACATACCTAGACCTTTTATATTTATGTTATTTTATAACCAAACAAATATTCTCATATCATCTGTGAAAATAAATTAAATATGTGGAGGTCACTAACCTTCTTGATACATAGGTCTAGGACTAGTAGTTAGTAGTGCACAACGTCAATATATTACACAGAGGCATTTGATCATGTGTGGCCCCAAGGTCTATGGCAGATACCGAGACAATATATTCTCAACACAAACATCATAGAAGTTATTGAAGCATTGTATAAAGATGCAAGCAGTGCTATTTTCTTAAATAATGACTGGTGAATTTTTCAAGACGGATATAGGATATAGGAGTTGCATACTTATTCCAGTATTTTAACATTTATTTATTGTGAATATATAATGCAAGAGGCATTACAAGATCTCTGGGCATCAATAACTATTGGCGGCAGACCACTTTGTAACGTGCATTATGGCGATGATATTGATCTCTTGGCTGGTTCTGAATCTGAACTTCAGGAACTCGCTTCAATGTTGGAAGTCTTTAGTCACGAATATTGCATGGAAATGAGCATTAATAATAGCAAGATTTTGGTGACCTGTAATATCAAGCAAGATTCCATGAACAAAGATAATCCTGAATTGATAACGTCAAGAAATGTTTGAGGGTATGATTTTTTTAAAAACTTCTCCAATTGGCTGAGGATAGAAGTGTTTGGAGGTCTTTTTGTACTGTCTCCAGTGTAGCACCCGTATGACCCTGATGGGTTAGGGGTCTTATTATTATTAATATTATTATTATTGATGGATAAAACCACAAGAGACATATGAGGGTTTCAAATTTCTTTTTTTTTCCCCAGATAATTTTTATATGTAGTCAGCCATGGCTAAAGAAAGCTAATAACATATTTCATTATAGCTTTAAATTTTTCTTTCTCTGCTTTAGCTGATGGCATTGCAAAACCAGCCATCATTACTCGATCTAATTTCAAGGTAAGATCTGTGCCTTGTTGTTATTCTTATTTCTGACAATTTTGTTCTTTTCCTGTTGTGCAGCATTTGCCATGTTAATAAAAATAATGTCATTTATTGTTATTGTCTCTCATATAGAGCTTATAGTCCGACAACTTCCAGTATGATAATTGAGATTGAGGCATCTACGACTGCTCTTAAATGGATTCCCTGAAGCAGTGGCAGTTAGGTTTATTATTGTGTCAGACCAAGATAATGCTAGTTTCAGAATGCATGGCTGCATCATTGATGACCAGAAGTGAAGCCCACATATCATTGATGAATAGAAGTCAATCACACATCATTGATCACCAGAAATGAATCAAACATATTATTGATGACCTACTGCCAAAGTCAGTTGTGTCAGTCCGTTGGCTAAAAATAAAACGACACAACTCATTTCTACATCTTATAGGACCACTGTCCTGCTATAAGAGAAATCCTGTTATGGTTTGAGAATGAACATGGGAAAAATTGATGACCATGAGTGAATCACACATATCATTTATGATCAGGTGAAGCACACATTTAATTCATGACAAGAAATGAATGACCAGAAGTGAAGGACACATATGATTGATGACCAGAAATGAATGACGCATATAATTGATGACCAGAAATGAATGACATATATAATTGATGACCAGAAATGAATGACACATATCATTGATTACCAGAAGTGAATGACAATTATAATTGATGACCAGAAATGAATGACACATATAATTGATGACCAGAAATGAATGACACATATAATTGATGACCAGAAGTGAATCACACATATCATTGTGACCAGAATTGAATTGCACATTTAATTAATGACCAGAAGTGAATCACACATATCATTGATGACCAGAAGTGAATGACACATATCATTGATGACCAGAAGTGAATCACACATTTAATTAATAACCAGAAAAAAACCACATCATTGCATCTGTTGGTACTGTGACACAATGACTAACAGAAAAACAATGATAATACAATTAATTACAGCTCAATTAGAGGCCTAGCATTATGGTAAGTACGCTCTAGATTGCTGGTGAGCCCTAGTAATTTTATCCTGGCTTAATATATCGGGACATGTGACTGGAATTTTTTTTTAAAGTGTTTTTTCTCCTTTTTTAACTGTGATTTGGACATAATTTTTTTTAAAATTTGATCTTACTCGAATATAAGACGAGGAGTATGAAGTCATCTCTGATTTGTGTCCAAAAATTCTCGGTTTATACACAGATCTTAACGGTACTCAATGTGTCAGCCATTTCCCTCTTCTATTTCAATATCCCTCTTTGATATATTGGTGCATTTTTAATGATCAATATTATTGTTAGATACTCTTTGCTCCTAGGTCTATCTATCTATATTCCTTCACCACTGAATACAGTACACAGGCCAGAAACCAGAGCTCTCCAGTTCAAGCGATGTGATGCGACTAAGTAATTATTTCACATTGTTGAGACACATAGTCTCTTGTATGTTTGTATGGTTGTTTTGCAAAGTCTTTCTTGGTCTCCCTCTTTTTATTGTGCCATCTGGTACCTGTTTTAAAGCTTTTAGTGGCAGTCTGTTTTCATTCATTCTAAGTACATGAATACTTCTAAATACTTCTCAGAATTTTCTTACGTTATCTTCTTTTGAAGACTCTTAAATGGCTGTCTGTTTTAGTGATTGTTCTCCATGTTTCTCATTCATACTGCTAAACCAAGAGGAAATCATATTTGTATTAGATTTTAGTTTGTCTAATACTTTGATGACCTCCATGCACTGTCCAATGTTCTAAATACTGTAGCAGTTTGCCGTGATGTTTTATTCCACAGTATATGTATTGGACAATGAAGCAACAACTTGTACACCACACAGTAACAGGTTGCAACATCAATCCAGGTGATCTCTTGGGATCAGGGACTATCTCTGGAGAGGTTAGAAGCATGCATTCATTGTATTTTCTGTGTGACCAAATGAAACAATATTTGTGCTTTTTTTCAATGTACAATGGTACTTTCTAGTATGTTTTGTTGTTTCATTATACTTTATTTTATATTCTTTTCTTTTGAACTCAATTTTTATGTGGACATTTATAGTTTACACACTGTGATTCCTTGCACATATTGCAGGAGACTCTCTGTGGCTCAGATTGGTCTTGTACATCATCACCATGATCTGTAGATTATATTTCTTATAAGAACAACAATAATACTATTGTCTGGAAATACAGAAAGGTGCCTACTCATGCTAGCACTTGTGGTAATGAGAGAACAGAGAGACTTGAGATGTGGAATAAAAGCAATCACTAATAAAGAAGTTCTGAAATGAGAAAGCCATGATGGAGGCAGTGTTCATGGTCGAGAACAAGTCCAGGTCATCTTCTACTGAAAGTCACATTTTTGCTGTTTCAATAAGGATGCAAAGGGTTCTACATTGCTCTACAGTGTGGACCCAGGGTTAGTAGATAACCAAGATCCTAAAAATAGCTTCTCGTGGTGCACCACAGAAACAGAAATACAGTGGCTCTTGCTGTTACTGGCCAACACTTTTAGGGATCATGTCAGTGAATGTCGAGGCTGTAGATGGAATGAGAATGGACTGCAAAAAGATAAGCAATTTCTCTGACAACTGCACCAACTCCCAGCAGCACTGTTGACATACAGTGACATAAGGGATTGCAGTTCAGTCAGCCGAAATACCATTTTCCTAATTTCTTCATCTGTATGTAACTATTGTAGCTTTTCTCAGATACTTCATTTCACATGTAACAGTTTTCTTTTGCTTCAAGGCTGTTAAGGACCATGTTTGACATTGGTAGTAGAGTGTTGGTATAAAAATTGTAGATATTATCTGTCTTTTGATTTTCATCTTGATTTTTGGGTGAAGAATTAATGGTGAAACTTGGTAGGTTACTGTGGGCTATTTAACACCTTGTTTCTATTTCTCTGCCTAGTCTTCCAATTTTGAAAAAAATGCCAACTAGATATTTAAATTCTTGGCTTGTTTCACTTTGGTGTTATCTATTGTTATATCCATTGGTGTTGCAGACTTGCTAATTTTCATAACTTCTGTTTTTTGCATCTTTGATATATTGCTTTTATGTTATTTAACAGTTGTCCTCTGATGTTGTAAATTTCTAATGTCTCCCAGAGAATGTTTATATCTACTCTATCAAATGCCTTTTTCCTGGACAGAAGCACAAATACACAGATAAAAATATTTTGGATTTGTAAAGTATGAAAGTAATATGGCACTCTGTTGAAGGTCATACAAGGAGAAATTGTTTAGGACAATAGGAAGATGTGTTATTATGAAAGCAACCATTAAACCTGAGATCCTGAAACTTCAGGATTTGCAAAAAATATAGCTACCTTGAAATAGCGATTTTTTGGTACTTCGACTAAACAAAACAGTAAATAACTTTTAAATAGTTAAGATCTGTATGAAAGTAATATGGCACTCTGTTATAGATCAGACAAGGAGAAAAGGTTTAAGACTAAATGAAGATGTGTTATGAAAGAAAGATGGGTCATGAAACATTAAAAGTGAACAAATAAATCTGGTATAATGTGATACTTAAAGAGACAGAAAATGATGGGGCTCCCTTTACAGCCCATTTTTGATGTGAGGACATTGGATCTAGATATCATTTAACTTGTATGCCATTGATTACATTCATAATCACAGTGACTATAAATTCTCTTTACTGTAATGTATCCAATTATTGTTAAAGAGTCAAGATTCTCTGGGTTCTATGCTGGAGTTATGTTGGAAGGGTACAAGAACAATTGACTTGGGCAATGGAGTCAGTCGTAAATTTTTGCAGGATGGAGATGAAGTCATTTTTAGAGGTATGTCTATATACAATGGTGTCTATTTTACAGGTATGTCTATATATATAAATGGTGTCTATTTTACAGGTATGTCTATATATAAATGGTGTCTCTTCCATTGTTTGTTTGTTTGATAGGACCATCAGCATTGCACTTTTGTTAATAAACATTGTGTGCTCTACATTATCTTCATTACATATAACTTATTTCTTATATATGACAATGATAATATCTTTCTTACATATGACAATGATAATATCTTTCTTACATATGACAATGATAATATCTTTCTTACATATGATAATATCTTTCTTACACATGACAATGATAATGATGTTCGTCCGTCGTGATCGACGATGACCAAAAACTCAACCATAATAATAATAACAATAAATAATAAAATAATAGAGTTAATAGTGCGTTTTTAAATGACTAGCAAGTCCAATGCGCGCACAAAATGTTCTTTTACAGAATTGACAACAATAGAAGGTATCTGTGTGACGTTGAGATGTTTTTTCTTTTCTACGTGTCCGCTTCTGTCTTGCAGTTTCTTGTCTGAATTCCTCTGCCGCTAGTGCTCCCGTTCTAATGCTGTAACGCCATGCTGTTCTATCCTGAGCGAGGCTCTCCCAAGCGCCTACGTCAATGTTAAGATGTTTCAAGGATGACTTGAGCGTGTCTTTGAAACGCTTTTTCTGTCCACCAGCTTTTCGAAATCCTGCCTTGAGTTCTCCATAATATATTTGTTTTGGCAAACGCGAGTTCTCCATACGCACAAGATGGCCTGCCCAGCGTGCCTGCGCCTTCATAAGTATTGTGTAGATGCTTATTGAGGTTGCTTGATAATATCTTTCTTACATATGAGGACAATGATAATATCTTTCTTACATATGACAATGATAATATTTCTACAAACATCGTCACTTAAATTTTAAATATTAACTCATTTCCTATGAAATAATGACCACCTGCTCACACTGTCACAGACACAAGTGTATAGATTGGAGAAAGTATCCACAATGAGGCTAAGAGGACAGTGCTAGGATGTACTAAAGCAGGGCTATTCAATTGCCGGCCCGCGGAGGCCTAGTAAGTGGCCAGAGGATCATTGCTAAAACAATGAAATAAAGTTATAAAAACCTAATTCTATAAAATCATTCAATTTTTTTTTTTATAAATCTGGCCCTTGATGATCCCCATTTTCTAAATTTTGGCCCCCGAGTAAATATAATTGAATAGACCTGTACTAAAGTTACCCCCATCACCACCATGAGATCCTGTTAGTTTTGTGCAACATTAATGTTTAATATCAAGTGGCTCATGTAAGGACATACTTCAGTGTTAGCCAACAATAGCCACCACCCCTTACACCAATTCCTCAAAGACAAAGGAAAAATGAATCAAGTACATGTTTCTCAGTGCATGTCAATTGGAATTAGTAGGGAAAGTCAGTGAATGGATACTAATTTACAGAGAAAAAGTCTCTTGACAAATGTAGTAATAACTGGGAAAGTATGTTGAGGATGAACTGGTTTAAGGACAGAAATGATGGTGCAAGAACTTGTCCATTGAAGACTACAATATCATATACACAGATAGCTCAGCCACTAGAGAAATTAATTGGGGTTTTGGCACCAAAAAATGACAAAACATTGATGGATACATATGCTACTTATCCCACAAAAACATTGCTTGTGAGAATGGAAATGGAGGCATTAGCAGCGACTCTTGCAGCTTACAACGCAACCACAAACACTCAGAGTGATTCTGACTCCCAGAATATGCTGTGCAAAATAGAAAAGTGCATGATAAGGAGTGGGTACACCTCTCAACAACACCCAAAGCATCATATGAAACTTCTTTCACAGTCATGTGGGAGTCCGAGGCAATGAAATAGCTGATTCATTGGTGGGTAAAGCTTTAGTGGATGGCAAATCGATGAGAAGAGAAAGGACATAGTTAGGGCAGTCATGGATACACTAAAGAGTAATGAAGAGGATGCTGAAAGAGACATTGTACTTGTCCAGAGAATGATAGAAATGGGAGTGACCAAAAGAGAGTGGAGTATCCTCTCTGGAAAGATCAGAAGAACCTATAACCAACAATTATAGGGACAGTGAGCATATATATTCTTAAATGGCTGATTGAATTGCAAGCAGAGCACTTATGGGAATGCCCTGTGTGTAGTGTTGCTTTTTCCTGATTACAGAAGAAAGAATCAAACATTACTGAGAAGACATAGGGCTGACCTAACATTGGCTCAGTACTTAAATACTCATTTTTATCTTGCCATGGGTAGTTTTTCCTTAAGTTATCAGAACTTTATAGGATAGATGGTTGCTGTCTTGAGGATATTGATATAGTACACTTCAGCTCATAGTGGAGACGGTAACACTAGATATTAGGGCTAGGAAAAACTCAAATTACTCAGGATGGGTATCCTGCTCTGTGACGGCGAAGGTACGGAGTTCGGAACCTGCCTCAGGCAATTGTGCACCCAGACCGTTCAGAAAGCAATGGCAAAGACTGAATATAAATGCTACCAATTTATGTAAATATTTATTTTTCCTTTAATGTTTACATTATTTTGTTGCAGGTTATTGTGAAGGTGATGGTTACAGGGTTGGATTTGGTACCTGTTCAGGTAAAGTTCTACCTGCATACGCTGCCAAACTCAGTTAGTCACTGTTGAGCTCTGGTGTAGCCAATTTTCTGGAGTTATTAATTGATGATACATTTTTTTCACTTTCTGACTGCTGCTTCTGTTAGTCCAACTGCAATTATTGGTACCTGGTTAGATGAATGCAGGATGCATAAAGCAAGGAAGAGAAGTGATCAACTTATGTTAAAATGTAACGCCCTAGTAATGTCAGTCATCTAACACTTTACAATCTTATAACATTATATAATATACAGTTGTCTTACATTTGGGCAAATTAAATATACTTTTGCCTTGAGTCTTGTTTTTGTCATTACTTTACTTTTACACAGAGAATTTGTAGAAATAAATTGTGAATTTATAATTTGTATTGCAGTATAATTTCTTTATTTCTATGATTACTGTTTGCATGGCATTTGTTTGTTTGTGTTCATTCTCAAACTCCCGCTAGATTTTCCTGCTATTATATGATTGGAATTATACATTAACCATATCTAGATCTAAAGCCCAGCAGAAGACGGATGCGTCGGGTCATTGGCACAAATAAAACGGCGACACAGCACATTTCCATTCTCTGGACTATATCCTGCTGGAACTCTAGTAGGACCATTGTCCTACTGCAAGAGAAATCCAGCGGGAGTTTGAGAATGAACGCTGAAGAAGAAGATCTAAAGCAAATTTATTTGTTGATATCATGCACTAACTTGTTCAGTATGATGATTGTTTACCAATTTATATCGCGGATGTAAATTATACGAAATATTATTCAGCCACCGTGATGCATATTAAATATTTTGGACATATTAAAAAACATGACACCTTGTTGAAGACTTACATGAGGGTAAAGTTGAAGGAAGGCAAGCAAGAAGTAGGCAGAGATACAAGTGGGAAAGTAACATTACGCTGACACAACGCACGAATAGGGTTAGAGAGTTGGATACGGCAAGTGGAAATTATGGAAACTGGAACAATAGAGAGAAATACTCTTAAATCATCACCCTTGAGTGGGAAGTATCTTAGGTCACAAGAAACAAACCAGAGGAAGGATAATGAATCCCTGGCAACAACAAAAATTATCCTATGGATAAAGACTAGGGGAACACATCTTGACCCAAAAGTAAGATGGAAGACGGAGGCACTAGACCGAAAAGTACAAAATAGTCCAGTCTGGACATGACTGCGAAGCCTGAAAACAACAGTGCCACACAGTGAATTTATGTCAAATAAAAGGTTGCAGAAGATTCGTTTTGATGCTTCATCTGTGGAATGCCATCAGGCGAATGAAGTGCCAAGGTCTAAGCCTTAAAGGAGTCCACCCTTTGCGACTGGTGGTAACTCTGTCTCAATTTGTGGAGCCAGAAAAAGAGATTAGAGGACAATAACTATGGTTAAAAAAACACACATAAAGATCATAAAAGCAGACTCCAAAAGACAAGTATAAGTACTTGAAACTATTACAGTGGAATGTAGTTGGTGTCTACAATAAAAAGACTGCAAACCGATTACACAAAGAAGAAATTGATATAGCATGCATATGAAAAACATACCTCACAAACAACAATAGATTCAACATCCGATGATACCAAACATTTCGGAATGATATAGAAAAAAGACATAAAGGAGGAATACTTGTACTGGTCAAAAACAATATCGTTGCTTCAGAAATCCGAAAAAAAAACACAGAAGAACAAGCTGAAATAATTATAACCAGTGTAACTCTTCCAACTAAAGAGGCTACAGAATATAGTTATTACTGTCCACAAGACAAGAACCTATCTCTGCACACAACACAGAAAATATTCGATATTCTGCTAGCGCCAGTGCCGTCGATGTGAACTTTGTTATAAAGGTGACAAATTTCATTCCTATACGTCATGTAGTACAGAAAGCAAAGAGAAAGGCCTCTTCCTAAATATCAAGAAAACAGAAGTAATGGTTATTTCAAAGAAAGAAAATAACACACCTTGCAAGATCATAGTGAATGATATAGTATTAAAACAGGTCCACCAATTCAAATATCTAGGTACAATTATTACAGCAGATGGAAGAAGTTCAACAGAAATAAGATGCAGAATAGGACAGGCAAAAACAACATTCAGAAAAAGGAAAAATATACTGTGTAATATGACCTTGTCATATTCTGCAGTGCTATATAACCCCTATACTAACATATGGGTGCGAGTCTTGGACATTAAAACTGGAAAGTGGGAGATTGGAGGCAACAGAGATGTGGTTCTACAGAAGAATGCTGAGAATACCATGGACTGCCAGAAAAACTAATGTAGAGGTGTTAAAAGAGTTAAATGCGAAACGGACCTTAATCAACAATATAAGAAAAAGACAAATCTTTTTTGGCCACTTCATGAGACAGGCAGGTTTAGAGAACATAATAACAACAGGCAAGATTGAAGGCACCAGAGACAGAGGGCGACAACGTGAGAAAATATTAGACAGTATGACAACCTGGCACGGCAAAGAAACAACAACGATTTTGATACATAATACTGTGGACAGAGAGCTGTGGAGAGCCATGACCGCCTACGCCACCCGGCATGGCACCTGATGATGATGTCATGTATTTAAAATTGATATAGCGAAAAATAAAGATTCAGAGCTACGGACATAGCCATTTATTTATATAGATTTTCTTTTTCTCCAGACCCGTTTTGTTAGTCTGTTCATTGTTGTAGATGCAGTGCCAATCATGATACTTATATCTGTATCTTAAGATAATTGATTATTGTCAGATAATCGATAGTAAATTTTGTAGTTCCTCCTCTGAGTGTGCCGTAATTGCAGCATCAACTCTCTTATCAGGACCTTCTTTATTCTGGATTTGACTTTCAACCTTATAGAGGCTATATGTATGAGAATCGATGAATATACCACCCTCCTGACTGAGAAAAGCATGTTTCAACACAAACGAAGTATATACTAAACATCATGGAGACAAGAATGTAGCCTGATTTGCGTCACTCTTGATCGCAAACTCCTCTCAAGAAATGTAATCAATGTTGATACATGTAGTACCTTTCATGCATGTCTGGAATAACTCAACTCTACTTAGGTGAGTTGATGAGCAGTCAATCTTGTCGAGTGCTTTCAATAAACCCTCGTGGCTTAATATAGTTGAATACTTTTATGAGATGTTTTAGTTGAATACTTTTATGTTTTTGTTCACATTTCTCTTGTAATTGACGTAATTGTACTCTGTACTTTTAGTGTTATGTATAGGCTTCTCGAAGACAACACGCAGACGGACCATATTTGGCTCCTTTATAGTTTGTATAATGTTCAAGCCCGTGGCGCTCGCTGAAAATTCTGTGCTCCTGAAAATTGATATGATTGGGTGGCATTTTTATCTTTGACCTACGGCGCGATGGTCTAACGAATGTAAACAGTTGCCAATTTCTGCTAGACCTACGGAGTAATAGAAATTATTACTTTATTTGTATCGGTGTTTGCTCTGTTTTTATTAAAGTTTACCATGTATTAATATGCTATCAATTGTGTCTACTGCGTTTGTTATTTATTTTCGTAATTGAATTCATAAATGATCCATTTCGATTTCACATCTATCTGCAGACAATTTGTGCACAATTAGAAATTCGCGAGTACGCACCTTTCATAAATACGCAATTTTGAGAACTCGAGAATACGGCCTGGATAATTATGATAGTAGTGAGTCAGACTCATATGCGGATGATCTTATGAGACGTTTATTTATTTTTCCCCCGCTACATTATAAGAAAAAATATTCGCATCTATATTTTTCGTTTTTGTTTGATTCTCACCAGGGCATTGATTATATATATATATATATATATATATATATATATATATATATATATATATATATATATATATATATATATATATTGATGCGTGTGCCTGTGGTCCTACTCGAGGGATAGCCCGACCACTTTTAGTTTCCAGCCTCTGTTGTCTGGACTGTCTCATTTCCACTTCAAGTAATTGGTCTCGATGGGGCAACCCTTTTATTCTTTATACAATCTTTTTTTTCCCCGCAGTGAATTTATGCTTAAAAAATAGTATCGCATGGCTCCAAATAATTGCGATTGTCTTCTTGGTATATTTGTTCACATAGTCCTACTTTCAGCATTTCGTTTTCAACGTACATTCTCAAACTCCCGCTAAATTCTCCTGTAGCAGAACCATGGTTCTGTCCTTCTAGATGTCCAGCAGAATGTAGTCCACAGAATGGAAATACGTTGTGTCGCCGTTTTATTTGCGCCAATGGTCTTCGGCGGACTTTCAGCATTTATCATCATCACCATCAGTTGTTTGATCTGTCTACCAGATATTTATTATTCGTGTGTAAGACACTTCCTGTCATACCCGTCACATGAAAGAACAAATAAGAGAGTCGATATCAGAGGATTTTTTTCCATACCTTCAGTACAATATTTGTATTCCAAATAGGTCAGATTTGATAACTATCAGTTGGAAGACATTGTGAGAAAGATACTGTCAGAAAGTATTCTATTCTAAATATGATATGGTATTAATATTTCGTATGGATGATAGGCCTACTACAAGTTTGATGACAGAACTACTGTAATAGCGTGAAGTGCACTTGTGTTTCATCATGGAACCAGAGGTGTGTGTACTATTGTTATCTGAGAGGGGAGTTAAAAGTACACATGTACGGCTAGAACAGGGAAAACGAGAAACGTAATTAATGGTTACTGTTTTTCATTGTTTGTAATGTTATTGATAGCATATCCTATTCAAGACATTGCCATCAACCTAACATTTTGTAGTTTACCATTGCTTTCCGGACACTTCTATAAGATGTTCAGATCTCCAGTAGAGTGTATCCACAATTTCACGATGACTGACAGTTCCAGTTCTTTGTTAGTTGACAAACATTCTTCTAATCCAGTAACGAATTAAATTCTTGATGATCGTGGTAACTGGGTTACCGCGGCTTCCACTATTTTTGATGATAGAAAACTCTGATATAGTCAATTTGGACTGGTGTCTGCGGTTGAAATGAGCGTACCTCGCCATAAGAGGTGTATTTTACTAAACCAAAACAAATAACGCCCTAAGCCCACAATTGCGCTCATTTCTGGCAACCACCATTTCATTGCTAGTTCATTTATTATTCTGACTACTCCACATTTCAATGCTAGTTCCTTCATCCTGGACATGGAAATAGATCGCTGTTGATCCGTACTTTCGCTGCTTTGAACACACATATTACAGGGCACCAAAATGAATGTGACACATTCCAATTTTGACATCTGGAATGCCTCAAGCCACTATTTTCGAATGCATGAAGCCATTATTATCGACTGCCTCAAGCCACCTCGAATGCCTCAAGCCACTATTCTCGAATGCCTCAAGCCACTTTTCTCGACTGCCACAATCCACTATTCTCGACTGCCCCGAGCCACTATTCTCGACTGTCTCAAGCCACTATTCTCGACTGCCTCAAGCCACCTCGAATTCCTCTAGCCACTATTCTCGACTGCCTCAAGCCACTATTCTCGACTGCCTCAAACCACCTCGAATTCCTCAAGCCACTATTCTCGACTGCCTCAAGCCACTATTCTCGAATGCCTCAAGCCACCTCGAATTCCTCAAACCACGATTCTCGACTGCCTCAAGCCACATCGAATTCCTCAAGCCACTATTCTCGAATGCTACCCATTTGTGTTATTCTCATCATACTCATCGAGATATTAATGATGCAGACATGAGCTGTCATCTGTGTACTCATCCAGTTCAGACCCTGGCCACTGTCATAATCTCTACAGTAATACTGCTTGTAGTCACAGCAAAAGCACCATTCTTCTCTTTGATGGTCTTCACTACACACTGAGCTGTAAAGGCTCAACCACTACGCGCGTCTAACAGCCGAACCAACTGTATATATAATTATGTCCCTTTCTATGGAATTCTCGCTGATCAATTGCAGCACCACAAGCTTTACAAGGATAGGGCAACACTCTTTGAATTGTCTAATGGGATTTTTATTATCGGGAAGGAGTTGTGACAATCTACAGACACACTTATCCATTCCACACCTGGTCCTACGTCTTACAACATGCATATACTGAGTATGGCGTCCCTCCATTTGGTCTACCTTTCATTTCTGAATTTCAGAATGCAGTGTGTGTTCTTTCTCAGCTGGGATATATGTGTATGTATATGTAAGTAAAGCAATACTGGAGACAGTGGTGACCCCGGAAGTCTGGGGTTTATGATTTTGTTGGTGATGATTCTCAACTACCGCAGTTTTTATTTTCTTCTTATGTATTTTTTTCCTGCGTTTGCTGCGTAATAAGTTACACCAGGGGTGGGCAAACTTTTTGTGCAGAGGGCCGTATTGAAAATTGTAAAGCTATTGGAGGGTAGCATATAATATTATGTATGTTTTTGTTTAAAATTCTCGGTAAGTAATCAATTAAATATTTGTATTGTAAAGAAAGGTAGTTTTACATAATGTAGATAACTTCTGAAATAAATTACATTTCTAACAGACTTACACTATAACAGTATATTTTCTAATATGGATAAAAGGTTTTGCAAATATTTTAACAATGTTCGTGTATTTAAAAATGTGTTTGAGGGCCGCAAAATATCCAATGGCGGGGCGCATGCGGTCCGCGGGCCGTAGTTTGCCCACCCCTGAGTTACACGAAAATTCGTGCGATTTCTGCCGGGAGCGTAGTTACGTTATGTCACCGTTATGCGTCTTGTAGGCACATCACAACCGGTTTCGGCATGCATTGACATTTCGGGTGGGTTACCCTAGCCTGTGGCGAACAGCCTTTCTATCTTGTCTCGTATATTGTGACTGTACTCATACTCAACCTATATATCTTCCTTCATTAGACAAAGGCGTTGGACTTACATCGGCCATGTTCTCAGAATGAACAGCCTAAGAATTCCCCAGCAATCACTATATTGGGTGCCATCTGGAGTAAGAAGAAGAGGGAGACCTAGAGAAACTCTATGAAGAACCATTAATAGAGAAGACATGTCAATGAACCTAAACAACACACAACAATTGAAAGACCTGGCAACACAAAGACAGAAATGGAAGGCTATGGTTTCTGCCCTATGCGCCGCCTATGGCCCTGGAGGAACATACATAACATAACTCATCCGCGAGCCTGATTCCGATTTAGGAAGAACTCAACAGAAGAGTTGGGCCCGGGTTCGTTCGCCCTCTTAGCCGAAGTGTTGTTCACCGACGTCGTGAACCAATTCTGACTCTAAACACAAATTTAGGAGCACTAGGGACTTGAAGTTTGTTCTTCTTGGACGTTTGTGCCTGTGCCTATCGGGTACTGAATCTTTTCTCTCCTCGAGCATTATTCCGGTATAGGAAAACGCGACAGCAGAGTTGGTCCGGAGCTGGGAGCGTCGGTAACTAGACGCTTGTCGCGAGCTGACAATACTTTGGTTCCGATTTTCGTGAAAGTTTTCCAATCCTCTTTGCACGTGGCGCTGCCCTCTGGCGTTGTGCTGCCCTCTCAGTGTACTCAATGTGTTATCCTTATGGAGTCTAACGTACCTACTCTTTATATTTCTCATAATATCTGCCTACTTCGTAATATCCGCATTGGTCGAACCTCCAATGCTTTCTCCGAACTGACTAGTGTTATTGTGTGTCGACAGTGCCGTTGCATGTGTCGGCGCAGAAGTGTCGTAGATATTGCCTCTCTCTTTTGCAGTCAATTCTCTTTCCATCTGCTGTCTCCACATTCAAGTACACGATCTCCAAACGTTATAGCCAGAATCAGCACGAGCAGCTTTATTTCTGTTTTCACGAGGAGGTATTTTTGGGATCTTGGTTATCTGTTAAACCTGGGTGCGCCGAGAGCAATACGGTACCCTTTGCAGTCCACTACCGCAGTTAATAACCACTGGTCTCTAATCCATGGCAGCAGCAATCCAGCTGATAGGATAGGGACTTAATCGAGGTGCAACAACTGAGTCGTTAAGAAGTCCAATGTCACCGTGTTGTGCGCGTGCTCCAGATATATTGCCATTGCAAAAGTCTCATTTTATGAATCAAATCCTTGGTTAGTCGGTTGTTAATGCAGTGGTCGATGGGCTCATGCCCTTTGACCCAGTGCCGTTGTGTTATATATGCATGTGTTGCAAACTAATGAAATACAAGTTGAGAGAAACATCACAAAATGTACATGATACATTATAAAATAGTGCATAACCAAGGCAAAAGATAGAGGATGGTGGGGGTCCGTTGCAGCGTTGCGGAGACGGAACTTGATGGTGATGAGACAAGTGATAATTGATATGGTCAACTATCAAGAAAGTCAAGAGATAAGTGATAACTGTTGGTGATATTCCTTATTGACTTATTGTGATATTCTTCGTTCACTGGCTTTAAATATGTCTTTTAATATGTCCAATTACTTTATTTCTTTGATCTTTATTTCTTTTAATAGTTCATGTTTTTCATACGAAGTGTTGTTAGAACGTCGCTGTTCGTTTGAAGTTTTGTATCTTCTTGACACTGTTCTCTAATTCGTACAGAAGCCTGTAGGGTTTTTCTGGCACTGTTGTTTCTCTGTGCCGGTGTATTTGCCTCAACATTTCCTATTCATATGGATGCGAAAGTTGGAAAGCCACAAAAGCCACAGATAAGAGACTTGACTCCTTTGAAAACAAATGCCTACGTACCATTCTGAATGTTAAGTGGAGTGACTTTAAATCTAACACTACTATAAGAGAGGAAAGCAAACAAACCTATATATCTTCCTTCATTAGACAAAGGCGTTGGACTTACATCGGCCATGTTCTCAGAATGAACACCCTAAGAATATCCCAGCAGTCACTGTATTGGGTGCCACGTGGAGTAAGAAGAAGAGGGAGACCTAGAGAAACTCTACGAAGAACCATTAATAGAGAAGGCATGTCAAAGAACCTAAACAACACGCAACAATTGAAAGACCTGGCAACACAGACAGAAATGGAAAGCTATGGTTTCTGCCCTATGCGCCGCCTATGGCCCTGGAGGAACATAACATTTCCTATTCCGATCATTCCTGAAGAATGTGTTCAGCTGTTAACCCTGGGTGCGCCACTACCGGTTTTCTAATTCTTACATATGACGGGAATGAACCAGGCCCGTTCTAGCAGCACCGAATCGCTTCGCACCACAAGTAAACAGGTTTTCCGTACTTGACCAACCACATCCCCAATAAAAGATGTGATCTCGCCAAGACATTCAACGGTGCACTCAAGTCACTGAGAACGGACCAATTGAGACAAGGGCTATTAAAACAATACCTAACAATATTGAAGTATCCTCAGAAACACAAACATAGAACAGCTATGTACAAGGACCTAACGGCCTTCTTGTAAACATAAATAACACAGTGATAGAATAATGTTGCTTTAAATAATAGCTTATACCAGTTGGTTTTCTAAGTGCGTTGAATATCTTTTACTTTTGATGGTACGTCATTGACAGATATGGTTGACCAATAGCAGTACCCTCCCTGACAAAACGATCTCGTATCCAGTATTCCACAATACGATAATAGTCACTACATAACTACTTTGCGATACTTACTTACCACAGTCTGCTCTAGCAAGTACAATTGCTGAAGACAGAGGCAACCAGCCAAGAGGTGCACCACATCAATCGGGATGCCAAGTACCACCCCAAGCAATAGGAATATGTTTATATCTTAGACACTTATTGAAAGTGAAAGCAATCGTTTCTAAATTATGAATTTTAAAAAAAATGTTGGTTACTTTGATCTACAGTTTTCAAGTTTTCTTTGTACATTATGTGTGGTTAACAATCTCAGATTCAATTTGTGTAACTCAGTCTTCGCTGACGACGTCTGGTTTGGTTGAGTTCTTCGGTTTAATACGGCAATACGATCCCTTTAGAAATCTAACAATAAAAATTATATCAATATTAATAACATGTATAAAATGTTATTGGTTTCGACAGATCTGTGGAGTGAACAGAATTAAGTTGGTCGAGAATTAAGCCCTGGGAATCGTTTATCGAAAACGCGTGACCCAGAAATACAATTTGACGATAAGGAACAAGAGATACTCTCATACGTTTTTCTTCCAAGTGGCATTTCGCAAAAGCATGTTTGTTACAAGATTATGATAATCTTAAGTTGAAGTGTTTCCCTAATTTACTTCTTGAATATTTCAGACAATCATATTGATTTTTTCTTCTTAATGCTGTGATTATGGAGCAAATTGTTGATCATTTATTGCAATACTTTCTCAGTCTGGTACAATCGTGTTTAAACTCCCACAGAATTATTATATTTTGTTATTTCTGGGGTAAAATAAGCACCAAACTTGTATGGCTTGATACGGGAGCATGTCACGTTTATTATCATCGTCTGAAATCAGGGGCTCTCAAATTGGGGACTCAAGGGGTGATTAGACACTATAGATGACCCTGACAAGGCAATAGATATGAAACAGAAATTAAAAATAGTATAGGATGGCTAAAAGTACTTTCAATGACATTAGGAAAATAAATTACGAACAAACTAAAAGTGAGAATTATAAAATATTAAATCTACTCTATATTAATTTAATGGCTCAGAAACGTGGACACTAAACAAATAATTTTGTTTGGGTTGGTTTCGTTAAACGTATTCCTTTTAAATCACATAGGCCTACATAGGAAAACAGATGCACGCCCCAAAGACATACTTTTGTATGTCCCAAAGTATGTCTTTGGGGCGTGTACTTTTTTCTTATTTTCACCCAGGGCAACACCGTTGATTGATTCTAGTGAATGTGTGTGTGTCTGTATATATATATATATATATATATATATACTAGCAGTAATACTGAGCCGTGTCAGAATATTGGTAACTCCTTAAATCCATATTGATCTTGGTCTTCTTCTGTATCGTGCTGTTTCCAATATCATGTTGTATGCTCTTGACGCTGGCCACTAAGAGATATTCTCATTAGATAGTCGAACCATTTCAGTCTCTGTTTTTCAATATATTAAATCTCCGTCCTTATCTTTAAATCAATTTGGGCTTTCCATCACTGCATATTCAGGATCCTAGGTATTTGAAAATATTCATTTTTCCAAGTGTATGCCCGAATGTTGAATATCCTTAGTAGTATTTCAATGGGAGCGAAGTATAATTGGCGACGCCTGACTCCTCTACAATCCCTAATGACTTCTCTACACTTGTTAATTCCAACACTAACTGATGAGCATTTGCTTCGCCTTGCCATGACGTTGGTTATGCATTACTGCTGTTCTTGTGAACAGAGGAGAAATGCAGCAACTCAACAGCGAAGAGTATCTAGAAAGTCACGGGTAACCAAAATCCATCTACAGTGGTCATCCCATGCCTGAATTGTCCAAGAACATTTGCCACCAGAATGGGCTTACTAGCCATCTAAGAACGCATGTTCAAGGACATAACTCTAACCGAATTTCAAAAATGGATGTAACAAATGGTTATCCTCATGTGTGATGAACGAATAAGAACAACAACACTGCTGTTTGCATTCAGAAGTAACTATATTAAGCTTTATATCCTGAAAAAAATGCATTCAACATGATGATCTGAAGACTAAATAAGAAGCAAAATAGTCCATCCAAGACTGAAACTACAGTACCATACAATGACTTCATATGTAAAGTTAGTTGGTTAGTTAGTCGTCGGATCATCATCACTGCAAACTGGATACATCCATAGTTGCTCCGATCTCTCCTTGAGTGTATCCGCCATCACACTTCTGCTGACAGTACCGGTCCTATGCTGGTTGACCATCATTATTCTGCGCCCTCCAAAATGTTCACCTCTAGCAACACCGCATTTCAATCCCTGATCTTTAATCCTAGCCATTGAAAAGGAATCATCATCCACATTAGTCTCACTCTCGCGTGTTATATCTCTTAAGGAGTTCAAAACGTTAGCGCGATCCATTGCCCCATCGCCCTGTGCCACAATCTCGCACGATGCCAGTTGATCCGCTCTTTCATTGCCTCGAACGCCCACATGTCCCGGCAAGAAAATAAATGTAACCACTTTCAAGCTCGCATTTCTCAAGGCCTCAATCCACTGTTCGCGAACGAGACCCACTTGTACCTTCTTAATCATACTCATAGAGTCACTCAAGATGCAGACCTGCGTTACCTTCTGTGTGCGTAGCCACTCAAATGCCTTGGTCACCGCCATAGTCTCCATGGTCATACTACTCGTAGTGACCGCAAAGGCACCATTTTCCTCCTTGATCGTTTCACCTGCGCACTGAGCTGTAAAGGCCCAAGCACTGCGAACATGCCTAATTACAGATCCATTCGTGTATATAATCACATCCCCCTCTTTGGTATTCTCACTGATTAAAGCCTGCACTTCTTTCTCCACAGCTGTGGGACACCATTCCCTGCTAAGTGATATTACTACTCTCAAACAAGTTTCGAAATCTGGGGGTAGAGCTATCCATTCCGCACCTGCTGCCACATCCTGTAATCTGCACACGCTTTGTATTACATCCTCAGCACGTCCCATCCACGACCTTCCTCTCTTGAGTTTGCTGCCTTTAACTTTCTGTATTTCTGAATACAACGGGTGTTCCTTATCTGCATGTATTTGAAGGTACGCCCGTTCACGGCAATACTCTAATCTATGCTCAGCTGTTGGGCAGTCAAGTAGGTATCGCATAGCTCTTGTCGATGTGTCTCTTATGCATCCCAGAATGATACGCATTGCTGCATTCTGGACTCTATCAAGTCTTTCGATCTGAGTTTGGCTAAGAGTCAGAATTGCCAGTGCATATTCCACCGCAGCCACAACTAAACCCTGGTACAAAAGAAATAACAATCTTTACTCACACTGCGCAGCAGCCATAACCTTCATTGCTGCTAAGCCTTTGCCTGCCCTTATGATAATGTGGTCAACATGTTCCCTAAAACTCAGGCTTCTGTCAAAAAACACACCCAGATATCTCATTGTGCTAGTTCTTTCTAATCTTTTCCCGGACACATTCAAGGAAAACCACGTCACGAATGCCTTAGACGGATTAACCACTGCTCCCGTATCTCGACACCAATTTGTCAGTCTGTCCAGCTCCACGACGCACTCTTCTCGATTTCTGCCCTACCAGGATATCATCGGCATATGACATCGTTCTGCCAACACCTGTGATTTTATTGCCAGCGATATGTACTGTGTATACATTGAAAAGTACAGGAGATAGAGGCGATCCCTGTGGCAGGCCAGGGCTAATAACCGTTGGTGTAGATATCCAGTTACCACACTAAGAACTACAACCCTGTGCATCAGGGCGGCGCCAACCCAACGCACGACAAAAGGATTAACTGCAAGATTTAACAGCTGGTGCATCAAGATATCCAAGGACACCCTATTGTACGCATCCTCAAGGTCTATTGCGACCGCACATGTCTCCATGCGCGAATCGAACCCATCAAAAACATCCTGAGCAAATATGGCTACATTCTACTGCCATGTCTTCTTTCCTGGACGATATCCTCCTAACAATGTTGGTAAACACTTATTTCTTTCAAGATAACACGATACCTTCCGGGCCACAATTTTTTCCAAAAGCTTGCCAATCGTATTCTGCATTGTTATTATTCTGTAGCCTTGTATCCTGGTGTGGTCCTTCCCAGGTTTGGGTAGTGGAACTAAATTGCTGTACAACCAGTCTTCTTTCACTGTGCCCTTTAGAAGGCTATTATTGAACATGTCCGCCAACTATCCCAACTCCACATCCATTCTTCGACTAATGTCATCGTATCTAATGCCATCTGGCCCTGGTGCTGTGTTTTTTGTACTTTTCAGTACCTTCCTCATTTCTTCAACTGTGATTAGCATATTGTTTTCCATGCTCAAGTTCTTACACGTGTCTTGTGTGTCGCCTACAGTTTCACTTGAACAATGGATATATTCGTTGTTTTCATTTAGGAGATTGTGTGGTGATGTGTTGTTATTCTCTGACCAGGAGGTCCACTCATTAAGATCTTCGCCGGTGCTAACAGAGTGCGTGCATCTGAGCTGAAGTCTTCGTGAGTGTATTCGCTGTCACACTGTTTGTCACACCAAAAATGGCGGCCAATATCAAGCGGCCTAAACGAGGTGGCTCAAAAAGAAAAAGTCACCGGGCGGGTGCTAGACGAACGAGATCGAAAACAGCTAGGCTAGGAATTAAAAACGTGCGTGTTCTGTTTTGGAATGTGGCCAGTGTACACAAGCGTAGACCAGAGCTAGAAAAGATGTGTTATGAGGCTGACTTCATTGCATTGCAAAAAACACAGCTAGGTGAAAGTGGTAATATCAGGATAGCCGGATTTCGGTGTTTCTACAACAGGCGACATCTTGGACAGGCAATCTTAGTACGCGAGGGTTTTAGTGTATACGAGGTTGATATGTCCAAGTGGGATAGCGATAATATCCAGTTACAGGCAGTGAGGGTCCAGAGGGTCCAGCACCCAATCATGATTGTAAATGTGTATGCCTGCAACACGAGCATTGATCTTCAGGATTGGAAGATCCTAGGGGAGATAATGGAACAGAAAAAGCAGATCCTCTTCTGTGGTGACTTCAATGTGAAAGGTACATCATGGGGCAATAGTGCTTCGAACAAACAGGGAAGAGAACTTGAGGAGGCCCTGACAGATACGGACCTGGTGTGTCTTAACGATGGCCGTATAACAAGGATGGCAAGCAGGGATGGTGATGATGATAGCGCTATCGACCTTGTATTGGTGTCATCAGCTTCTGTGGCTATCTGCAAATGGGACGTACTGGGGCATCATCGCAGTGACCACCTCCCATGTGTTGTTCTCTTAAAAAATGACAAAAGTAAGCAAATAAGGCCAAAGGAAAGATCCTTTAAGTATGATCGCAGAGGAGTGGATGTTGTGAGCAGAATTCGACAAGACAAACGTAAGGCTCAAGTAGTGGAAACCAGGTGTGGGATAGGCCCCCCTGGTGGAACGAAGAGGTTCAAAGGGCATGGAGCGAGAAACGGAAAGCAGTATCACTATGGCAAAGGGCAAGGAAACGTGTTGCGGCTCAGCCCATAGAGGTCGCACAATGGAAACGGAAGTCAGCAACGGCGTCAAAATGGGACGAATTTTGCAAGGAGATCACACGCGGAAAAGTCACTAAAATTGTTCTGGCGGTTACACAAGTCCATGAATGGTCTCACAAGACGCGTGACTATTGCCGATTTCCAGAGCGACGATACCGTCTGGCAGAAGACGGACGAGACTAAAGGTGCGGCGTTGCTGGCACACTACACCGCACAAATTGGTCAGAGAAATGTGGAGGCATATCAAGAAATCAGGGAAACGATCACAGACACGTCATATGTAAAATAAAATACATATATTTATAAACTCCCCACGACACAATAAGCTACATGAAAATTGGGGCACACGCTTCCATGTTACATCAGGAATGGATCACATTCTAACATTTTATATGAAGACTGGGTCACATTATTTTATTTTACATCAAGACTTGATCTTCCAGTTTATTTTTGTCAATTTACAAAGTAACAATACCTGCCTTTGTACCCGACTGCGCCCCTATGTCTACGCACTGCGCATGATCATAATCTGTGCTTATAGATTACGTATTTACATTTTCCTCAATAGATTGTTATGTAATCAGGCGATACTTTCAAAGTGAATAGTAGATCTATTGTATGCAGTAATGAATTCTATTATTACTGTGGCCTTATTTTCTCTTTTCTCAATGTTTCAGCCTCTTTATTTCTTGTGATCGCGAAGTGAATTATAAATTTTACCCGCGGTGTTATACATGTTTATTTAATTCTTTGCTAATCGCAGTTATACACGAAGCTTACGATTCAAACAAAAAGTTGAATCTATCATCAAGAGACATGAAACAAAATGTGATAATTGGATCTTTTTAAATTGCTAATACGTTCTTACAACGATCTAGGCTGTATTTATCATATTCTCCCGTTTTCAGATCAAGAGCGGAGATGAGGGGGGTGTTTGAGGGTTTCACACTAGAACAGGACACTTAGTACTGGTAAGCAATCACAAAAGTGGGTAGCCACCATTTTCCCCTTTCAATTCCTTCTTCCTCTCTTCCACCCTCCCCACCATAAAAAACAACAACACAAAAATTCCACAAAAACAATAAAAACAGGTTTTTTTGTAAACATTCCATCACCTTATTGAAGAGTTACGCAAG
This sequence comes from Meghimatium bilineatum, assembly GCA_034231615.1. Taxonomy (NCBI): domain Eukaryota; kingdom Metazoa; phylum Mollusca; class Gastropoda; order Stylommatophora; family Philomycidae; genus Meghimatium; species Meghimatium bilineatum. The sequence continues at coordinate 21,912,489 of CM067306.1, forward strand.
AGTCATGATTAAGATCGCAGATTTTAAAAAGAAACAGTTGCCAAACTTAGCATGAATTACGTGTTTTATGGACCTACTACAGAGCAACAAGTAGAAAAGTGTTCAGTTTTCATTTATTTCTATATCACGATGTTCTGTATCGTTTTCTGTAAGTCATCAGTCAATTCTATGTTTCACTTCTCATGCCATCCGAAGAGGCATTCAGATAAGTCATCAGTAAGTTTAGTCAACTCTATGATTCAATTTATCGCACCCGAAGAGGCATTCAGGTAAGTCATTAGTAAGTTTAGTCAACTCTATGATTCAATTTATCGCACCCGAAGAGGCATTCAGGTAAGTCATCAATAGCTTTAATCAACTCTATAATTCAATTTATCGCACCCGAAGAGGCATTCACTAAGTCATCAGTAAGTTTAGTCAACTCTATGATTCACTTCATGTCATCCGAAGAGCCAATATGAGGAATTCGCCTCAAAACGTCGCCACAAATTTGCGGTTTGCAGATGACTCTGATCTTTTGGTTGAAAGTGAGAAAGAACTTCAAGAATTTACTTCTAAACTAGAACAAAATTTGTAAAACTTATGAAATTAGTAACGAGAAAATCAAGATGATGGCAATCATATTACAATAATCCTGTCGTTATACGGGTGGGTGGATAGAAACTGGAAGTAAATATACGGATGAGTGGATAGAAACTGAAAGTTAATATCAATAAATCAATAAACCGGTAACCCTTCAGGGTCGTAGGTGTACCACATTGGATGCCTCACCACGCAGAGTCCTCCAGCTAATTCTATCCTCAGTTATGCGGATGAGTGTGGAAATATCTTCCCTGTCCATTCCTTGATGTTATCTGTCCATGCCTTTATTTGCCCTCCTCTGCTTCTTCCACCCGTGACAGTTCCCTACAGTTTTGTTTTTGACAAGGAATCATGTCTGCATACATGTCCAAATCATGCAGAATATAATATATTTTTCTACGAAAGAAAAAATTAATGCTCCTGCAGGCGGGAATAGAACACCTCCCTACTGTACTCCATGATTGAAGAGCTTCTTTGTACTGTGCTTCATTCCAAGTTTCCTTTTGGTTGTACAGATAGTGCTTTATCCAGGAGTACAAGCGACCACTTATCTTGTCTTTCCACAACCAAAGGCTTTTTCCATGTCTACCCAGAACACTATTGTCTGGGTTTTTTTTTCTGGAAAACATTCTCTACTTCCTGAACAAATAGTGTGATCTGGTCTTCAGTTGATCTACACTTCCTTTTAGTGATATGTAGTTTTCTGTGGATGGGCTCTTTTCTACTGTAATTCTGCCCTTCGATACTTCTTTCTTTAACTCACCGAGTTCGTCTGACCAGTTCAATGTTTCACGGTAGAAATTTTGTTTTAATGGACAGGAGGACATTTTCTTTAGGTTGATACCCAGAAACAAAATGACCAAAGAAATAAAGATCGAAGATATGGCGTATCCCAAATGAAAAAGGATTATGTGTTATATATATATATATATATATATATATATATATATATATTAAATTCACCATATTGAATATGTAAATAGATTATATATATGTCTAATTAATAATCACTATTAGCCTACAGTGAAATAAAATCTAAAATTCTAATTATATCCGCTAGTTACTTTAATAACAAGTATGCATGCTCGCAATGTTAGGCAAACATTAGGCAAACAACAATACAATTGGTATTAAAGATGATAATGGTTGATAGATGATTATTATCAGTCACAAATATGAAAAATAAACATTCGTCTCAAAATGTATACCTGACTTTAGTCCTACACGAATAGCAGACATTTGCAAGATTTTTTCTACAGTTGCTAGTAGTTGATTCCGACTACTCAGTCTAATTCACACATTTATATTGTTTAGCAATATATGAACATTAATTAGTTCTCATATTCATATCGTTTACGAGGATGTAGCTCAGAGAAAGAATGCGCAGTCAACACTCAACAGATTGACTGCGATATCTTCATTTTTCCCCGCGACATATTATATTTTTTCAGGTTTTGTTGTCGAATGTAACACATTGTTATGATCATACTTCACCAAATATATATAAATCTGCTACGATCTCATTAAAAGAAATTATTATCCGTCTCAATGTTCCACATCCCATGTGGAAAAATCAGGCACGAGAGGGTTGGACTCTAAAGTCACTGCAACTGCCCCAGTTTCCTTACCTGTCTGTAGATTACGCTGCCAACAACCTAGTTATACAACAGCGGACCGTTATCATATGGACACATTTGTTATTTCTGTCTGCGCTGCGGGTCAGCCTTTCACTTAAGCAAAACGTCAATGCCTGTGGTCGGATTGAATGCTATGTTTGAGGTTTCATAAAAAGTCGTATTCATTTAACCACTACCAGAATTTCCAGGTAAATTGAAAGCAATCACTCGTTAAATACAATAATTAATTACATATTTAGCAAGGAAATAAGCATTAATCAGTGTGTATGTTTATTGGGCAGCACTAGACTGTGTTGAATTATGGAAACAATTCTTACTTCAGTAATCAAGCTAAAATTTCGTACCGGAGTTTTGAGGATTAAAATAATTTGAAATAAACTTTGTAGATACTGTGCGTGTGCTAGATATTCCAAGTAGATTAAAGGAATTGGGAACTTATGGTGTCCAAGAGTGCATAAACGACGTTTGTTACATATTTTTACAATTTGTATTGCAAATACTCACACATACATAAATGACAATCTCTGTAACTTTATGTTTGTACCCCACAGTATAGAAATCTCGACGTCTTCACCAATCCCAATGACATTTAGTAAGAAGATTGTTTATGTAAATGTCTTCTCCGTAGTCGGTATGAGCGATCTTAAAAGTCTCATGCGATCTGGCAATGTTGACCATTGATATGATTGAACAACCTTTTTACCTCTGACCAATGCACAAGGGTCAAACGAATATAAACAAATATTGGTAATGGCTAGGTCTATTTGACGCTATAAATTATTATTGTAGCTTTTCAATTGACGTTTACTTTGTTTCAATCGACGTTCATTGTGCATTAACAGGTACACTGTTGTTTGCACTTGCGTTCTGCTGTTTTATTGGTAATGATACCATCATTTGAAACATTTCACATCTGTTTTAGAATCCTACTTTTCGCTCTGCACTTTCCCCACCCATTGCGTCAAGATTATACAACTTTTATAAATATACAATTTTACACACTGGACTATGTAGTCATCGAAGAAAAGTCATTAGAGTACCAGATCTTTGGACTTTCGTTTGGTGTTCGTTATCCAGGAAGGTTTGGTTTAAAAAAAAATAATTCTTTCTTGAATTTAAATTAAATTCTTAGGAGGTTATATCTTGGCAGCCTTCAGTAGCAGGATTTTATGTGTTTTGTTAATTATGGGTCCGTTAATTATAAAGGCTGCTGGATTTTGGAAAATATTTGTTATAGTACTCTTTTTTAAAATTCTAAATTGCACAACACCAAGTATTTCTTATTCCTTCTAGAGCATATATATATATTAGATTCTGCATGGTTTGGACATGTATGCAGACATGATTCCTTGTCAAAAACAATATGTATATACGACTATCCAGTGATCTCACATGTTTGTTATATTGTATTGGTGACATCTATCTAATTATCTAATTAGCTTTTTTATGCTTTGGTTTATTTTCTCCTTTCTACCCCATTTGATGATAATATACTCCCTATATCATTGCTGTATTTAAGCCAACATGTCATATTTACTGTATGGTCAAATGTGGTCTACATTAAAATAGTTATACCATACAATAGTTGCAGACTATCTTGTGATTGAATCCCATCCTGTAATTCCGCAACCGTTGGGGTTGTTGGGGTAACACAGTGGATGCTTCAGCACACATAGTCCTTCAGCAATTTCTATCTTCAATAATGTGGACGAGTGAGGAAAAATCTTTCCTTGTCCATTCCTTGATGTGCATGTCCATGCTTTTATTGCCCTCTTCAGCTTCTTCCACTTTCCACGGTTCCCTACAGTATTGTTTTTGCCAAGGAATCATGTCGACATACAAGTCCAAATGAGCAATGTTATTTAATGGTTGCATAAACATGTTGAAACATGCATTATACAAGAAAACAAATCATTAGGAGTAGGAGGCACCTTCTTGAAGACATGCCGCTGATAGTTGGTCTTCTGCTAATGAAATACATACCTGGAGAAACTCCACACTGCGCATATGAAACGAGTTTCATCGCTCGTACCAGGCCAATAAGTAAGTCACACGTGTGAAAAATGCTGCAGTTTCAATCAATAAGATATATTTATTGCAGTTTCTACTATTTTTGCTTGTTTCTACTATTGTCGCTGACTTTCCCTAAGACCTAGGATCTAACTCAGAAGAGTCGAGGGGGGGGGAGAGTTAAAAGTAGTCCATTTTTAAATGTTACACTAGTCAACATTCCTGGCATTCCTGACATTCCTGACCACGGTAAAGACGTAACACCCGAATAAATTGGTATCATATACTATTTAGGATGTAGCTATCAACCCAACATTTTTTTGCTGTAGCTATTTTCTAGACAATAAAAATACGTTTGTAGTTTGCCATTGCTTTATGAACGGCCCGGTTGCACAACTGCCTGTGGTGGGTTTCGAGCCCGGTACCTTGTCCGTCATAGAAGCACATTGTACCACGCCGCCACAGAGCCGGACCAAAAAAACACCAAATAGGTCATCAAAATGTTAATAATATAAATGCAATAGGTGCCCTTTAAAAGTACCAATATAAATTTTTGTCATTTAATTTGTTTGGCAGACGATAGCTGCACCGCTGGTTGTTGTACATGTCTTCGCAGCGAACATGAGAAATGGCAACTACTCTGCATCGTGTTCAAGGAATAAACAGGATACCGTTGTGCGTTTTAAAAAAAAAGCAGAACCTTATGCCAATCTCATAAATAAATAAATATATATATATATATATATATATATAATATATATATATGTGTGTGTGTGTGTGTGTGCGTGCGTGCGTGAGAGAGAGAGAGAGAAGATATGGTTCCTGTTTACTCTGTTATACCTTTTTTTCGTAACAACTACTAAATACAACTGTCACTGCAAATGTCTCACCAGCTCTCACAGCAACAACTGACATTACAACAGCTATACTAACCCTTGCTACACCAGCTTTCAATACTACAACTCACATTACAACAGATATACTAACCCTTACCACACCAGCTCTCACAGCAACAACTCACATTACAACAGCTATGACTACAACTTTCACTTTACACATCTCACCACAATTACTTTAATTAAAATCCCAAGTATTATCACATAATACATCCTACTGCATCAGTCCCGTTTTATAATCTTCACCACGGATTAATGTTAGGTCTTCTACATTTTTTCCAGTCATAATTTTCTCCGCACCCAATCCAATCTTATTAGCAACGAATAATTGCCGTTTAGCCAACAATGTCTTCGTTCACCACGCAATTCATTATATCAAGGGAGGCATACAAAAGTGATTGGTATTGGCCCGTAAATATCGATCATGAAATCGAATTGATATATTTTGTAGCACCAGCAAGTATCTTAAATCAGATCTTGATTGTGTAACGTCTGCGTGTAATAGTAGGTTAATATGCTGTTTTCCAATCATGATTATTTCACAGATTGTATAATGCATGTGTTATACTGTTTTCTATTCATAATTAGCTCACAGATTGTGTATTAGTTAATATCTACAATTTGTATACCAACACTCTGCTACCAATGTCAAACATGGTCTTTAACAGTCTCGCATCAAAGGAAAATCATTACACGTGAAATGAAGTGTCTGAAGGAAAACTGCAATGGTTACTAAACTAGATAAAATAATAAATGAAGAAATTAGGAAAAGAGTTGGTGTAATATCATGTATCGAACATATTGAGAGACAGCAAGTAAAATAGTTCGGTCACCTTACGCGAATGAACCCAAAACAAATACCAATAAGAGCATATAACAAAAGGTATATCCGGATATAAAAACTCCAAAACCAAAGGCAGATAAAGAAAATGGTCGATTGAAAGCATCAAGATAGCCTTGAACAAACATAGACTTAATGCAACCAAGGCGACACATCTGACTTTGATACTAGAACTGAGGCTACCACTCCTAAGCTTAAGGGCATGTGTGGATACTATCTATAATATGTATTTACTGGGCAAAACTGAAATCTACCATTCAATCCATTGAAATCCAATGTGTGTCTTGAGTGATTAGCAAAACTTCATTACCATTTTCCTGAACTCACCTGATGGATACTATCAATCATCATTCACCTGGGTAGAGGCAATAAGCAATATTGTGTAATGCCTGTGTATAAAAGTAGTTTGATATATAGTTTTATATTCAAGATTAGTATATTGACTGTGTCAGAGTGAATGTGGAAGCCAGTGTAGCGATTATAATTAATCTATTAGTCAGTTCCTATTTTGCCAAGTTTGGCACATAGGGCGGATATCATACATAGTTCTCCATGCCTGTCGGTCAGTTGCTAGGGATTGCAGGTCTTGTATTTATGCCTGTTGATTTTAATTTATTCATAAATGTTCTTCTAAGCGTTGTTTTTGGTCTTCCCTGTTTTCTTTTCCCGTCTGGTGTCCACATGAAGGCTTGTCGTGGAATTATATCTTCATTCATTCTAAGTACGTGGCCGATGTATGTCCAGCTGTAACAGTAACATGCTCTGCACTTGGTGTGACAGAAACAACTTGTTACCGAAAACATATAGTTGACTGTCTGTCCTGGACAGACTAGTGTGACAGAAAGAAGATCTGCTGCGTCACAATAATTTGCGACGGAAGAAAATGCCTTTTATAACTTACTGGAATACTGGTGCTGTGACCAGGTCTAAATCTGTTTAATACTGCTCGACATCAATCAGTTAACCAAAGCACTCCTTCACAAGAATATGAGGTTTATTTACACAAGTTGATATACATCAATTAATAGCATCATACTCATAAGAGAGGCAAATAAACACTAGTCACAAGTCCCAATCTAGTCTTATTCGAGTCTGTCCTCAACTCTGCAGACTAATCCTAAATTGTCTGAAAGTGGGCAATAATATAATAATCTCCGATTACAAATTACTCTAGCATATCCAGGAATTGTTTCACTCGGGTTATAAGCTAGGTCTTAGAGATTATACACCGACTGACTATCTGGCTCTGATTCTTCGTCTCTCCTGGGAGACCGAAGACTCTGTCTCAGCTGCGAGATTAAACTAGGACTTGTCTCTCCTGGGAGACAAGTACTGACTGTCCGAGACAAGCCTGATGAAGACTGACCTCTAACCCGGGGAATGACTCCGGGGACTACTTCCTCAGGAGTCAAATGCGACCGCCTTGCTCGGCAGTCGATAATGCAATCCTTCTTCCTCCTCCACTCTTAAGTTCCTCCAAACTTCCAGAAACTTCCAACCAATCAAAAGCTTTCATTTCCCCAGAGGAAAACCTCTGGCCAATCAGATATTGATCCTTCTGGTTACAATAAACCCACGTTGCCTCAGACCAACCAGAAAGCTTCTACCTGGTATGATTCCCGTCTGTCTATTATCTGACATATTCTTAGGTAAACAAGCGTTGCACTTGATCATAGCTTGACGAGTTCTTATAAAAACACACGTTTGTGTTTTATCGTCGCTTGTCACGTTCTTAGATAAACACACCTCCGCATTTTGTGCAACCGGCGTCCGTAGTGACAACATTTACACAAGAGCAAAACATTCAATGCGTTGCATTTCACGCCGTCCATCTCTTGCTATCTGTGAAGGGTTCTCACTTCTTACTGTGAAACCTCCTGCCTGTGAAGGGTTCCGCAACACAGCGGCGTTTTCTGATGATGTTCGGCGCGTATTCTTGTTTTGTATCCTCTCTTAGTACGACGATTTAACAAATTGTCATTGTAAAACTGTTTCTGTAACGGATGTTATAGTTCTAAGCGATTATAATACCGGCTATCTATCTGTATGACGTGTACTTTACAACATATTGTCGTGACTACCACACCGTAAGCTTTTCGGTTCTTTGCAAGCTGGCCGGCCTCTTCCAGTGCCATGTTCATCAGGTTTTTAAAATCATGTGTCCATCGTAGTATTGGTCTGCATCTTGTTGTTTCATTGAACTTTTCTTATATGATTAATCTTTCTAAACCATTGTGTATTTTTATATATCCAAACTATGTTAGCTTGCGTTTTTTGAGGAACCAGTTTTCATTTCCCATCGCAGGTGTTTTCGGGCGTCTACTTTGGTTTGTCTTCATATATTGATATTAACATTGAAGTTGGTAAAACTCATGATCTTAGTCATAGAAGTGACTTTTTTAGTGACCATAATATTATTAGGACCTTTCTATAACATTTTATTTCAAATGTCGATTTTTTCCCCATTGCGGATGTCATTGCCGACCTCTTACAACTATATGTTGCCATTGGAAAGATATAGCTCTTTAATATTTGTAATGGATGAGATCGATGGTGTGATGTAATATCTAATCACATAAATAAAAACTCAAATAATTGATTCCGATAACCATAAAAAGACCGATTGATAATCGGTCTATTTTATACGCTGTTATTTATTTTAAATCAGTATTTCAGAAATAAACAGTAAATATATATTACGACATCTCCACTTATTATCTACTTTATTGAATTTCGAAAGTCTGCACGTTCCAAAACTCTGGAAAATTCTTGCAAAATACTCTTCCAAGCTAAATATTTTAATATATTCAAGGGTTTATATGACAATATGATATGTTAGAACAAACGAAAGTAATACTAAATGAGTAGTTATGAATGAGCATAAAGATGCATGACGCTCGATCGAGCATTCGGACGATAATTTAGCCTATATAGGAATGCCCGCTCGATCGTTCCTGCGTTCGTCGACCGTGATAGTATATCTCAAATAAGTAACAAAACAGAACCTAGGGACACTTGGACATTGGAGAATACACAATGCATTCAAAGACACTTTATTACAATATTTTATAGATAAACTTTGATGTGCTGGGTTTCGGATGTCTGGGCCACAGTGTGAACCAAATGAGGTGCAAATAACACAGTTCTGCTGTGGAATAAGCAGTACAACGTACGTCACGCTCCCCTGCAAAAATTACACGTTTTATTCGCGATGGTTATCAGAGAGCGAACGCAGAAGAAAAAGAAGAGATAAACTTTGCAATGTTCAGTGCTATTTACTTTATTGTTAAATTATTATTATTATTTGTTCCAAACGTCGTAACTATAGTTTCTTGCAAATGTCTAGTATTTATTCCATTTCTGATTTGTGAGAAGTTTATTTGAATGTAGCAATGGTTGTGTTTTTTATCCCTCTTGACCATTATTCGTGTTGTTCTGCATTGGAATTGGATAACTATTTTTAGTAATATTTGAGCATTAATTGAACATGATTCAGTAGGTAAATATTGTAACAGGTATCTTCTTTTACAGGTATATATTTTTAAAGTACACAACAGTGTCCTCAGAGTTGTACTACATATTAGATTTGCCAAATTTAATGTGCACCTGTTACAGCTTTCCTAAAAGTTTTTTGTGTGAGTTCAATAGCGTATGCTCATTGTAGGCCAAATTTAAATTTGCGCGTACTAACACGTTGATTTATTGCACACATTATCTAAATTTCTCATAAAATCAGATAACTGTTGCAATATTATATGTTTATTTTTCTTGTTTAACAGTACCCTTCAAGATATTAAATTTCTTCTTGTGCATCGGGAAAGCAAATTGTTTAAACATCAAAATCTCACTGTGTTCGCTTTTCCCGATATCAAGAAATAAACGACATCTGTTTTCCTAATGTCTGTACAATACATCAGATACCTTAGTAATGTATCTTTTCAGGCTCATTATGAATTTTATTAGCTTATCTGCAGCTATGTAAAATAATTCTTCTCTAACCGTTGCTTAGCAATCCAATTATTGAATTAACTTCTTGTTATTGTTGTTGATAATGCTCTGGTTTCAAATGAGACACCGATGCAGAGATACAAACCAATATCATGATTACGACATATGATGATGATGTTCCTCCTTCGCAAGCGAAGATGAGCATGACATGAAAAACATTAAATGCGATGGAAAATTTAAGAAAATAAATAAATAAATAATAATTAAAATTGGTAATGAACTAATTTGGTTTGTGAGTTCGTAGATGCCAGATGAGTCCGATTCGTGCACAGAAAGTTCGATTGCAGGGCATGCATGAGTGCTGAAGGTTTGGGATAGGAGAATTTTCGGATTTGTCCTTCCGCTTCTTGCGCTTGTGGATTGCCGGCAGTGTTCTTTCTTTTTCAAATTTCGTGATGCCAGCAGTGATATGTGTGTACTAGGCTTAGCGATCAAGTGTTGTAGTCTCCAAGGAGCTAGGATCGATGCTACAGTGCTTGAGAGAGCTTTTTAGGTGATCCATTAAGCACATTTTCTGCCCTCCACTTGAACGTTTACCTTCGCACAGCTCCCCATAGAATAATCTCTTGGGAAGACGCTTGTCTGGCATACGGACGATATGGCCAGTCCAGCGGTGTTGGGACCTAGTCAGCATTGCATGGATGCTTTACATAGGGGACTTCTGAAGAATTTCCGTATCTGGTACACGATCCTGCCAACGTACTCCCATGAGTTTTCTTTACGACTTATATACTATGTAGATAAGTTAATGTTTATATCCAAAATTTTTATTCCCGTTGGGTTTTTCTGTCCCGTCGATATGTGTTTAGAAATAACTATTTAAAAAGTGAGATTTAAGCGGCTTACCGGCCAGAAGCGGTTAACTTAACTGAAAGTTTTAGCGGCTTGCTGAGGGGTACGGAGATAAACAGGTAAATATAGATTATATTATAAATTGCGAACGGAGGTTGGGTTTAATGTAACTCTTTGTTACATAAGGAAGCAATATTATACAATACATTAATGTTATAAGAGCAACTCTCCCTTATTTATCGTATTTAGGTCAACGATAACAGTAGTGCCCATACAAAATTTAATGAAGTTGGTAATGTAGTTGAATGATTTTATAATTTTCTAATAGCGTCCATATAGTGTATACTTGCTTACACTATTATGCCCTACTATTACTAGGCGTACATATAGGCAGTGTCAGATTTGCATACAAATTTAAATTCGATTATATTTATTACAAAGTAACACAATGTAATATAAATTCTGCCAGACTGTAGTCATTTTAAAAGGGTATGCCTCTTTTAAATATAACTATTTGAATAATAACTCAGGAACGCGTGGGAAAATAAGGAGAAGAACAATGGCACTATTTCTTTGACAAATTGTTATAAGTTGTAAGCATCTTCGGTCACTTCAAGCTAGCCAGTAATACAATTAATGCTGTTAATGTTTTTTGTTTTTTTAAATGAGAGTGGACACACTGAATTATATATTCTTTGCAAGCAGCGTCAGTTTACTTAAACGAGAGACAAGCCACGATTAATTTAAAAGACTTCCACAGACAAATTGAGGCAACTCATTGGTGAAATAGTAAGATTTGACTTCAGGATGTGTGTCTTTCATTGCGGGAGGTTAGATCGCGGTCTCCGAACTGAAAGATCCAGTGCACAACTCCAGTTATGATTGCTTGTTTTTAAATAGTCATACATTATAGTGCGTTACATGGGAATATTATTATCTATTATACGTAAAATAGCACGCTGCGATAAAGCAAATACTTGGTAGTGTGTTTCCTATTATTGCTTACAAATCCGAGAAAATCACGCATCGTCTCTGATATTACCATAACCGCTTGCAGTTATAGAAGACATATGCACAGAATTAATTAGAACTTCATTCGTTACGTTTTATTGTTGTCGCGATTTTCGTTCATTTATATACTTGGATTCGCCTTGGCTATTTCAGGCATGCCACTCCAAGTATATAAATAGTGACTAATGAAAATCACATAATATTTAAAAAAAACGTAACGAATTAAGTCCCAAATAATTCTGTGCATATGTCTTCTAAAACAGCAGACGGTCATGAATATTACTGCAAGTGCAACACAACGTCGGAGCCTTCATAACTATCAAGCAGATGAACCCCGATCTAAAAACCTCGGATTCACTGATTTGGTCGGTTGCAGTTAACAATATTAATTCACTGCTTAGTGCATTCATATTTGTCAATTGACTACAGCTTTATTACAGCAATGTCTATAATCAGTTCATAAGAAAAATGACTAGGAAAGCCAGCGTTAATAAGAAGGTGTACAGTTTATGAAGTTAGCAAGATACAGTGGTACAATAATATCTTATATAAAGTGTTGGCAGATTTATAGAATTAGTAAGTGTAAGTTCAAGTGTATGGTGCAGTTCACATGAAGAGCTATCTCACTTATGTAGTAAATAGGAAACGTGTATCGGTGCTAGAGCTCGCAGAAGTATTGTGTGCACATTAAAATTGGACAACATAGATCATATGAGAATCTATGTCACTTTTTGAAATGACGAGAAGCCATGTTTCCTTCTAGGAAAGTGTCTAGATTGATTGTGTGAAAGTGTCTCAACATTGATTGTGTGAAAGTGTCTTAACATTGATATCTGTGTGAAAGTGTCTCAATATTGATATCTGTATGAAAGTGTCTCAACATTGATATCTGTGTGAAAGTGTCTCAACATTGATTGTGTGAAAGTGTCTCAACATTGATATCTGTGTGAAAGTGTCTCAACATTGATTGTGTGAAAGTGTCTCAACATTGATATCTGTGTGAAAGTGTCTCAACATTGATTGTGTAAAATTGTCTCAACATTGATATCTGTGTGAAAGTGTCTCTAGATTGATTATCTGTATGAAAACTCTGCATTGAATATCTATGTGAAAGTGTCTCAACATTGATATCTGTGTGAAAGTGTCTCAACATTGATATCTGTGTGAAAGTGTCTCAACATTGATATCTGTGTGAAAGTGTCTCAACATTGATATCTGTATAAAAGTGTCTCAACATTGATATCTGTGTGAAAGTGTCTCAACATTGATTGTGTAAAATTGTCTCAACATTGATATCTGTGTGAAAGTGTCTCTAGATTGATTATCTGTATGAAAACTCTGCATTGAATATCTATGTGAAAGTGTCTCAACATTGATATTTGTGTGAAAGTGTCTCAACATTGATATCTGTGTGAAGATGTCTCAACATTGATTATGTGAAAGTGTACATTGATATATGTGTGAAAGTATACATTGATATATGTGTGAAAGTGTACGTTGATATATGTGTGAAAGTGTACGTTGATATATGTGTGAAAGTGTACGTTGATATATGTGTGAAAGTGTACGTTGATATATGTGTGAAAGTGTACGTTGATATATGTGTGAAAGTGTACATTGATATATGTGTGAAAGTATCTCTCGATTATTGTGAGATAGTATATTAATGCACATCAATGCACTAAATATTGTGAAGTATTTATCCATGTACATAATTGTCACAATGAATTTTTCTGTTGTTAAATGTCTGCAGTCTAGTCTTTGCGATTTTACTGTTATACATATCGTCTGTTCTCTGTTTGTTCCTATTTATCTTGAGAAAGACCTAATGGTTGAGACGTTGATCTAATCTATTTTGTATAATGGCATCTATATATTTTTCGCGTCCGTTATTTTGATAGACTGTGGATGGCGTAATTTAATATTCGCGTTCGTAACTTTATTAGACTGTAGATGGTGTAATTTAATATTCGCGTCCGTTAGTTTGACAGACTGTGGATGGTGTAATTTAATATTCGCGTCCCAAGACTCCAGAACACATTCTGTCTGCAGACATGTCATGCCCACTCTTTGATAAGATGATAACTAAAATAGGACCCCAAGAAACAGATCTGAAGGTAAAGCTGTGGGGCAACCGTGAGGACCTCCTACTGACGACTGAATTCATGGAGGCGTCCTATTTCCTGTATAGACTTATGAGCATAGGAAACTGATCACAGAAGAAGAAGAAGAAGAAGAAGAATTGGTGAATCACAGCTGACAAAGATCCTGCTCTATTTTCCCGTATTACCGTTTTAACTCTTTATCTCTGAAATGGTTTTCTTATCCTGCCACAATATATTTAGAATTAACTAAAAACAGGATTTAGCAGCTTATCAGTAGAAGAGGTTTCTTTAGCTGGTTGGGTTTTTAGCTGGTTGATTTAGCAGCTTACAGTAGAAGAGGTTTCTTTAGCTTGTTGATTTAGCAGCTTACCAGTAGAAGGGGTTTGTTTAGCTGGTTGTTTTACGGCTTACCAGTAGAAGAGGGTTTGTTTGGCTGTCTGTGTTAGCAGCTTGCCGGAGTCAAGAGATTAACAAGCTAAACTTTTACTTAGATGAATATGAATTGAATAGAAAACGCACTGTCTACTGAACGTAAATGTATGTAACAGCGCAGACATCGCAACTTTGCTGTAATCTAAGATGATAAAGTAACATTCCTTTCGATGCGAAGCGAAGAGAGAAAATACCTGTACACATTTGATATTGCAAACAAGAGGCTAAGTACAAGTGACTGATAGTGAATGTTTATGACCGTCATATGTCACAATAACATGTCATTTTATCAGGACAATGAGCGACGAATGTAAAGGGAAAGCAGTTCCAATCGTATCTTTTCTTTTGCCTACAACTTTGGGATTAGTCATCCAGCGCTGAATTACTTTACGGTTTAAAAAACAATAGCAACGAAACTATGATATAATACTTTGTATTGTAGGCTTACTAACTGCTAGCTAATATTAATGTCAATTGCTGGTTAAGCCTAATCTTAAAACAGAAAATTTTTCGTGAGAAAAAAATGAAAATAATATTAACATAATATTAAACACAATTTTTTTATATACAATACATTTCCATCTTTTTTACTAGCAGCCGTTACTAAATACATAAATACTTTTTGGCATATATCACAGGGGAGATTATGTTGTTCACTCATTGATTGTCTTATCAATAATACTATAAATTGTCCATAAATCAACACTTTTATGGAACTAGTGCTGTCTTTTATCCGGTTGTTGGTTGGTCACACGTCTTGTGCTGTTTATGAAGGGGTTGTGATTTCATACATGACTAGTGCTGTATTTGACAGGGTTGTGATTTTGTACATGACTGATTCTGTATTTGACAGAGTTATGATTTCATACATGACTGGTGCTGTCTTAGAAAGGATTGTGATTTCGTTCATGACTGCTGCTCTACTTTGGCAGATTTGTAGTTGCGTACACAATTGATGATGTGACCAATTTATGATTTCGTACATTACTGGTGTTTTATTTTTTTCCCCCGATTTGTGGTTTCGTACGGGACTGAATACTGTATTTTTAAATCCTGTTTGTAGTTGTCTGTCCGTTGGTGCTGTGTTTTATCCGGTTTCTGGTTTGTATACACAGCTGGCGTAGTCTTTGTGGTTACGCACACTATTGGTGATATCATTGTATCAACGTACACTACTGGTGCTATCTTTCTGGTTACATGCACTACCGGTGCTGTCTTTTGTTCGGTTTGTGAATTAATACTCCACTAGAGTATGCTCCAAGTTTAATTTACAGGCAAAAATATGATTCGGCAGCCCTCAGGTCACCTGAATAGCCATATTCAGGATATATCACACCCCCACCCTAGAAAAGGTACCCTTAAAAATAGCTTGCCTCATCTACCTGGCCAGCACACAGCTGCTGCGGGCCCCATTGCGATTAAAATACACAAAAAAAGATTCTCAAACATTTACTAGTGTGAATGTCCGCACACTCACATATAGCCTGTGCAAACAGACCAGAAAGAAGAACAGAATTGCATAGGAACTGGCCAAATAAAAGCATAGAATTGTAGCACTAAGTGAAACGGTATTGTCTGATGAAGGCCAGCTAACAGAATGAGAAGGATGGTACACACTCACTTCACAAGCATGCATGCACACAATGTGGATGAAGACACAGACACGATGGGCAGGAAACATGGTCCACATAAAAGATCCTCGTTTACCAAAACAGTTGTTATATGGAGAACTTCAGGCCACAGGGACGGAGGACATAAGAAGCGTTTAAAATCACTCTGTATACATCACTGATTCACTTCATCCCAAAAATAATACACTGGGTGGGCAGGCTGGACAACAAATTGGGTGAAGAGGCCGAACAATAATCTGAATGTAGAGGCCGTACAACAAATTAAGTGAAGAGACCGGACAAAAATCTCAATGAAGAGGCCTAGCAACACACTGGGTGTAGAGGCCGGAAAACTAACTGAGAGGTAGGCCAATATACCAAATGAAGATGCCGAAAAACAAAATGGATGAAGAGGCTGGACAAAAGTCTGACTGAAGGAGCCGGAAAATAAACTAGGTGAAGAGGCCGGACAACAAACTGAGTAAAGAGGTCGAGCAACAAACTAAGTGAAGAGGCAGGACAACAACCTGGAGGAAAAGGCTGTGCAAAACATTGAAGGAAGTGTTAGGATAATAAAAGCCGGACAATATACTAAGTAAAGAGGCTGGACAACAAACTGGTCATCTTTAGACAAAAGACTTAGAGAAGAGCATTCAGGCTTTAGACCAGGTCGTTCCTGCCTCGACCATATATTTACTCTTAGAACAATAATTGAAGAATATCTAGAATTTAGATCTAATCTCATAACATGCCTTTAACAGACTGTCTAATATCTGGAGATCAAAGTCAATCAGCACACGCACGAAAATGCCCGTATTTAATTCCGGCGTTATTCCGGTGCTATCATATGGATGTGAGAGCTGGAAAAGCTCTTCATCTTCAGAAAAGAAATGAGTTTCGAGAACAAATGTCTTCGTAGGATAACTAACACCCATTGGAGTGAATTCAAATCGAATGATAAAATCAGAGAAGAGACACATCAATAATTCATCACAGATGCTATCAGGAAACGCCGTTGGTCCTACATCTGACATGTCATACACGCAGACATCAACAGGATACATCACCAATCTCTTGAATGGATACCTACAGGCACAAGAGTCAGGGGTAGACCAAAAGAAACACTCAGAACAAAAATACTTAGAGAAAGTAAAACAATCAATATCCATACTATCCAAGAACTGCACAGAATAGCTTTGAACAGACAGAATTGGAGAGATCTGACCTCTGCCATATGCGCTAACTTCAGCGCAAAAGGAAAATGAATGAATACGGAAGAGGAAAAGAGGCTAAGTATATGGTGTACACTAGTGGATTCCATTCTTCTAGTATTACATACGTTTATGCTTTGTTTATTCTCAAAATAACTTGCTAGTATTTGATTATTTCAATGCCTTCTGAGTCAAATTATGCAATGCTTCATTGCATTTACCATTCATGTATGGTTCTGCCTATTATTATGTTATAACTATGATCGTTATCTCCCAACTCACAGCCAGAATTAATCTTATTCTTACATGTGGAGATCTCAGCAAACGTGCACGAATACTGGACAGCCGTCCGCCAGTTAGAGCACAAACAGGCTATTTGTAATTTGTATATTCTAAGGGTACCGCATTGCTTTGCACGGACCCAAGGTTAGCAGATAACCTATTACTACGCCATGGAGTGCCTCAAGGAGGAGTTCTATCACCCACTCTTTTTCTCATATTTATCAATGATCTAATTGAAGAAATACCCTGTGGAACTAAGGCAGCACTATATGCAGATGACTTGGTTCTGTGGTGCACACATGAGAGCGCCATGGTTACCACAAAAATGCTTCAGAGAGCCATGGACATTTTGACTAATTGGGCTGACAAATGGTGTGTAAGTATCAATATAGAGAAGTCAGCAACAACCCTTTTTACACTTTCACTAAAACAAAGAGCAGGAAACATCTATGTAAATAAAACTATCTTAAAGGTAGATGACCAACCCACATATCTTGGTGTAACATTTGATGCCAAAATGACATGGAAACATCATATCAGCAAAGCAGAAACAAAGGCTAGAAGGAAGATAGCTATACTAAGAAAACTGAGTGGGACAACTTGGGGAGCTAATGAAAGAATTCTAAAAAATGTATACCAACAAGCCATTCGACCACACTTGGAATATGGTTCTACAGCATGGAGTTCATCATCAAACACTACACTACAAAACCTAGATAGAGTACAGAACCAAGCACTTAGAATCATTACAGGTGCAATGAGATCCACACCAATCATAGAAATGCAGAATATCGAAGGGATGCAGTCATTGAAAGAGCGTAGAGATACTAAAATTATAATTCATGGAGAAAAGTTTCTTTCCCACCATAGTCACCCAATGAAGGAAAGATTCCAGAATCTATCACAAGGACGGCTTAAAAGAAGCAGCTTCATACACCAGGCCAAGCGCCTACGTAGACAGGTATCGGATCTACCAGAGGTAACAATACCACTGACATCTCAACCAGAACACACCCCATGGGAAAAACGGACATGCCTACCAGTGACCATCCAAACAACAGTAGCAGGTGTGCATGGGGATGAACATCAGAATAATCTGCAGAAAAGAGTAGCAGCTCTAAGTTTCCTTGATGATGTTTACCCAAGTGATCTATGGACCAGAGTATATACAGATGGATCAGCACAGAATGCAGTAAAAAATGGAGGAAGTGGTGTATATGTAGAATACCCAGATGGCACCACTGATACCACTTGTATACCAACAGGGAATTACTGCAACAACTATGACTCTGAAGTCAAAGCTATTTATACAGCTGCAGAGAAACTGTTAACATTGGACAGAACCTCATACCCTATTGTAATACTTACAGATGCAAGGTCAGTACTAGAGGCATTACAATCCAATAAACTTCCAGAGTTAAAAGAGGTATTGTCCATAGTACAAAATAGGTGTAGAGTTATACTGCAATGGATTCCATCACACTGTGGAATAGCAGGAAATGAGAGAGCTGATCAACTCGCCAAGGAAGGTGCTAACATGCAGCAACCGGATGTACCAATCAGCTATCACCAAAAGAAATCCATGATAAAGGCACAACGAAAGCATAACTTACCTCCACGGGATGACTACCACCTACTTAACAGACAAGAACAGGTCATCATATTTCGACTGAGAACTGGACACAATAGACTAAACAGCCATATGTATACAAAATTTAAAATTGGCACAACAGCAAAGTGTAATTGTGGACAAGTCAACCAGACTTCAGAACATATCCTTCAAGAATGTGCAAACTATGACACATTAAGATGCACATACTGGCCTTCTGATACACCAATGAATGTTAAACTTTATGGTACAAAACAAGAAATGGAAAACACTGTCCAATTTATACAAGAAACAACACTACAGATATAGACATTATTAGCGAACGAAAGAAGAAGAAGAAAGCAGATAACCAAGATCCCAAAAGTACCTCTTAGTGGTGCAGCATGGAAACATAAATACACCTGTTCGTGTTGTTTTCCTGACCAACACTTTTGATCGTTTTGACCGTGAATGGGGAGAAAGCAGATGGGTAGAGACACAATACGTATAATTACGCGAGACGAGTTCACTGGCAGCGGAACATCTCGGGCGAGATAGACGTAGTCGACCCAAGCCTAAATCACTGATTACCGCCTCCTCTGAGACTGTCACTAGGGGCATGTTTTGGCCTGTGAAGTCCAAGGGTACAGTGGGTGGAAAACCGTTACGCGTAGAGTCGATACACATCCATCGCTTTGAAGCCCACCCGAATTAAAGACATGCCGAAAACATATGTGCTAGGTCCTCCGGTTGGAAAATAACACATCTCTGCTGTGAAACTAGCAGCATAACATTTTTCATTCTCACCGGTGAATCATTTTTTCCGAATTATCGGCAACAACAGATTGAAATATCTCTACCATTAATAACTTTAATAACACAATAACTTTCGTGTTGGTTATGAGAGAGCGAAAGCCGAAAAAGAAGAAGAACCAACGAGATTGTGAACACAACGCAAACGACTTAACCCTACGTCATGGATATCATGCGCATAACTGTGAGAATAGCGCAATAGTAAAGTCATTAAAGAGTAAATGTCAAAACAACATGCAAGAAACAGCCCGTCCTTTCTGACCAGTCTCAATGTATACTCAGTAAACAACTTTTGCTTGTCTACCTTTCAGTTTGCCGTATCAAACTCTCTCCCTTTATATATTCGTGTCTTAGGCAACTGTCAAAACAGATTGAGTTTGACTATTAACACACATTTCTAGACGTATCCCACCTCAGTATAGAGTATACTCGAATAGAAACTTCATACACAAAATACATAATAGAAGTGATCCATCGTGGTACCCGTGTTGATTCCTTATGTTTGTATTGGATAGATTTACTTGAAAATTCAGAATAAATATTGTCAGAGCCAATAACTCTTGAACATTGACTGGGGTCTAACCTTCATATAGCCACACCCCTGTTGTGTGTGACTAACACTATCCTGTTGTGTGTGACTAACACTATCCTGTTGTGTGTGACTAACACTATCCTGTTGTGTGTGACTAACACTATCCTGTTGTGTGTGACTAACACTATCCTGGTGTGTGTGACTAACACTATCCTGTTGTGTGTGACTAACACTATCCTGTTGTTTGTGACTAACACTATCCTGTTGTGTGTGACTAACACTATCCTGTTGTGTGTGACTAACACTATCCTGTTGTGTGTGACTAACACTATCCTGTTGTGTGTGACTAACACTATCCTGTTGTGTGTGACTAACACTATCCTGTTGTGTGTGACTAACACTATCCTGTTGTGTGTGACTAACACTATCCTGTTGTTTGTGACTAACACTATCCTGTTGTTTGTGACTAACACTATCCTGTTGTGTGTGACTAACACTATCCTGGTGTGTGTGACTAACACTATCCTGTTGTGTGTGACTAACACTATCCTGTTGTGTGTGACTAACACTATCCTGTTGTGTGTGACTAACACTATCCTGTTGTGTGTGACTAACACTATCCTGTTGTGTGGGACTAACACTATCCTGTTGTGTGTGACTAACACTATCCTGTTGTGTGTGACTAACACTATCCTGTTGTTTGTGACTAACACTATCCTGTTGTTTGTGACTAACACTATCCTGTTGTGTGTGACTAACACTATCCTGTTGTGTGTGACTAACACTATCCTGTTGTGTGTGACTAACACTATCCTGTTGTGTGTGACTAACACTATCCTGGTGTGTGTGACTAACACTATCCTGTTGTGTGTGACTAACACTATCCTGTTGTTTGTGACTAACACTATCCTGTTGTGTGTGACTAACACTATCCTGTTGTGTGTGACTAACACTATCCTGTTGTGTGTGACTAACACTATCCTGTTGTGTGTGACTAACACTATCCTGGTGTGTGTGACTAACACTATCCTGGTGTGTGTGACTAACACTATCCTGTTGTGTGTGACTAACACTATCCTGGTGTGTGTGACTAACACTATCCTGTTGTGTGTGACTAACACTATCCTGTTGTGTGTGACTAACACTATCCTGTTGTTTGTGACTAACACTATCCTGTTGTGTGTGACTAACACTATCCTGTTGTGTGTGACTAACACTATCCTGTTGTGTGTGACTAACACTATCCTGTTGTGTGTGACTAACACTATCCTGTTGTGTGTGACTAACACTATCCTGTTGTGTGTGACTAACACTATCCTGTTGTGTGTGACTAACACTATCCTGTTGTGTGTGACTAACAGTATCCTGATGTGTGTGACTAACACTATCCTGGTGTGTGTGACTAACACTATCCTGTTGTGTATGACTAACACTATCCTGTTGTGTGTGACTAACACTATCCTGTTGTGTGTGACTAACACTATCCTGGTGTGTGTGACTAACACTATCCTGGTGTGTTCTTTAACAACTGTTACTGTGACGCTGATCTAGGTACATATTCTATGGACAAAATAAATTAGATGTCCTTTGTCTTTTGTGTACGCTTCTCAGATGTCAACATACAAATTTTGTTAAACAGTTTATAATTTTATATAATAAATAAAACATGAATAATTTTCATAAAAGTAGGCGGGTCTGTTAAAGTAGCTAGCTAAACGCCTACATAAAATATTTCTCGGACAGAGAAACTGCAGCCAAGATAATATTTCTTTCCTTGTGAAACAATGGACAGACATGCAATAAATGTTAAACCGTCATGAGAGCTGTGTCACATGAGAGAGTATCTGTTTCTCTAGTATTGTATATATGGTGAAGGTAAAGGTATATCCCATGACAGCAACCTGCCGTCGGAGATGAAGATAATTCTTCATGTACTAACCCGCAGCAACTATTAGTTGGAGTAGCCAGTTCCCTTTCTTGCTGTATTTACTCCCCCCCCCCCCCACCTCATGCGTCGGGTATCCATTTACAGCTGGGTCGATTGGAAGAGTGGTCGTGTCAAACGAGAAATCACGATCCAGTTATTTTTGTTGTTGTCCGGAAGTAGTGTCGAACCTGGAACGCTGTAACCTGGTCATAGTAATGGTACAGATATTTGAATATGTTGTGGCCGATAATTCGGAAAAATGATTGCTTGATCACATCTTGAACACCGACAGTATGGATATTTTTTGTGTTCTCTGTTAGTTATAACTGAAAACTTTATCAGTCTGTTTTGTTGTTGTTGTTTTTTTTTTATCATTGTATTCACTCGATTCATCATTCCTACCTGGTTACTTACTGGATTGTAGTCTGTTTGAAACATTGAACAGTTTTTATTGGTGATTGGAGCTCGGGGTTGCGTTCTATCGCCAGATGTGTGGCCTCCGCTGTGCTATGACCGTGTTTGATCAGGATGTCCCTAACGTTTTCTATCCATCTTTTCCGTGTTCTTCCTCTAGCTTTGTACCCTGATCTCATTTGGTTATATGTCTGTACGGGCAACTTATCGTGTAGAATTCTCATAATGTGGCCAAATCACTTGATCTGCTACCTTCCTATGTATTCCGTGGAAGGTATTAACCGTCTTTTGCGGTTAATTATAAACTGTTGGAGTTTTATTAGAAATCTAGTTATTTGAATGTTCATGTTTTAGTGCTGTGCGCTTTCTGTGCGGTAAATTATATATACACCCTAGGTCAAAAGTTTTTATGTACATGAATTGGAATACTAGCCAAAGGAAATGACACTGTCGAACTGCCGCAAATGAAATTTGCAATGAGTCTGAAGTACAGATACTCTACTATGCAAAACGTACGATACTATTTGTTCCGTGCAATGCCATTATATTACTTTAAATGATTAAAAAAGTATGTAAGTTCCCAGTTAAGGAATTGATGTCAACTAAAAAGATATTGTTCAAATATCGCCAGTAACATTATAATTATCTCTAAGATTCCTCAAGGCGTACACATATCCATTTTCCTATAAACGATAAAATGTATTTCTAAACAATTATTTAACAATTTGTCTCCATTAACGATACGCCTTCGGACATACCTGATACACAGCACAGCTGCAATAGAGTAAAATAGAATATTTAGTCACAGTATCTTGAAAATATTCACAAACATAAAATGAATATGTGTACGATATAAGATACATGTGAACATATGGTCATTATTTGTGTAACGTAATAGATAATCTAAGAGTGCTGGCACAGATTCAGAAGAATTTTCCTGCAATAGTTTTCTAGAAATTGTATTTGACTGAGGACACGAATTTGAGAACCAACTATAGTAAAATTATTAAGGGTGATTGCCAATCGCAACGGAACAATATATGACAACAACTATCAGTATAAAGATGAATATTGGAGGACATATGACAACTGTCAGTATAAAGATGAATATTGGAGGACATATGACAACTGTCAGTATAAAGATGAATATTGGAGCACATATGACAACTGTCAGTATAAAGATGAATATTGGAGGACATATGACAACTGTCAGTATAAAGATGAATATTGGAGGACATATGACAACTGTCAGTATAAAGATGAATATTGGAGGACATATGACAACTGTCAGTATAAAGATGAATATTGGAGGACATATGACAACTGTCAGTATAAAGATGAATATTGGAGGACATGACAACTGTCAGTATAAAGATGAATATTGGAGGACATATGACAACTGTCAATATAAGATGAATATTGGAGGACATATGACAACTGTCAGTATAAGATGAATATTGGAGGACATATGACAACTGTCAGTATAAGATGAATATTGGAGGACATATGACAACTGTCAGTATAAAGATGAATATTGGAGGACATATGACAACTGTCAGTATAAAGATGAATATTGGAGGACATATGACAACTGTCAGTATAAAGATGCATATTGGAGGACATATGACAACTGTCAGTATAAAGATGAATATTGGAGGACATATGACAACTGTCAGTATAAAGATGAATATTGGAGGACATATGACAACTGTCAGTATAAAGATGAAGGTTGAGGCTACTACTGCAGCTCTTCAAAGAGAGACTAATTTTTACTTGCGCAGTTATATTGTTTGATTCATGCTTCAAAATATTCAAAACGGTCAGTGAAGATCTGAGTGGATGTCATCTAACCTTGTTACAGCCTTGTGGGTGTCACGTGAACTAACCTTGTTACAACTTTATGGGTGTCACGTGAACTAACCTTGTTACAACCTAATGTGTATCACATGGAATAACCCAGTTTCAACCGTATGTGTGTCTCATGAACTAACCTTGTTACAACTTTATGGGTGTCACGTGAACAAACCTTGTTACAACCTTATGTGTATCACATGGAATAACCCAGTTTCAACCTTATGTGTGTCTCATGAACTAACCTTGTTACAACTGTATGGGTGTCACGTGGACTAACCCAGTTACAATTTTATGGGTGTCACGTGGAATAACCCAGTTACAACTTTATGGGTGTCACGTAGACTAACCTTGTTACAACCTTATGGGTGTCACGTGGAATAACCCAGTTACAACTTTATGGGTGTCACGTAGACTAACCTTGTTACAACCTTATGGGTGTCACGTGGATTAACAGTGTTACAACTTTATGGGTGTCTCATTGTATAACCTTCTTACAGCTTTATGGGTGTCTATTGTCTTACCCCGGGTGGTTTATTATAAACTCTTGCGGTTAAGCGTAGGGGTGGTTGGAGCTCGAGCTTGCGTTCTATAGATAGATGTGTGGCCTCGGCTGTACTATGACCGTATTTGATCAGGATGTTCCTGACGTTTTCTGTCCATCATTCTGTGGTCTTCCTCTCGCTTTGTACCCTGATCTCATTTGGTTATATTCCTTAACGGGCAACTTTTCGTGATGCATTCTCATAATGTGGCCAAATCACTTGATCTGCTGTCTCTCTATGTATTATGTGCAAGGTATTATACCTAATCTTTCCCTGATATTTTCATTTCGTAATCTATCGAACCTGATGACCCCTGCGACTTTCCTCAAGCATTCCATCTCACATGTCACTATCTTTCTGTAATGTGAAGATGAGAGAAACCAGGTTTGGCACCGGTAACACAGTTTTGGTAGGAAGATACTGTAGATCATTTATTCTTAACTTCCATCTCGATCTTGGGGTGAAGAAGTAGTGGTGACAGTTGGTATGTTACTGCATTTGCCTTTTGACATCTCGTCTCCATCTCTCTATCGAGGCTGCCATTTTCTGTAAAAAATACTACCGAGATATTTGAACTAAGTTAATTGTTTTACTCCTATATTGCCTATCTGTATGTTTAGTGGGCTCGGTGTTCTGCATATTTTCAGTTTCCGTCTTTTGTGTATTGATCTTCATGTATTTTCTACAAGTTACAGATAGTGAGTTAACATGATTTTGTAGTTGTTCTTTGTTTTTGTATATGACGCTCTGGTCGTCTGCGAAAAGCAATTCATTTAGTTCATTGTTTAGTTGCTCTGAGTTATCTTGTTCTGAGTCGGTGATGTTGCCCTCTACACTTTTTGCCTCTTTTATTATTCTGTCTATGTATATATTTAACAGCAAGGGCGAGAGCACACAATCCTGACTCACTACTGTTTTTGTCACAAATGCGTCTGTAATACCATCTGATGTCCTTACTACACACTGGCAGTTTTTATACAAAGCTCTTATACTTTCTAAAGTTTCTAGAGTTTCCCATAGTATGTCTCTATTGACTCTATCAAACGCTTTCTCTTGATCTATAAATATTAAGTTTAGATCGTTGTTGTATTATATTACTCTCTCACTCATGTGTCTTAGCGTGAACAAGGTGTCTGTGCAGCTAACATATCTTTTGAAACCAAGTTAAGAGGGGCTCAATTGTGGTTCGACGATGTATCTTGCACGTTGTTCTATTATCTTTGCATAGAATTTCCCGGTGAGGCTTAATAGCGAGATACCTCGGTATGTTTCGCATTCTCTTTTGTTGCTCTTGCTTTTCCACAATGGCAAGAATACTGACTTTTGCATGTCCTCTTGGACCTCTCCTTCTTTCCACGCTATTCTGAATATTCTTTGCAACCATTTTACCCCAATATCTTTACATGCTTTAATGGCTTCGTTGGGTATGCTATCTATGCCAGACGATTTCGTGTTTGAGCTGTTCTTGATAGCCATTTCTATTTCTTGGCTTAAAATTTCTGGCTCTGCGATATCTTGGTCTCTTCCCTTATAAGTTAAGTTGCGTAAGAATGTTAGGATTATACAGTTCTTGGAAGTATTTTTTCCATCTATTCATTCTATTATTTTCATTAAGTAGAGGTATTCCATCTCTGCTGTTTATTATTGCAGTTGGGTTGTAGCGTTCGTTTCTTATTCTCATTGCGTTGATACTTTTGAAGAAATCTCTTTTTTACATAGGCATGTTAGGTGTTCTCCATATTTGCGCCAGGAATTCTCTTTGGCTTCTTTGACTTTTCTTTTCGTATTTCTTCTAGCTAGTCTGCACTGCACATAGTCATTTTGGTTTTTAGATTTCAACCAAGTTCTAAAGCATTGTTTCTTTATTTGTGTAGCTTGTTGTAATTTTTCATTCCACCATGCTGTGGGGTGGTCTCTCTTTGTATGCTTTCTTTAATCCACATAAACTTTGTAGATTATTTATCATGTGAGTTTAAATAACTCCCATTCTACATTTATGCTATCACTTTTGCTTGGTACGGTAGTGAAGGCCTTGGTCATTTCTTGGTATAACATGTATCTTGTGTGTCCATCGTTAAGCTTTATAAAGTTCAGCTGTGGTTCTTGTTTTCGTTTTTTGTTCGTTGATGGTCTTTCTTTTCGTTTCCGTTTTTCAGCTATTACAACCGGACGGTGATCAGTGTCTATGTTTATATTTGGTATAAACCTTGCGTCTGTGATGTTTATCTTCTGCCTATGTCTTACCAGTATGTAGTCAATCTGGGACGTTATTGATAGATTGTCCCATTTGTACCATGTTGTTATGTGGCTCCGTCTATGTTCGTAACATGAATTAGCTATTAATATTCCGTGCTCTAAGCATAAATTAATGAGTTCCTTTCCGTTGCTGTTACGATCTTTTGTTGTGTCCCCGATGTTTCCCAAACAATATTCACGATGTGTTTTTTTCCTCCCAATTCTACCATTGAAATCTCCCATAATAATTGTCGTTTTTATTATTAATTTTATTCAGAACGTCAGATAGTTTTTCAAAAAATTCGCTTTTTTCTTCTATGTTGTTAGCGTCATTGCATGGGGCGTAAACTTGTATTATGGTGGTTGTTCGTTCTCTTTCTGTTAAATGTATTCTTACTATCCTCTCTGACACGTATTCTACGTCTGATATTAATTTTTCCTTGTTTTGATGCACCAAAAAACCGACTCTATGTTTTTCTCGTTCATTTGCACCCACTCCGCTCAATATCAAAACGTAATTGTTAATGTTGTTTCCTTGTTTCTTGATATCTACAAACCCAAAAAATTCTATATCTTTTTCCTTCATAAACGAAATTAATTCTGGTGTTGTCCCCCAACCCGAAAATATTCAACGCAGCTGATTTGTATGTCTTCTTCATTATGTAGTTATCTCTTTATTTAGCTCTCACTGCGGAATTACTCTAGCATGTCTCAGCCTCAGCTAATTGGCTTCTTATGTTCACCACATTCAACCATTGAATTATCACTGGTATTACAAACGAAATCACAATGAATTGCACAATGAAAATGGGTGTGACATGGAATAACCCTGTTACAATCTTATGGTGTCACATGGTAGGTCTAAGTGGATGGCATTTAACCTTGTTACAACCTTATGGGTGGTAGGTCTGAGTGGATGGCATTTAACCTTGTAACAACCTTATGGGTGGTAGGTCTGAGTGGATGGCATTTAACCTTGTTACAACCTTATGGGTGGTAGGTCTGAGTGGATGGCATTTAACCTTGTAACAACCTTATGGGTGGTAGGTCTGAGTGGATGGCATTTAACCTTGTAACAACCTTATGGGTGGTAGATCTGAGTGGATGGCATTTAACCTTGTAACAACCTTATGGGTGGTAGGTCTGAGTGGATGGCATTTAACCTTTTAGCAACCTTATGGGTGGTAGATCTGAGTGGATGGCATTTAACCTTGTAACAACCTCATGGGTGCCACATGGACTAACCTTGTTAGATAACATTAGCAAGAAAATATTACTATGTCATGAGGTAGCACAGGGAGGGGTATTTTCCTGAAGTGGCTTAGCTAGCGTCTATTAGATATGAACGGATCGATAAATGAAGCATTTAACATGAGATTGGAAGAATTGATATGAAGTGTGGGATCGGTAGGTCTATGCATCTGATATGCTGAATGATCAGTGTGTTTCAACAAGTGAGCAAAAGTACTAATTCAAGCAGAAAAGTTAAAAGTACTAATTCAAGCAGAAAATTTTCAGTGTATGTCAAGTAATCCAATGAAGGAAAGATTCCAAAATCTAGCAATGGGGCGACTGAAAAGAAGCAGTTTTATCCATCAAGCTAAACGACTCCGTAGACAACTTACAGACCTATCTGAAATTGACAGCCCCTTAAGGTCTGTACCAGAACAAACCCCGTGGAGTGAAAGGCATGGAATGTCAATTTACATTCAGACCCATGTGAAAGGAATACTAAGCGAGGACGAACAGAACAGTGTGCAGCGAAGGACAGTCACCCTCAGTTTCCTGGATGAGGAATATCCACAAGATATATGGGTCAGAGTATACACAGATGGGTCAGCACAGAATGCTGTGAGGAATGGAGGTGCAGGTGTATATATAGAATATCCACACAAGCCTAGAGATACAATCAGAACACCGACAGGAAAATTCTGCAATAATTATGATGCAGAAATCCAGGCAATTAGTATGGCAGCTAAAAAAAATAACGGCTGAATTCCAACTCTGGCCTGCAGCCTGTGGTATTCCTGACAGATGCAACGTCAGTGCTTCAAGCTCTCCAGTCTGAAAAACTAACAGACTTGAAAAAACTACTTAGCGAATTGTCGTACCAGTATAGGGTAACCATGCAGTGGATACCCTATCACTGTGGAATACCAGGAAATGAAAAAGCAGACCAACTGGCTAAGGAAGGTGCTGCCGAAGACCAACTAGATATACCAATCACCTACCATCTGAAAAAACAGATGATCAAGTCAATAAGAAAGCCACAAACACCAACACAAGATGACTATCACATTATGAACAGATCAGAACAAGTTATAATTCTACGTCTCAGAACAGGACACAACCGACTCTGCAGTCACATATATACAAAGTTCAAGATTGGCAACACGGCCATGTGTAAATGTGGACAGGCAGCACAGAGTGCCAAACATATACTTCAAGAGTGTTCTGAGCATGAAACGCTGAGGCAGACATATTGGCCAGAGGAAACAACACTGGAATCAAAGCTCTTTGGGACACTGTATGAACTACAAAAGACAGTGAGTTTTATTCAGGAGACAGAATTACAGATATAGACATGTTTCAAGTGAACGAAAGAAGAAGAAGAAGAACAAGTGTGCCAATGATAAGTCAGTATGTTTCAACATTTGAGCCAATAATAAGTCAGCGTGCAAACATGTATTTTCTGTTAAAGACTGAATACCTATGGATTGATAGAATTACAGTGACGTCGACTCACCGTTAATTATCAACAAGATAAATATATTGGCAAGTATATATTTCTGATTCTGGTATATTGTATAATCATATAGCTATAAATAGGCTTCTGACGACTTTATAGGGTCTCTTAATTTCCTTTTTCATGAGACACATCGTCAAAGTATCTCATTGTTCCCTTCTCTCAGACAAACCGCCAAGATATTACATATCACGTGCTGTCGGTTATGTTCAAACTGTTGTCAATCTAGCAGTGACAGACCTCACGCCTTCTTTTTTTCCCACGACCTGTTAATCTTCTGTACTAGCTGTCACATACTCTTTATGTTACTTGAATATATGATAGCGCTAAGTCGGAGTACCAGAATACCGGTAGGATCTCTTTGATACACTTTGCTATCGTGTCTTTATGTAAGTGCAATTTTCAAACAGTATCTTTGTTTTTAAATACTCCTATGTCCTTCTTTGTTTTATATCTTCTCCTATGTCCTATATTGTTTTTATATACTTCCATGGTCTTTGTTTTTATATACTTCTAAACACGCAGCCTTCTTCAAGTCTGAGTGACAACTTCAACGCATTTGTCTCAACTCACTGTACCACCGGTGGTCAAGTCTTGCATGTAATTCATCCCAGGTTGGCAGATTAGAAGTACGTGTTCCAGGTTGGTAGATTAGAAGTACGTGTTCCAGGTTGGTAGATTAGAAGTACGTGTTCCAGGTTGGCAGAATAGAAGTACGTGTTCCAAGTTGGCAGATTAGAAGTACGTGTTCCAGGTTGGTAGATTAGAAGTACGTGTTCCAGGTTGGTAGATTAGAAGTACGTGTTCCAGGTTGGTAGATTAGAAGTACGTGTTCCAGGTTGGTAGATTAGAAGTACGTGTTCCAGGTTGGTAGATTAGAAGTACGTGTTCCAAGTTGGCAGATTAGAAGTACGTGTTCCAGGTTGGTAGATTAGAAGTACGTGTTCCAGGTTGGTAGATTAGAAGTACGTGTTCCAGGTTGGTAGATTAGAAGTACGTGTTCCAGGTTGGTAGATTAGAAGTACGTGTTCCAGGTTGGTAGATTAGAAGTACGTGTTCCAGGTTGGTAGATTAGAAGTACGTGTTCCAAGTTGGCAGATTAGAAGTGCGTGTTCGGGAATATACTGCTGTTTCACACATTCATTCTCTTGTGTGGATCACCTTCAGTCGAAAACATGTAACTCTGTAGTCAGTCTGCAATTATCCTTACTAAGACGGAATATTATGGTTCATATTTGTCTATGTTTTTTATGTATATGATATGGTTTCTGGTGCATATCAATATTTGAAGTTATATGAACTGGTGATGGACGCCTAGAAATTAAACATAAAAACTTCAAGTTATATGAACTGGAGATGGATATCTAGAAAATAAACCCTGCAATAATTGGCACAATAAATCAAAAACGAAAAGCTTATCACCAAGTACTGTGCGGTGACCTGCTTCAAATCTTTGGGCAGCCCTAGCAACATGTGTAACAAAAGAAGTAGGAGTGGATATCGTATCTATCATGTCTATAAGCAGGCCAGTGTGTTGAAGATATATACATGGAAGAAACTGAATACATTCACTTGAAGAATACGTCGAGTTTACAAGATCATCATTAAAACGTCCCCTGCTCAAGCAGTGTAGCTAACATCTACATTTGTAATAGTAGTAGGACAGTGTAGACAACACATACATTACTAATAGTAGTAAGATGTGTAGCCAACCGTTATATTAGTAATAGTAGTAAGACAGCGTAGTCAACAGTTATATTAGTAATAGTAGTAAGACAGTGTAACTAACAGCTACATTGGTAATAGTAGTAAGACAGTGTAGTTAACAGCTACATTGGTAATAGTAGTAAGACAGTGTAGACAACACATACATTACTAATAGTAGTAAGATGTGTAGCCAACCGTTATATTAGTAATAGTAGTAAGACAGCGTAGTCAACAGTTATATTAGTAATAGTAGTAAGACAGTGTAACTAACAGCTACATTGGTAATAGTAGTAAGACAGTGTAGTTAACAGCTACATTGGTAATAGTAGTAAGACAGTGTAGTTAACAGCTACATTGGTAATAGTAGTAAGACAGTGTAGTTAACAGCTACATTGGTAATAGTAGTAAGACAGTGTAGACAACACATACATTACTAATAGTAGTAAGATGTGTAACCAACAGTTATATTAGTTATAATTGTAAGACAGTGTAGCCAACATATACATTAATAATAGTAGTCTTCTTCTTCTTCTTCTTCTCGTTCGCAGTTTGACATGTCTATACAGCAAGTCCTGTTTTCTTAATAAATGCTGCTGTATTTGAAAGCTCCTCAGTGCTCCCATACATTTTCTATGAATATCTATTTCTGTGGGCCAGTGTTCTTCTCTTAACTGGTTTAGTGTAGTGCAGTCTTGCAGGATATGTTCAGTGGTCTGTGCTGCCTACCTACAGTGGTGATGGGACCAGTCTTAGTCTATTTAAGTGGCTGTTTAATCTGTTGTGTCCTGTTCTGAGGCGGAAGATAATAACCTGCTCTTCTCTGTCGAGATAGTGGTAATTGTCTTTTGGGTGGTCGACTTTCCTGATAGCTTTGATGAGGGTCCTCTTTTCTTGGTAGGTGATTTTTTGTTCCTGTGTTGCTCCATCCTTTGTCAGTCTATCTGTCTCTTCATTTCCTGGTATGCTACAGTGGGATGGTATCCACTGTAGTATTACCCTTCTTTGGATGCTAACTTATCGCATGGCTTTCTTCATGCCTGTCAGGTTAACGCTCTCAAGTGCTTGTAGGACAGACATAGCATCAGTAAGTAGTACCACATGCTAGCATTGGCTTGTTGTGTTTTTAATTATTTCTGCAGCCATGTTTAAAGCCTGTATTTCTGCAGAGTAGTTGTAGCAGAATATTCCAGTTGGTGAATATGTGGATTCATTTTCTTTTTCTGGATATGTTATGTACACGCCAGCACCTCCATTCTTTACTGCTCTTGTTGCTGATCCGTCGGTATATACTTGTATCCATGCTTCTCTGGGGTACATATCTTCAATCATGTTGCATACTATTGTTTTCTTTTGGAGATTATTCAGTTCCATCATAGTGTGGTAGTTATTTATGGTGGTTCTGATAGTGAGATTTGGGTATCGCTCCCACGGAACTGGAAAAAGTGTTGGTGTTATTTCTCTTGTTATGTCTGGTAGTTCTTCCTTATATTTTCTGTTTAGTTTTTTGGATCGGTGTATAAAACTGCTCCTCTTCAGTCTTCCACTGGCTAGGTCACCGAATCTGGCCCTCATTGGATGTATTGGCATACTCTTGTACTTTTCTGCATGGACCATCGTCTTAGTGTCTCATTGTCTTAGTATAAAATAATAGTAGTAAGACAGTGTAGCCAACAGATACATTAGTAATAGTAGTAAGACAATGTAGCTACAGCTATATTAGTAATAGTAGTAGGAACGTTTTTATACATTTGTTGCTGATAGTATGGTATAAAATAGAACACAATACTTGGTCCTTTTCGAGTTCAACAACATATCTCTGATTGATGTGGATAGTATCAGGCCGTCGTTATTTTTCCAGACGAAATGGTACCCATTTCCTTACACTGGGGCGATCTAGGTGATCTTGTGATGGAAAACGTTTTCCAGCTGAACTATACTGACTCACGTAAGATTGAGGCAACAGCTTACCCTGCTTGTCTTTTGGACCGGAAAGAAAGTGAAGAACGGCAATAATATGGTGTGGGCTGCATAGAAAGAAAGTAAAGAACGGCAATAAAGCAACGTGGGCTGTATGTTGCAAGAGGAGAAGGACGAGGCTTGTGGGGTGAAGTTGGCTCTCCCATCCGCGTAGGACCGAAAAGCAACATTAAAATTCAATGTGTCCAGCCAAAAGCGAAGATATCGCAGCTAAGCTGTATACCCGGACACAACACATTCCATTCTGCAAACTACATCTTTACTTATCTGCATACGCTTGAGAAAGAACGCAGAGGTCAAACAGATCTCTTGCATTTCAAGAACTCTTTTAGAAAATCTTACCGTTAATAAAATACCAGGATAGACACCAGACATAAGCAAACTTGACAACACTTCGTAGTGAACAAGAGTGACAGATTAAAACCCTTCATGGGTTCATAAACAACAACGACTAACACATATTGTAATCCTCTGGGCTTTTAATTGTGTCCACATTGAAAATCTTGTGTTTCACAACTACAATTAAAAAAAATCACATAAGCTAGACCGAGACCATCCGCGGTAAAGACCTCTGTCCAGAATTAATTAGTATTTCATTTCTTACGATTTTTATTATTGTCGTGATTTTCGTTGGTCTTTATTTATATAATTGGAGTCTCATGACAAAAATAGCCAAGCCCTACCAAAGAAATGCACGGAAATAATCAAAATAAGCCTTCTATGTCGTTTTTACGTTGTCTTTTGTGCAAAGGTCTTATACATTGACAACCGATCGTGGCCAGACACAAAACCATCACATATTTGACGCGAACAATCAGCCATAAAGTAATGGGGAAAAAATCTCAATTCTTGAACAAAACATGTATGTCTTGATGTACACTTTTTATTCCCCAGCACAAAGAATATGCTTATGCGGAATGTACATAATATTAGGCTCTATCACAGCTAGTGATTACTTTACCTGCTAGGTGTATTAGAAGATTAATGTCGTTGAGGTAATACATGCTTCATTTAGTTTAGACCTGCTGTACAATATTTCTCATAAACTCAAGTAAACATTGATATAGAAAATATAAGATGACTGTGTTTGGTATATGGAGGAATTATTCTGTTCTAGTGACGTATACGATAGTTTAGTTATAACTACCACGGGTATATCATAGTATGAGACACAAAGAAAAACTGTGACAACTTTATGGATATCATTTGTTACCAGACGATGACGATATGGTTTTTAAAAAAAAAAAGAATATATAAAGTGAACCTACTTATTGATATTTGTGTAAGGGTAACAACGTTATTTGTATACCTTTGTTGTTTTATTGCGAAACATTTATTATTGAAGCGCTGTTTATATACCTTTGTTGTTTTATTGCGCAACATTTATTATTGAAGCGCTGTTTATATACCTTTGTTGTTTTATTGCGAAACATTTATTAGTGAAGCGCTGTTTATATACCTTTGTTGTTTTATTGCGAAACATTTATTATTGAAGCGCTGTTTATATACCTTTGTTGTTTTATTGCGCAACATTTATTATTGAAGCGCTGTTTATATACCTTTGTTGTTTTATTGCGCAACATTTATTATTGAAGCGCTGTTTATATACCTTTGTTGTTTTATTCCGAAACATCTTATTATTGAAGCGCTGTTTATGTACTTCTTGTTCTTCTTCTGTGTTCGTTCTTCAACTCCTGCAGATTATCAGAATGTAGTTTGGAAAGAGGAATGCGTTGTGTATTATGAAGCAATGGAGACAAATAAGATTACCAGCATAAAAAATCATGTTACTGCAAGCATGGTATATTGAAATAATAAATGCCGCTTTACTGGAAATATTATGAAAATTTTAGGCAAACGTTCAGCTGAGGGCAGAAAAAGCGCTTCAAGGATAACCTAAAAACTCTCTCAAGCACTGCAGCATCGATCCTAGCTAATGAAAGACTGCAGCACGTGATCGCTTAACCTAGTACACACAGATCACTGCTGGCATCACGAAATTTGAAAAAGAAAGAACACTGCAGGCAATCTACAAGCGTGAGAAGCGGAAGGACAAATCCGAAAATTCTCCTACCCCAAACCTTCAGCACTCCTGCATGCATTGTAGTAGAACTTTCCGTGCATGAATCGGACTCATCGGAGATCTACTAAC
This sequence comes from Meghimatium bilineatum, assembly GCA_034231615.1. Taxonomy (NCBI): domain Eukaryota; kingdom Metazoa; phylum Mollusca; class Gastropoda; order Stylommatophora; family Philomycidae; genus Meghimatium; species Meghimatium bilineatum. Next base: position 21,948,393 of record CM067306.1, read on the forward strand.
TCACAAACCAGATTAGATAATTACCAATTTATTATTATTATTTATTTTTCATCGCATTTACTGTTTTTCATGCCATGCTCGTATTCGCTTGCGAAGGAGGAACATCATCATTATGAAACAAAGTATACCACGATGGGCACATTTGAGGCTACGGTAGCATCTATCATTTTAATCTGCTGCTTGCTGATGACTGCATTCGCTGCCAGATCCGGAAAAAAATATATGTAAGCCAGACTTGTGATACGTTTGACCTGACCATTAATGCCAAGAAAGTAGAGATAATATTTCAACTCTCAATCAGTGAACAGTAGCATGCCCCAGTCATCCAGACCAATAATTGTCACCTACCTGTTGACATATTCACTAATCTGGCAACACTTTCTCCATGGCTGATTGTCATTGATGCCGAAGTCAGCAACACAATCTCTAGAACGATTGATATATTTGGCAGACTGCACGACAATGTGTGTGAACGGTCTATCATTTAATTGTGCTTATTACCCTGCTTTAAGTTTGTGAGACCTGGACGGTGTACAGCAAACATACCAGATAGTTAAATACTTGAGCGTTAAATGCCGTGAAAGAATGCACACACGCAGACTTCTCAAGATGAAGGGGCAAGATAAAGTACCTGACACTGAAGTCCTCAGTAGAGACAACATCCCGATCAATCATACAATGTTGAAGAAGGTCCGGTTGGACATGCTGTGCGCATACTGTGAGGATAGTCCTACCCAGCGGATGGATTATTTCTGTGAATGTTTTGCGGTAATTCTTTGTAGGTGTTTATTAAAAATTGATATTTTAATTCCATAGATTGTAAAGATTGGACTAGTTTTACTGAAATAATTGCTGCAACCTATCACATGCCATGTCCCGCTCGAAGAATTACTACCAGGGATACCACCTTGGACGAGTGCAACGTTCAGAGTATGACGATTCTAAGCTACGAGACATTGCACGCCACGATGCCAAACTTGGAGAGAATCTTAAAACAGTTGAACGTGCAAAGTATGTACAAATAACTTATTAAGTATAATCACATTTAGTTAATTAAGAGATCAGATTCCTAATTCGCTGAGAGATAAATGAATAATAAACTTTCTCAGAATCAACTAAACCTGAATTCAAGTTATCAATAGTCATTTTTGGTTACAGTGAAGCGACATAAGCTTATTTGCCCTGGACATAAGACGAAACATAATTCACTTTTTAAAAGTTTTACAATGAACTGTTGAGAGTGGAATAAGAAGAAGTGTTGAAAGAAAATCATTTCACTTTATACCCTTTCTTGTCTTGCAGCGTCAGGGGTAGAAGAGTTCTTTGGAGACGGCTGTTTTGTGTACTTCATATATGTTTATTTTCGTTGTCTCTGTTATTTCTGTAATCCATCTTATTCATGGTCTGACTCTGGCTTTACATTCATTGTGTTGTATCTGTAGAGAAATGTTTTTGAGGTGTACTATCTGCTCGTAGTCTGGACGCACGTTATAGTCACTTAATGTATTATTTTCTGATGTAATCCAGGATTGGCATTGTGTTTATTAGTATTCTGATGTTTTCATTTCTGATTCTGTCTCTTATTCTTACTACGAGAATTCTATGTAGACAATTCATTTCTATTGTAGCACGTTCTCTTTTGGCTTGTGTTGTTAGTGTCCACGTTTGACATTAGTAGCATAATGATGGTATGATGATCATTTTATATAGTGCAGTTTTGGTGTTCATGTTCTCATGTTTTTTTTTAAAATAAGATCATCTGCCCTAAGATCTAGTATGCTAAGTTGCAATCATGTTGGATTTCGTATAGGGATACGATGTTGTCGAGGACTGAAAATGTTGTGAATCAAGTTGCGAGGAGAGTGGATGCCATCTGAACGAACCTGGTTCATGTCCCGCTTACTGCATGATTTTTACTTTTGTTTTCATGCGTTGAGAGACAGTTGAATGAATAGATCGGTAGTTCGATGACTTGCATAGATAAATGAGTGGATTCATTGCATAGATAAATGAGTGAATTAATAATAAATGCATGAATTTACCATCTAGCTTTCCTGCTCTTTAGCCACCCGACCATTAGGTCATCTTACCCAGTGTTTGACTATTCTAATATGTATACAGCTATTCCTGCTCATGTTTCGGTGAGACAATACTTGTCGTTAATCCACTTATACATGACATAATTAATACGGTATATGCATTATAATTCAGTCATTCACTCTACGTCCTATTTATTATTTTGACATCACTTGCCCATATCTCACGTCACTGCAAGACGAACATCAAACCAAATCGTACGATAAGTTGCAAGACCGTTCATGTTCTTTTATTTTAATTCTAAGCTAGTCGACCAAAAAAGTCTCTTGACAATTAATTATAGTCATGTGGACCCATTGAAAACAGCATGGTTCTTTACAAAAAATTTCAACTTTTTACCATATCAAATGTCATGACAGCCTAGAGAAGACCATAATGGAGGTGATGATGCCAGGATGGCGAATAAGAGGCAGACCATGAAGGTGATGGACGCAAGACATCAAAGACCACCTGAACATGACAGTAACAGAAGCAGGAAGACTCGCTAATGATCGACAGAAGTTTCGAAAGGTTGTTGTGACTTTTCTATCCTGTTCAGGATATGCTGTGCTACTTGATGATGATGATTGACTAACTGAAAATTATTCTTCAAAGGTGATGCTATGTCACATTTCCCGTGATCTTCATTGGCTGTCGATACAGATTATACACAACGCGACCAATGAAATTTGCAGAAAAAATGTCAAACAGCTTCACTTTTAAAGGATGACACAGTGTGAGTTCTTAGTGCTGTGTGCTTGACAAGAGACACATGAACACATGACTCTAAGAACTGCCACAAGTCATGCATCAACCCATTGATCGTGATTCTATTAGTGACATTTGTGACTCTTGTAATGAGAATAAAAATGTGCTGGCGAGAACAAGCGAACACATTCTTTTTCAAGTCAAGTTTTTCTGTAAAACCCAGATCAAATAGCGTTGCTATCCATTATAATATGTGTTGACCATGATGTGGTGACCATGATGTGGTGACCATGATGTTGTAAAGATGTTTGTGTTGACTGTAAAAGTAAATTTATCTCTACCATTTGGAATAATTATTAAAATTATTTGATTTCGTGATGTTTGCAAAATTTAGTCCTATGTTAATGGTGCTCACAATATTATAAAGGTTGCTGGCGCCTGTTCTATTAAAAAAAAAGTTATATATTGTTATGCAAGATTTTTGCTATTATATGTTACTATTATTCTATTCCAACAAACAGAAATGTAATGAAGAAATCTCTGGAAGCAGATAAGCAGATGTTTATGAAAACTGGTTCACAGCCTGGCAATAAAACGTCGGCCTCGTCTCATGGGTTAGATACATTTATGCATCAATTATAGTTAATAGTTCATTGTCTACCTCAGTGTCTGATTGTGTAATTACGAGTATATATATATATATATATATATATATATATATAGAGAGAGAGAGATCATACTTAAGTATCCCCACATAAGGAGGATCTACGGGTCTTATACCAGACATACCAACATGCAACAGTATAGCAGTATAGTTAGTTAGTTAATTGGCAAATCAGCATCAAGGCACACCGGAAACATGTCGATAGGTTCTTTAATCTCATATTCAGTATGTCCTTCAGCATGTGCTAGCTGACTGTTCCTGTTCTGTATAAGTTGATAACTCTTCTTTTTATTTCTATATGACGCTCTTTTCCTGCAAAACAATGCCTAACTTCTAGGTCTTGAATTCTAACCCTAACTTCTAGGTCTTGAATTCTAACCCTAACGCTAACCCTAACTTCTAGGTCTTGAATTCTAACCCTAACCCTAACTTCTAGGTCTTGAATTCTAACCCTAACTTCTAGGTCTTGAATTCTAACCCTAAGACACAGAAGAAAAAATACACCCAATACAGCGGGTACAGCTTCTTCATTGTATTCACAATACCGTCCAAGAAGATCAAGTCCCAAGAATGTCAGGTATACCCCAACATAATTGAAAAATATGGGCTGTGGTCACTTGCTGCTAACACAAAAAATTATCTATCTGTCTGTCTGACTTTCTGTCTGTCTATATATATTTGTCTATATCTGTCAGTCTGATTGCCTCTCTGTATGTATGTATGCCGGTCTATATCTGTATGTACCAACCTACCTATGTGACTGTCTGCCTATGGGGCGTGTCTTGTGCAGAACAGTGTACTCACATCCACTTTGTAAGCCTCCCGGTTCTATGCTAAATTCCATATTCAGTTCATATTTTGTGACCCCTTTTTGTGATTCCTCTTCACAGAACTTGTACACATTTCACGTGACCCCTTCTAACAGATAATGTACACATTTCACGTGATTCCTTTTCACAGAACTTGTACACATTTCAAACTATGTTTATGTTATTTGTATGCTAACATCACTATCATGAGTAGAAGATTAAAATAGTGCAAGTTCAAAGATATCTTCTATGAACATTAGGATGTGTTGTATTATAACATTTCCTTCTTTTCTTTGCAAGAAATAGTTTCAGAATTAAATTCTTTTTAACCCAAACGTTTTGTGAAAATTCTTTGAGTGGGAACGTTGGAATAAAATTGGTTAAGATATGAAATTGAAATTTATCGTCTACTACAGGACTCAAAATCAATGGGAAACTAATAAACAATTAGCAATATGCAGATGCCACTGTCATCTTATCAGAAGTTAACAAGAACTACAAATACTAATAGAATAAGTCGACAAATCAAGTAAATGATATGGACTACATAGTAAAAAGTAAAGTAACCCATAGCATTTATTAATGCCGTAGGGGTGTGAGATGTTAGCGATCTCACATTTCACAGGCTCTGCAAATGAGGGCGGTAGCCATCTCCTCTCCCTCGCAGTCTTTACTTCCCGGATTAATCCGGTACCCATTTATGGCTGGGTCGACCTGGGAGCCGTTGCGATCTGAAAACATTTGCGCCTCAACTGGGGAATGAACCCAGGACCACTCATATGCGAAGCCAGTGCGCTAACCACTGCGCTAACGCGGCTCCCATGGACTACATATATACATCCAAAACACAAAAACCATGATAATAAGAAAAATCACAGAAAAACAGGTGCTAAACAGAAATATACATGGAGAGATTCTACAACAAGTACATCATTACCAATATCTTAGACACATAATAACAAATGATGGTAGACGTGCAACAGAAATTAATAGGAAAACTGACAGAATTAATGCCTTGATATCCACAGAGGTTTGGATATATAAGAGAATGTGGATCACTGTATAGAAAGAGAAGTAATCAAATAAAGAGGTTCTAACAAAACTTCGTATGAAAAAAAAAGAATTATTAAAAGAAATACAGATAAAACTCATAAAATATTTGAGACATTAAAAGACAATACACCTTGTTGAAGACCTTACTTGAGGTTAAAGTCGAGGGGAGGCGAACAAGAGGTAGACAGATACAAGTGGGAGAGGAACATCACCAGATGGACATATTACAGTATAGCTGAGTGCATCACCAAATCAAAAGACAGATGATGTTGGAGATTCCTTGCAGCCAACCTTCGCTGTGGAGACAGCACTTGATGATGATAATACATTTCAAACGCCATCTTCAAGAATATGGGGGGGGTGGCGGGTTTGGGGGCATAAACATCCTAATAAACACCCAGACTAACGACTTAATTAAATGAAAACTATTTAATAAACAAAAGAAAGAAATAACAGTTCCCTGTAATAACGCAAAGATAGTAATAAATCTAGCAAACATATCAGGTTCGAGAGTTAAAAATCAAAACAAGAACAATTATTGGACAATTTACAGTAAGATTTCGCGTAATTATATAAATCAGAGTAATGCTATTTTATAACCAAGGAGCAACATGCGCATATTGAATAAATACTATACATTTTTCTATCTCGCCATCTGATGTAAACGTTATTGTGTTCAACATTAACCATTCGCTTCTCTTTCTGCAGGGTACAGGCACGTTCGTACGGGAAAGTAATCTCCCAATACGCCAAGAATGGCACTGAAACAAGAGTTAAGCGTTACAGTGTCACTGACATGCCAAGCGATTTTGACAGGTCTGTAAGCCATAGAGAGAAAAGTGTTCCAAGACCTACTTCTTTCCACGAGTTAAGTACTGATCCAACCACACTCGATAGCCATCATCTAAACAGAGAAGCTGGATCATTCAGAGATACACTTTTGGAATCGAGTATGACTCACCAGGAATCATTCAATGGGTCTCTGAACACTCTAACAGAGATGCCTGTAGCTTCAGGCGTGTTTGAGCGATTACATGAATATGATTCAAGAGTGACATCGGAAACAGAAGGGCGGAGCATCCATCCGGCCAACAGATCAGAGACAGACACATCAAAATCTGGGAAGTACCTCTCAAGAACAGAGACAGACAAGACTGAATATACGAGATTACGCCAGAAAGAATCTAACAGTAATTTGACTGGCGAGATGGCATGGAAGATAGACGACCAATCGTTGGACAATAACGAAGGCGCAAAGGTATACTTCATTGAAGAAATCATTACTTATATCCATATACACCCAGTCATCTTTGTGTTCAAATGTGTATCTAAGTTATAATTACAAAATTTGTGTTCTCTATAGACAACGTCTGCTTCAAATTTTAGTCACAGAAAATGAAGTGGGTTTTGAGGATAAGCTCCCGTCCTTTACGTAACAGAACTGTTTAGCTATTTTCTTAAACTGTAATATGGTCGAAGTGGGTTAAGAAGCGGGAGTGGTTTCACAAAACTGAAAGATGTACAGACTGACAGTGAGGATAACATTCTGTGAAGCAGGCATCACACAGAAGAAACTATAAACTAGTGCAATAACATATTGACTGTCCATATACTCAAATCACCAAACATTAGGTGGTTATACTTCAAGTATACCTCAAATCACCAAACATTAGGTGGTTATACTTCAAGTATACCTCAAATCACCAAACATTAGGTGGTTATACTTCAAGTATACCTCAAATCACCAAACATTAGGTGGTTATACTTCAAGTATACCTCAAATCACCAAATATTAGGTGGTTATACTTCAAGTATACCTCAAATCAACCAACATTAGGTGGTTATACTTCAAGTATACCTCAAATCACCAAACATTAGGTGGTTATACTTCAAACATACCTCAAATCACCAAACATTAGGTGGTTATACTTCAAGCATACACAGATGGATATAATTCGTGTATTCTTGCTACTATTTAAGTTTGAAAAGTATATAAACTATAAATTATGTCAACATTTACCTCTACTAAGCCATAATTATGACCATTTTGTCAACAGAACAAGCAAGATCATCAATCTACCCAACATCAGTACTTGGGAACTAGGTCAGTAAATTTGACAATTGATACCTTGTCTGAAATCTTGTTTATATGCCGAGCTAGACGTCTTTTTGATTATTTATTTATTTTATCTAATGTATGGGCGTTATATTTATTGTTATTTACAATTGGAATAAGAGTTGTTAGAATTAGATTGAATCAATCTTAATGTATGGAAGTGAATCATGGACAGCAACATAGCAAAAACTATATGGAGCTCCAGAGATCATGATCATCATTAAGTGCCATGCCAGCTGGCGTAGGCGATCATGGCTCTCCACAGCTCTCTGTCCACAGTATTGTATCAGAATCGTTGTTGTTTCCCTGCCGTGTCAGGTTGTTAAACTGTCTAAGATTTTCTCACGATGTCGCCCTCTGTCTCTGTTGCCTTCAATCTTGCCTGTTGTGACTATGTTCTTCAAACCTCTTGTCTCATAGCGTGGCCAAAAAATGACGATTGTCTTTTTCTTATATTTTTTATTAAGCTCCGTCTCGCATTTGACTCTTTCAACACCTCCACATTAGTTTACCTGGCAATCCATGTTATTCTCAGCATTCTTCTGTAGAACCACATCTCTACTGCCTCTAATTTCCCACTTTCCTGTTTATTTAGTGTCCAGAGAGATCCACATAACATGTATTGAAATATTAAATGAGGTTTGATGGCACGTATTTTGAAACTCACTATAGAAATTGGCAGAGTGCGTTCTTGGCGCACATACTTACTTTTTATCTTTGAATAAGTTCACTTCAAATGAATTGACCACTCACATCAGAAGGAGACAGTTCACATTATTTGGACATATCATCAGAAGAGAACAAGCTGAGCATATCATTACAATAAATATATTGAAAAGCAAGAGAGTCAGTGAAAGATCAAGAGAGAAAATACTCAAAAGCTTAGATTTGTGGCATTGAAAACTAATCAAAGTAGAAAATACACGAACGATAATGCTGTAGACAAACACGATGGCTCAAGGCATGGACTATATGGAGATGAATTAGTACAAAGACGTGTATACCGCAATGTTGAAATACTTTCTGTCATAATCTATGCATAATGGTTTTATGACATATGTTTGATGTATAATATAATATTCAATAAATGTATATTATGATGTGCGATACATGTCATCTGTTATGATGTCTTATATATGTATGTTATTATGTGTGAAATATGTATGTTATGATGTGTAATACATGTCTGTTATGATGTGTGATACATGTCTCTTATTTGATGCATGTCTGTTATAATATTTTTATACATGTTTGTTACAAAATTTGATAAATGTTTGTTATAGTATTTGATACATGTTTGTTATAATATTTATATATATATATATATATTTGTTACAAAATTGGATAAATATTTGTTATAGTATTTGATAAATGTTTGTAATAGTTTTCGATACATGCTAGTTATGTTGTGTGATAATTCCTTTTCTACTGTATGATAAATGACTGTTATGTTATTTGAAGCATGTTTGGTATATTATTTGAACTTACGTAAAAACAGATTAATATAATCGCTTCACTCAGACACGACGGACTATAACTAAAACTAGTGGGCAATGATGTGCACACAAGAAAACATACAAATTATTATACACAAAATCGTCAAAAGGTCTTTATCAAGAAATGCACAAAACATCAAAATACGACGAATAGAAATTATTACGACACACAAACGTATCCAACGGACATGACGTGGATGTATGTTTTCTTGTGTGCACGTCATTACCCACTAGTTTTAGTTATAGCACGTCGTGTCTGAGTGAGACTATTATAAAATCCTGTGTTTCACATAAGTACAATTGTTGCTACGTTTCACGCAGTTTCCTTATATTGATTGTTATATTATTTGAGTGGTGTATCTTATTTAGCCTTCTTATGCTATTTGATCATATATACACACGCACGCACATATATATATATATATATATATATATATATATATATATATATATATATATATATATATATATATATATATATATATATATATATATATATATATATATATATATATATATATATATATATATATATATATATATATATATATATATATATATATATATATATATATATATATATATATATATAATTATGTCGAAATGTCTACAAAATGTCTAACAGTTATATTTATACTCCATAAAGCTATACATAATCAATTGTATATTCTAACAGAAGTAGTGGTAAGCGATCAACAATATGGGACACACTCAGCACTCCGAAACACACATCGAACACCAAAAGTAAGAGAAGCCAGATTGAGTTGGAGTTTACAGCTTCACACCTTAAGAGCAGCAAGTCATCACCGGCACTGTTTTCCACAGCAAAGACCAAGGCTTCTGCAGGTCAAGAAAGGCCGGCTCTCTCAAATCTTAAGTAAAATATGAAAGGAAGCGCATTGAATTATATGTGTAGACTTCGTGCACGTTTGCGTGTTTGTGAGTGTTTCTGAGAGCATGTTAGTAGAATAGTATCGAAAACAATGTACTATACTACTCATGTTTCATCTCATGTTTCTGATAGCGTTTTTAATATCATATTTCTGAAAGAATGTTTAATCTCATGTTTCTGAGAGAATGTTTAATCACATGTTTATGAAAGAATGTTTAATCTCATGTTTCTGAATGTTTAATCTCATGTTTCTGATAGCGTTTTAATCTCATGTTTCTGGGAGAATGTTTAATCTCATGTTTCTGATAGCGTTTTAATCTCATGTTTCTGATAGCGTTTTAATCTCATGTTTCTGATAGCGATTTTAATCTCATGTTTCTGAGAGAATGTTTAATCTCATGTTTCTGAGAAAATGTTTAATTTCATGTTTCTGAGAGAATGTTTAATCTCATGTTTCTGAGAGAATGTTTAATCTCATGTTTCTGATAGCGTTTTAATCTCATGTTTCTGGGAGAATGTTTAATCTCATGTTTCTGATAGCGTTTTAATCTCATGTTGCTGGGAGAATGTTTAATCTCATGTTTCTGATAGCGTTTTAATCTCATGTTTCTGAGAGAATGTTTAATCTCATGTTTCTGAGAGAATGTTTAATCTCATGTTTCTGAGAGAATGTTTAATCTCATGTTTCTGAGAGAATGTTAGTAGAATAGTATCGAAAACAATGTACTATACTAATGTTTCATTTCAAGTTTTTATAGCGCTTTTAATCTCATGTTTCTCATATCTTTTAAAGTGTTTTTTATTCTTATATTTCTGAGAACTTTTTAAATCTCATGTTTCTGATAGCGCCTTTAATCTCATGTTTCTGAGATCATATTTCATCTTATGTTTCTCAGAGAATGTTTGTGTTTGTGGAGTTTTTAAATCATTTTCAAAATGTGGTGGCTGAGCTTTCATATTCGTGCACTAACTTTTTGTCATCTAGTGATAGTGTGACTGTAACTGTGGAATTAAGGTAACATAATTTGTGATCATTGGTTGAAATGATTATCATTGAGAGGAATATTTTTTTGATGAACTAGTACTTTGACATAAAAATCAATTTCTTTGTAAAACGTAATACGAGAAATCTCACAGAATTTTCGAATCATGTCAATATTATCTTTGAGACTCAGATTCATATTTTAAAAAACACTCCCAATTCGCTGTGCTGTGTTATTTTTTTAATGTATTCACACGCACAGTATTTACCATGCGCGTGATGTCGTGATAAAACAATGGTATATGTGCTTGAAATACATTCACTATTAAACTATTGTTGCCGACGCCCAATTGCAACATTTAAATAGCACATGTCTCTGAAGCAGGGCAAAAGCAACCCAGTTAATGATAAAAGGATTTACTTAACATTTACCTCCAATGTCTATTTACGAAGCCCAAGGACATTGTGTTGTACGTACCTCCAATGTCTATTTACGCAGCCCACGGATATTGTGTTGTCGCACATTCAATGCCTATTTAAGCAGCCCAATGACATTATGGTCTACGCATCTCCAATGTCTATTGCATTTCCGTGAGTCGAATACTTCAACATTAGCATGCGCCAAGGCAACGTAATTATGCCAGGTCTGCTTATACGGACACCCCCCCCCCCCCCCCGGTGTAGCACAATTGTCGTCTCCAGCCACTAGACAATTTCCATTTAACAATCTTTTCTTTGTCAATCAAGAGAGAAATGTCAGTCGTTGTGTCATTGCATATATTCTCAGTTGGAGACTCAGAGGAGCTATCTACAAATGCGTGACGATCTTGTCAATGAGAAACTACACGTATGAGGCACGATAATGTATCGACCCACTGGTGTGATGGCGAATACCAGCAACGTGACGTGAGCCTCATAGAGCATGGTGAAACATGAACAACAAAACGTTTTTGACACTCCTGTATTTGTTCTAACTTCATATTAACTATTAGTATAAATGCTCTTACATTCAAGATTCTTGATTAGGAACAAGCGTCACAGCACTGGGGGCATTCCCATATATACTCTGCTTGCCGTTCCGTCAGCCATAAAAAGTGTATACGCCCAGTGTCCTAGTCAGTTGCTGATTACGCGTTCTTCTGATCTTTCCGGAGAGGGAGCACTTTCTCCTCTAGTCACTCCCATTTCTACCATTCTTTGAATATGTACATTGTCTTGTTCGACTTCCTCCTCGTCTTCTCGTAGGGTATCCATGACTGCTCTAATCAATTAAATCATGCCTCTTCTTATCTCGGTGCCGTTCACCAAGGCTTTACCAGCTAACACATCGGCTCTTTCGTTTCCCTTGACCCTAGCATGATTCGGACAGTAGATCCATGTAATGCTTTGCGCGTTTTTGAGAAGAGTGACCCATTCAGTTCTGATATTACGCTTTTCTCTCCTGCGCAGCATACTTTGAGAGTCCGATAGAATCACTGAGTCTGTTGGTGGTTGCGTCGCCAGCCAAGTGAGAGCTGCTGTCGTCGCTTCTATTTCAATTCTCATACTCGATGTTGTAGTGGGGTACGCAGCTGACTTCTAAGCTAATTTCTTGCCATTTTGGTAGGCCACGAATACGAGTCACACTTGTTTGTTTCTTGTGTTACTGAGCCGTCTGTATAAATGATTGTATCGTGTGGTTTCGAATGCTGCAGTACGAGTTCTTGTATCATTCCAACAAATTCTCTTGCATATATTGATTCAATGTTCTGGTACTCCGTATATTGATAATTTTTACCAAAGCTGTTGTCTGTCTGCTCTGTTGAAAGCCTTTTCTTGGTCGACGAATGCGATAATAATTCTTTGTTGTTTTCTGTGGCTCTTTCTGTTACATGTCTAAGTATAAAGATAGCACCCATACAGTATTTTTTCTTACGAAAGCACATTTGTGTGTTTTTAAGTTGTGGTTTAATGTATGATCGTAATCGTTTTTCTAATATTTTGTTAAAAATTTTTCCTGTGTGGCTTAGTAAAGTTATCACTCTGTATTTTGTGCAATCTCTCTTACTGCCTTTTTTCTTCGATATGGGAATGATTGTTACGTTTCTACGGTCTTCTTGTGTCTTATTTCTTCCTTATTACATTGAAATGTCCGTGCAGCCATTTTTTTCCCACGCTCTGCTGCTGTTTTAATAAGTTCTGTTTGTATGTTATCAGAGCCTGCTGCTTTGTTTATTGGTGCTTTGTTTATTGCACTTTTTATTTCCAATAGTAGTATATTTGGTTCTAGGTTCGCTGCTGTAATGTTTATTGTAGTATCTTCTTATTCTTCCTTTAGGTTCAGTAGTTTTTTTTTATATTGTTGATATCTTTTCATTATTTGCTTTAGTTCTTTTAGTGTATTACCATTTTCGTCATTTATCATTTCTGTTGGTTGACATATAGTTTCTATGTTTCTCACGTTCTTAATTTTCTTTTAGAACCTCTTTTGTGCTTTTTTATAATCTGCGTTGAGTATGTTTCCATATTATTTCCATTAATTGATTTTGGGAATTTTAATAATTTTCTTGTCATTTGTTTTTGCTGTCTTGTATTCTATGTAATATACTTGGTTTTTACTTTTGACCCATTTCTTATATTTCTGTTTCTTTGTCTTGTGACTTTTTTTTGACTTCTTCATTCACCATTTTGTTATTTTTGGTTTCTTTATATTATTGTTCTTGTATCCGCATGATTCTCCTGCTGCTTGTGTGATATAGTCTGAATAATTTCCACTCTTCTGCTGTTGTTGTAGTATCTACTGGTAGTTTTTCGATTTTTGTGTGTCTGTGTGTGTGTGGGTGTGTGCGTGTGGGTGTGAGTGCGTGCGTGGGTGTGGGTGGGTGGGTGTGTGCGTGTGCGTGTGTGTTGTTTCCGTACCATGTCGTCCTTAAGTTCGTGTATTCTAATTTGTGTAGGTTTTTTATCTTTGTTTTTGTCTTTCTTCTTTCTTTCTGTTTGTTTTTTCAGCTACTATTACTGTTTTATTGTTGGTGTCTACACACATGATTGGTATCGCTCTTTAAGACTTCTTGTTAATATAAAGTCTGGCTTTTGCAGTTTAAATCGTTCCACTTGTACCAGGCGTGAACTTGGGATTCTCTGTTCTTGAAGAATGTGTTACGTTATAAATAGGTTGTGCTATGTGCACATTTCAGTTAATCTGTAGCTGTTGTAATTTGTCTTTTTTATTTTGTCTCCGAAAGGCCCAATGTATTCTTCTATTCCATATCTTTCTAGTCCCAAGTGTGTGTTGAATTTCCTAATACAAACAGGTTTTCGTCTGTGTTGTTGTTGTTTATCATATCATTAATGTTATCAAAAAATTATTCCCTTTCCGTTTCGTTGTTGTGTGCATTACAGGGTGTGCGTAGGTTTGAATGAATATGTTTCCCTTGTTTATTGTAACGGTTATCGCAATCAACCTTTCGCTCCCAAAGTTCGTCTTTATGATATTTTTAATGGTTTTTTTAAATATTTTTATATTTTTAGACACAGCGGGGTCAAGGATGAAACCTACACCATGTTCTATTTCATCAGAAATACATCGAAATACCGAAAACTACTACTCGGTCTAGGGGCTGGGTCAAGATCATCAGTACTGGTTCTTTTACTGTTTAGTAAAAACAACCCCACTATCTAATAGACTATATTATTGGTACATATACTGTTGGGTAACAACAACTCCACTATCTAATAGATCCCGTCAGTGATGGTACAGATACTGTATGGTAACAATAACCCCTATTGTTTATTTGACCGTCAGTGGTGGTACATATACTGTGTGGTAACAGCCCCTCTATTTATTTGACCGTCAGTGGTGATACAGACACTGTGTGGTAACAACAACCCAACTATTTATTTGACCACCAATGTTGGTCTATGTTATGAGTTATAACTGCAAGGTTATCATCAGTGCATACTGAACAACTCCATAGGCCAACAGTTCCAGCTCTATCTGCTTGTCTGTCTGTATATCTGCCTGCGTGTCTGTCTGTCTATTATATTTTATTTGCTGTAAATCGTTGCAGAATTGAGTGACGGTCGGTTTTTGAGTTGTGGTACGATTGGTTGCTTGATATGCAGTAATAGTGTGACGTTTTAAAACGTTGGTAATTCATTCAATCTACCTTCTTCTTGGTCTTCCTTTGCATCTTGCTGTTTACATTCGAACTGTGTAAGCCCTTGCTGCTGGCCAGTATGGGCTCAATCTCATTAAGTGACCGAACTATTTCAGACTTGGATTTTCTAAATTTATCAATTTTTTTGCACACTATCAAGATCATGTTTTTGTAAACACTCAAGTTTCAGTTCGATCAGTCTCTCTGTCTATCTGTTATGTTTCTCTTTATGAACTGTTCCGTCCTATATGCCTACAACAATCTCACTCAGTCATGAGAGCAACCATAGTTTACACTTTTGAAAATATTCTGAGCGAACGAGGTGATTAACGCTATGTATTGTTTAGTCGCAACAACACTATCTCAAGTGCATCTTAAAATCGTGTCATCTAATGTGCCCAGTATCTATTTATAGAACATGAAGTTTGTTGTGTGTTGTCCAGAACTGAAAACGAACAGCGTAATTAGGTTTAGCAATTATTTATTTCTAGGTCCAGCCAATTGAAACACATAAAGATGATATAGTATATGTAATAAAACAATTCATTGGATATTTATTGAAACATCCTCGACACTTTGATACGAGATCTAAAAAAAAAAAAATTAAATAGAAAAACAAAACATCCCCAGAAATTACTTAAAGGCGTGCAAACAAAAGTCGCCACATATCAATAGGGATCTTCTATTTGACGAAGGTAGTCACGTTACACATCATTAGGGATCCCCTATTTGACGAAGGTAGTCAAGTTACACATCATTAGGGATCCCCTATTTGACGAAGATGGTGCTGTGCTGCCCTCTCATTGTACTCAACATGTATTCCTTACGGAGAACAGCGCACGACTCTCAATATTTGCCATGACATCTATCCATTTCGAGACATTTTCATTGGCCGCCCCTACAATGCTCCAGCCGGACTGTCTTGCATCACCGTGTGTCGACAGTGTTACTGTATGAGTTGACGTAGAGGTGCCTGTGTTTTTACAGTCGATTCTCATTCCATCTGCTGCTTCCGCATTCCCGGACACGATTTACAAAATTATTGACATGGAACACAGCATGAACACAGTTGTATTTCTGTTTCATGATGCACCACTAGGAGGTACTTTTGGGATATTTGTTATCTGCTAACACTGGGACCGCACGAGAGCAATGCGTTACCATATGCACTCCCTTTTACACTGTCTAACAGCCGGCCTCTGATGTTATAATTTTCTAAGATTTCCCAGAGAATGCCTCTATCTACTCTATCGAATGCATTTTCCTGGTCTACAAATACTGTGCTTAGATCTTGATTGTATTCGGTTGTCTATTCTCTTAGTTGTCTCAGTGTGTATTGATACAACACACATACTTAGAGGGAAACAGAGGTACATCTGCACAAAGATAATCCATATATCACGTCCCCCTTGGGCCCAAAATCCATACTAAGAAAAGATGAATATATACAGACCATAAAAAAAGAATCTTATCCAGATCTAAGCTCCCTAAAACAAATAGTATTCAAGATTCTCCAAAATTACTACCCAAAACTCTCTTGGACAAGAGTATATACAGATGGCTCAGTGGGAGGGGACAGTGAGACATGGTATTGGTGGCATTTATATAGAATGACTCAACGGAAAGAAACTGATAAAGTTAGAAACAGGATAATGAAGTTTTGCTAATCAGTGGAAACACACATAATCACACACAGAAAGAAACTGAAAATATCAATCTCCGCAGGTGTTCATTTGGCAGAGTGGGATGCAATCACAGAAGCAACTCTTTTGCTCCTAGGATTATCACACTTGCAGGAAGAAAGGACAGTGATCATGGTAGATACCAAATCTGCTTTGTAGGCCTACCATAATATAAATCATTCCAGATAAATGACTTAAAATAATTACTATCTCAACTAAAAGAATTTTTAAAAAGCAAAAGATTTTCCCGTGGATTCCAGGTCACATAAATCAGGAGAGATTAGATAACAGACCAGCTAGCAGGAACCGGAAGTAACTGCCAACAACAGATAGAAGATTCAGTATCATTTCCAGAAATGAAGTTCATCATCAGAAGCTCAAGTAACATGGAATGTAACTCAACTCGCACATGCAGCCACAAAGACGATGCTATCTACAGAAGAAGGATTGGAAAAACGAACAAACAATCAATTTTCGATTGAGAACAGGTCAGGCGTAAACAACACTGAACGGGACGTTTGGAGGTGGTGACACCGCATTGTGCCCCCGTGGACAATCTGCAGAAAACACATAACTTATTTTACAGATCTGTCTACTATACAATATCACAGGAAGAAAACTATGGCCATCTGGAAAAACTCTCACGAACAAGCTCTACAGTCCTGTCTCGGGTCACAGTACAATTCATTGATGAAATACACATCAGCGTCTGATTTCGACTGGAGAACAGGAAAGAAGAATTCACCAACCACAAACGCAATATAACAATGTGAACTTCTAGTGTTTTTGATTATTATGTATCAAATTTACTCTTGGCAACGCTATAAAATTGTCTGACATATATAATGTTTCTCCGTTTTTTTAACGTTTTTTTTTAAATGGAAGGTGGTTTAAATTTAGGCTGTCTCTGAATTTGGCAAATATTTTCTGTTTGTTTGATATCAGATGGTAACTTGTGTATATCTGAACTGTAAAAACGAAATATGTATTTCCAAAAATATAGCATGCAGAATACTATACATTATCACTTTCTGCATTAAAAATCCATAAATTGTTTAGTTACAATTTTATGCAGAATTGCGAGTTTTAACTTCGATTTCTTATTCAAGTTCTAGTAAATGTGTTTATAAGTAATACTATTTCTTTGGGGGCATTACGTCAGCAATAGAATACCTCTGCACAAAATTAATTAGGACTTCATTCGCTACGTTTTTGATTATTGTTGTGTTTTCCGTTGGTCACTATTTATATACATGAAGTCGTATCCCAATAATATCCACGGCAGACCAACAAAATACACAAACACACGAAAATAATCAGAATGGGCCTTGTAGGTCATGTTTACGTTTTCTGTGCACATGTCTTCTATATTTGTCGAAGATCACATTTGGAGAGAATGAGTATTTATAACATTGATCTTAAACGGGACGTTAGCTTTTTATGGTTGAGAGACACTGGTCTAACATATCAGTCAAGTCTTCTTAGTTTCTTCTTCTGCGTTCGTTCCAAAACACCCCCATTACCATTGCCACCATTACTCCAACTACCACATATATTTATTACGATTATTACAATTACAAGTCTCACTGTTGTACTAATACAACAACAACAATAACTACTACTACTACTATTACTACTACTACTACTACTACTACTACTACTACTACTACTGCTGCTACTACTACTACTATTACTGCTACTACCAGTGGAGTGAACATTCCAAACGGTCACAGACGTCCTATGAATAACACTCTCCTTAGAACATATAATTCGAGTAGGGCCTACTACAGACATGCGCGTTCATGACCTAGAAGGCTGGTTTTTCTATATTTTCATTATTTCTGTGTGTTTCATTGGTCGCCCTTCGCTATTTTTTGGAGACTCCAAGTATATAAATAATGACCAACGTATATCAAGACAATAATAAAAAACATAACGAATGAAGTCTTGTTTACTTTCTGCTGTTAAGTCTTCTATACTACAAATGGTCATGTTTAATTACTATTGTAATGGTCCTGGTCAAAATATCTCTGGTCAGTTGGCAACAGATTGCTTGGATGTACTGACTGCCCCAATGAATTCTATGCCATCACTACTTTTACAATAATCGCAATAATTACTAACAATAACCATTACCACTATTACCACCGCCACTACTACTACAGCCATTACTAGTCACCATTACTACTATCACAACCATTACTATCACCAACAGTACTAATACCACAAATACTACTAGCACCGTCTACCACCACCACTACAAGCATCACCACTACTACCACCACTATTACTGCCACCACTAATACCAAAAGAGCTACCAATAATACTATCGCCATTTACCATCGCCACTATTACTACCACCATCACTCACACCACCACCATCACAACTACCACTGACATAATAACTACACATACCACTACTACTACTACCACAATTACCCCTGACAATGCCATCACCACTACTAACACCGCAACTGCAGCATCCAATACAACCACTACCACTACTAATACCACCAATAATACACCAATACTACTATCACAACCAATACTACTAACACAGCTATTGCAACCTCCACAATCACTACTACTACTACTACTACTATCACAAGCACTACTCCCACCATATAGCACCAACACTACTATCACACTCACTAATGACACTATGTAAAACCAACACTTTACTTACTGTGTAAAAAAGTTAAACTGTGAACGAACGAGAAGAAGTAGGAGACTACCTCCACCATAACTACCACCACTACTACCACTACTACCACTACTACCACTACTACCACCACTACCACCACTACCACCACTACTACCACTACTACCACTACCACCATTACTACCACTAATAACACCATTACAACCACCACATTACTATTGCCGACAATACTACCAATAACACGAGTGCCGCCACCACAACTACTTCCAGCTTTACTACTTACACCACCACTACTACTGTACCACCACTACTACAAAAACATATACTTCCAGCACCACTAATAACACCACCACTACCACCACCCCCACTACCACCACCACTACTGCCACCACCACTACTACAACTACCACTACTACAACCACCACCACTATTACCTATCACCACTACTACAACCACAACTGCTACTATAATTAACAATGCACATATAATCATCAAACACATAGACATTAAACATGTGAGCACAGCACTATTTATTTATGCATACAAACACCACACATGTACACATACAGACATATATTTACAAACACCAAACGAGTGTGTACATATCAACACGCAATATTGTTAGCTGTCTCTCTAAAATTCCATTTTTCCCCAGCCATGCTACACTTTACTTTCACATACACAATGATATGCTAGAAAATGCAGCTAATCACAGTGTGTCGAAACATTAAGTGAGAGACCGTGCTTTCATGTACTGAGAGTTTTTTACATTAATGATGTGGCGAACTTGAGAAGTGGTCAAGTCATATTTCATGTAGCAATGTTAAGAACGATATAAGCAAAATAGTGAGTGCTAAACAAGTATACATAATTGTACGTTCAGTTTAGCTATAAGTTCAGATGTTGGAAACGAGGCATGTAGATCTTAGTATCAAATGTTATGTCAAGTATTAGAATATTATGCATATGGTATGTAGTACTTTGCATTAAATATAAAATTGAGTACATGGTATGTAAAACTTGATATAAAATAATTGGAACATTTATGTACATTGTGTGAAAAACTTGATATAAAATAATTGAAATATTATATACATGGTATGTAAAACTTGATATAAAATAATTGAAATATTATATACATGGTATGTAAAACTTGATATAAAATGTTGGAAAATTATATACATGGTATGTAAAACTTGATATAAAATTGGAAAATTTATGTACATTGTGTGAAAAACTTGATATAAAATAATAATAACATACATATTACATGGTATGTAAAACTTGATATAAAATGTTGGAAAATTATGTACATGGTATGTAAAACTTGATATAAAATTGGAAAATTTATGTACATTGTATGAAAAACTTAACATAAAATATTGGAACATTATGTACATGGCATGTAAGATTTGATATAAAATATTGGAACATTATGTACATGGTATATAAAACTTAATATACAATATTGGAACATTTATGTACATGTACAATATGCAAAAAAAACACCAGCCGTACAACTTAATCCAAGAAACAACAAAAAATGTAGCAGCACTGGCCTCTCGCTGGGGTATAAAAATAAACGTCAACAAAATATCCACAACATTGTTCCTCTGTCACTAAACAAGGAAATAATCACAAATACGTGGATAGGCAACCGCTCTCTAAAGTAGACTCACCTACCGTTCTCGGACCAACACTGGACAAAAGACTCAAATGAAAACAACATATCCACAACATAAACATCAAAGCAATACGGAGAATGTTTCTAAGGAATAAAATACTTTCAGGCACATCTTGGGGAAGAAAATCTTATAAATAAACTCATATGTCTTAGGACGGCTGTACACAGGAGATGTAAGACCAGGCCTAGAATATATGCCTCATATAAGCGTGGGAACAGCATTAGCAACAAGCAACAATTTTCACTTAGTTAGTTAGTCGTTGGATCATCGTCATTGCACTCCGACAAGTCCTTAGGTGCTCAGATCTTTCCTTGAGTGTATCCGCCATTACACGTTCACTGACAGTCCCAGTACGTCGTTGATTGATCCTCATTCTTTTTCGCCCACGAAAACTCTCCTTTCTAGCGACACCACATTTCAAACCAAGTTCCTTTATTCTAATCATGGAACAAGAGTCATCGTCACCTGTACAGTCATTTGTTCGTGCGTTTTCCCGTAGGGCATTCAAAATGTCTGCCCGATCCATCGCTCCATCAACAGCCGTAGTAGCAGCGTGGGCGGCCAACCTATCTGCTCTCTCATTACCCCGGACTCCCGCGTGTCCCGGCACAAAAATAAAAGTCACTTTACGCACACAGGAATTATTCACTGCATCCAGCCACTGTTCACTGTCCCCGCCTGAACTTTCACAATCATGTTCATGGAGTCACTGAGTAAACAGGCATGCTCGCAGACAGTCTGTGAGTAGACCCTTTGCAAAGCTTCTCAGTTTCTCACTCAGTTTCCTTAGTATAGCTATTTCCTTCTGTCCGTTGTTTTTGCTTTAGTTATATTCTTTTTCGTGTCTTTTTGGCATCACAAATCAATGATGAGATTATCAATTATCTCCAATACAAGCAGGAAAAAACATCCGCGCAGTTGATATTCCAGGAATCCTATGAAGAGACAAGCTCAACTATAACCCAGTTTTAGGCTCATGGCCACGCCACTGATTTCGACAAACTTCCCATTGACTGGAAATATTAGTTAAGCATTATATCATTGAGGCGGATGATGGTGTATGTCACAATGGGGAAATCAGTGAATCTGCCTAGGATTACATGTATGCACACATTTTCTGGTATAATATCATATTTGCACTTGTAACAATAGTATTAAAAATATTGTCAATGTAATGTTTATTTCTTTAGTTCATAGTATCTCCCCAAAAATATGGACCAATCCGAAAGTCAAGCAGGGGTGAACACCGACAAGAAAAACGAGCATGAAGAAACATCTAAAGTTGTATTGAGAAAACCAAGAAATGTTTGCCAACCATCTAAAAGCGTGAGCTTAGACAATATAGATGGTGGCTGTAAAAGTGGTCAATGTGACAGCGAGGGGGATAGAAAAAATAAGCATGTCAAGTGGAGTGAGTCAACAGAATTGAGAGAGAGACTGAAAGTGTACAGGAGAAGTCAGTAAGTGATGCATGACTTTATCTTGTACTTATCTATTCATATCCAGTGTTCAATACTTCTTATAATACTATTACACTTATAATACTACTACACTTATTATTATAGAAAAGACAGAACATAGAATAAATCAAGATAAACAGGAAGAAACACAACTGAAAACTATATAGTCAATAAAAACACACTGTAAAGGTAAAGAAAATCTAATAATCGAATAGATAGAACACTAAGCAATCCTGACGAACTAATAGACAATACATTGGACGGTGTAAGGAAAAGGGTTAAAAAACGAATGAAAGCCTACCAGTGAGGAAGCCAAGAACAAACAAGCATAGCCGACAGACTAAATACTAGGTCAGAAGGATATAGCCAAAAATAAACAAAAATACTCATAGCCAGACAAAACGAAACGTACCCTATTCAGAACAACGGTTAGAAACAAACGTCCAGAATATTAGAGATGTCACTTCAACTCAAGGCAAAAGAAATTCGCAAAGTAAAGACAAATCAAAACTAATAAGTTATAACAGAAATAATATCAAATAATATCATATATAATAGAGCTATATTTTTTTAATTAAGACAGAAATATTGATAAAATGGACAGAATGTGTGTGTGACAGATCTGTTTTATGACCAAATAAACAAAACCCCAACTATAAGATACA
Organism: Meghimatium bilineatum; assembly: GCA_034231615.1. NCBI lineage: Eukaryota > Metazoa > Mollusca > Gastropoda > Stylommatophora > Philomycidae > Meghimatium > Meghimatium bilineatum. The sequence goes on from CM067306.1 coordinate 21,971,482, forward strand.
GTGATGGCCCAACAATACAGAAATCAGAAGTAGAACAATCAACATAAACCAGACACTATGAAAAGGATGCAGGCTCTGACAATATAACAGCAATAAAACTAAGAAGTCCAGGGACGGGAATTGCACAGAATACATAACAATAAGTATGATGAGGCACATAACCAAAATACTACTCAAGATAATACATGAAAGAATTAAAAACAAGATAGACATTGATGTCGGCGAAAAACCAATTTTTTTTTGGCGGAGGAACCAGAGAAACTATACTTAGTATTCGACTATTATTAAATAAATATATAGAAGTTCAAAATAGTATCTATATTTTCTTCATAGACTACAGCAAGGCCTTCGACAAGAGTCTAACATGAAAAATTAATTGAATGTCTTCAAGAAATACAATAGGCATATCCAAAAGACATCATCCTGATTAGAAATATATATATATATATTCATTTCATTTTCCTTTTGCGCTGAAGTTAGCGCATAGGGCAGAGGTCAGATCTCTCCAATTATGTCTGTTCAAAGCTATTCTGTGCAGTTCTTGAATAGTATGGATATTGATTGTTTTACTTTCTCTAAGTATTTTTGTTCTGAGTGTTTCTTTTGGTCTACCGCTGGCTCTTTTGCCTGTAGGTATCCATTCAAGAGATTGGTGGTGGTATAATATATGTATGCGCTAATCTTGAGATTGCATTCACTTTGGTGTTATCTTTGAATCTGTTGATAAAATTTACTCGCCATACACAGAAATAGCCTGCCCTCAAATTACCCCACTCCAATACATTCCCAACCAAGGGTGATAACAACCGTCTAGTAGGCTGCCATGTTCTTATTCGTGTTCATTCATTCTTCTATGTATGATGTCTCGACTGTGGTCTGCTGCCCAATTATCCTGTCCACTTGTGCTATCCAAGACATTCCTCTTTCATTCTCCTCCCCTTGATATTGGTGTATAAACATTAAAGCTGTTTCCTGTTTACATTAGTTTCTTTTGTTTGAATCGTTTGAAACACCCCTGACACTGGAAGGCATAAAGGGGCATAAAACGAAAAGAATAAGATTCGCATGACCAATTGGAATTGAGGTAAAACACTATAGCAATATAGCTTTAAGCCTTGATTAGAAGAGCCATTGAGAATGATCCAATCATCATGTTTTGTTTTATTTTATTTTGAAGCTGCCATTAAACCAGGAATATTGTGCAACTTTGAGTGATCACCACGGCGGTCAAGTACCTAATTTTAGTTATCTCCCCCTGATTTTATGTGAATTACGTGACTAAGAACGTGCTTGATTTTGAAACAATAGTGATGTAGTGCATAGCGCTTTATGAGAATTTTATAGGGTGCGTTGATAAAACGCATTGTGTACTCTGAAATACGATCGAAATGTTTAGAATTTCGCAGACACATAGCAGAGGCATTGCTTAAAGTTATAGAAAAAAATAAATGCATGCACCAGCGCTCATTTCTATAACACAACTATAGAACATGACTTGAACTTCCGATTCAATATGGCAAAGAGAATGTATGCGTTGTCATATGGTCATATATAATCGGATGTTCCTCCTGAAAGCAACGGCAAGCTACATGAGTATTGTGCCAAGATTTTCCTTACGGATGTGTTGAAATTTTAGTTTGGAATTTGCCAGTGTTAACTGGTTCCTTGCGACTTGTTAGATCGTAAACAAAGTGTGCGTATTAGGAATGAATGCACATCTCGCTAGAGGAAGCGGGGCAATTTGCTAGAGACCGCGGGGGTTTCAGAAGATTCCTAAGCAGTGGCGTAGCGAGGGGCGACGAAGGTGCGAGCTGCCTCGGGCGAAATTACCGGGAGGGAGACAAATTTTCAAAAACTAAATACCCAGCTACTAAATTAACAATTCCTTACTTGACAATGATAATTATGACAACAGAACCTTTCCCAATAATAGTCTTCAAAGGATAAAGCAATAAAATTGACCCGGAAAAGTGCAGATGGTTGATGTTTATGGTTTTATTTAAGTTTATATATAAAATAATTTCTATTCGTTAAAATGTACAAATATTAAGTTATATGAGAAATAAAACTGGATAATTAAGCTTACTTTGAGGAGAAATATTGTTGAAGTCCACAACCAGCATATGAGTTTGCAAATAGAACATGCGAATAATTATAAATCCACCTACTACCCTAGATAAATGCAAAAATCAGATGTGCTTTTTACGTCTGGGGAAATCCTAAAAAGATTCTTTTTAAAACACTAAATGGATGACTATAACTGGCCCGACAAAGAAGCACAGAATGTAGCTTTCAAAGAAGAGCAAAAGTGGAGGCAGTTGTTGGTCAGGATACTAGATATTATTAGATTTCTTGCCAAACAAAATCTGGCATTGCGAGGTCACAGGGAGATTGTGGACGATGGTGTCACTGGAGATAAAGGCAACTCCTAGTAGTACGTGTTCATCTTCTTGCCAAGTACGACCCAGTTCTTTGTGAATATCTCACAAAGGTAAAGGTGCAAAAAAAAAGTTAGCATGTCTTACCTATCACCTGAAATTCAAAATGAATTAATAAACTGTCTAGGGAATCATGTTCGAAAAAATATGCTCGCTGAAGTGAAGGAAGCCAAGTACTTCACTTTTGTATTCGATAGTACGCCAGATTTCTCACAAAAAGACAAAACGAGCCAAATACTGCGTTATGTAAAACTCGACGACACCTAGGTTCGATTGAATTATTCATCGACTTTCTTGAAACCGAAGTCAAAAAGACTGAGGATATATAGAAAATTATTCTGGACCAAATTGAAAGCGATGGACTGGACATTCAAAATTGTCGTGGACAAGCATACGACAATTCAGCTGTCATGTCGGTAATACATTCTGATGTACAAACGCCTATCAAGGCAATTAATCCAAATGCCCAGTATGTTGCTTGCAGTAACCATATTTTGAATCTGGTGGGAGTACACGCAGCGTCAATAGCACTGGACTCAGTTACGGTTTTTTTTGGTACTATGGATAAAGTTTTTAATTCTTTTTCGTCTTCCATTCACCGCTGGAAAATTCTTACCGACATTGCAGGTCAATGTGTCAAACGACTTATTGAAACACGATGGAGTGCAAGGTACGAAACCATAGCGATCATGAAGATCCATTATAATGAGATTATTGAAGTCCTGGAATTACTTTCGCAGAATATAAAAGAAAATGAAATGACAAGTTCAGACGCTGGGCTCCTACTTCCTGCTCTCCATTCGTTGTTATTGTTGGCCTTCCTGAGATTATGGAATCGAGTTCTTTGTGAAATGAATGATACACAATTGTATCTCCAGAGGAAAGCTCTAAATGTGCACCAATATGCTATGAAAATTTAGGCATTACAATTATTCCTAGTCGACAACCGTGATGCATGGTCAACGACGCATCAATAGGTTGTGCTAAACATGTTTGTGAAGATCAGCGAATAGCTTCTCGTCGAATAACCAAAACAATAACCCCCCCCCCCGGGGGGGGGTTGAAGGTCCCTTCAATAGGCATTGCACCAAGCTGAAATGGTATGAAGGAAAGCTGATAAACCTCCCTACTGCACATAGCAAGTAAGAACTAATCGCTCGTTATTCATGGGGTTCTGAAACATACAAGCAAAACAAAACAGATGGCTGGTGAGAAAGCTGCAGATAAACACCATAAACAATTCATAAACAATTCATAAACAATTCATAAACAATTCATAAACAATTCATAAACAATTCATAAACAATTCATAAACAATCATAACCAATCATAACCAATCATAACCAATCATAAACAATTCATAAACAATTTTGCCGCCCATAAGGCTCGAAAAGTTAAATGATAATGTAGTTTTATTTATGTACCTAATATTTTCGTTCAGTCTTTTACAATCACTGACTTATTTTTATTTTTTTTTATGTCACAAGGGCGGAAAAATTTTATTCCGCCTAGGGCGCCATTGACCCACGCTACGCCACTGTTCATAGCGAAGACTATGTTCTAGAAAGAATACATCACATGACAACAACAACTATAGAACAGAGAGAGAGAGAGAGAGAAATACGGGGAATGAGAGTAATGTTAAATTGTGCGAAATGTAATGATGAAACAGAGATAATGACAACAGACAAGTATATAACAATTCTAGAATGAAGTCATTACGGATTTTGTCTGGAGTCTAAAGTATATATTTATATATACTATAAGTAAACCTACGTCTATGATTACCAAAACTCCTGATTAAAATTCAGCCACAGGCAGCTGTGCATTTAGAAAATTCAGACCATAATGGCAACATACTGAACATATCATATTGCCTAGATATTCACTACAGCCAAAATTTGCTAGCTTGATCCAACATCTTGAATAAGATATAGCACTATTTTTAATATGTATATTCATATGTTCTCACACCCGTGTGTTGCCAAGGTCTGAAATAGAAACAAAGAATGACTACACACTTTTTTTTAACTTTCATGTGTTTCAAAATGGGCGACTAAGGAGGTTATGGTGTGAAGTTGGTTGTCCCATCCTACATAGTGTCAAATGACCAAGAGCCCATGCTGAAATCGGATGTGCCACGCTAAAAGGAAGAGATATTACAACACAATTGTAAACCATTGCAAAACTTATTCTGCTTTCCAGACTGCATCCTACTAATCTGCAGGAGTTTCAGAACGAAGAAGAACGTATGTTCGGTTTAAGTTAAATTATAAGCGCCAATCCACATATTAAAAACGTTTTTTAACATGAATAATTATAGTATCCTACATTACTACACAATGCTGTGAAACATATAATTGTAGTATCATACATTACCCCAAAATGCTGTGAAACATAATTGTAGTATCCTACATTACCCCACAATGTTGTGAAACATATAATTATAGTATCCCACATTACCCCACAATGTTGTGAAACATATAATTATAGTATCCCACATTACCCCACAATGTTGTGAAACATATAATTATAGTATCCTATATTACCCCAAAATGTTGTGAAACATATAATTATAGTATCCTATATTACCCCACAATGTTGTGAAACATATAATTATAGTATCCTATATTACCCCACAATGTTGTGAAACATATAATTATAGTATCCTACATTACCCCACAATGTTGTGAAACATATAATTATAGTATCCTATATTACCCCACAATGTTGTGAAACATATAATTATAGTATCCTATATTACCCCACAATGTTGTGAAACATATCTCATCATCTCAAATGTATAATCTTTCACACAAAACTACATACACAAATTATTACAGAGATGACAAGAACAGTACAATCCAGAATACTGCAATTTCATCTAATTAACACATGGACCATATGATTGTACAGTTGTATAGATTTGCAACAATTTTCTGACCATGGGCATGCTCGCAGATGAGTGCCTTTACCTCACTCGAGTTCCTTGTATTCCTGTACTCTCTATTGAGTGTAATGACCGTAGTGACATACCATAGCGATAGGTATCCATTCATCTCCAGGAGTTATGCCTTCTTGGGTGAAAATATATTTACCGGTATCCTCGGCGTGACCCATTCACTATTTACCTCTCTTGAGCCTGATTCTCTTCACACAAGAGAACTCACTGTGTATTTGGTGATCTGTGTCAGAGCTCACTTTGAGGTATGCATGGACATGTCACATGTACATTATGTGAGATATGCTCGGAAATTCAAGGAAGAACCTCATATCCACACAAAGTCTGTCCATGGTGCATATATGATCCGCATCTCTTCGCTTTGAACTCCCTCCAGTCTCCCAGTCTGTGTTTGACTGGCAGTGATAGTGGCACCTCCGTTTTCAATGACGGGGATGATATAGGAGCCTCATATAGGATTACGAAGTGTGATTGTTTAGTATCAACCGCTACCATGACTCCCAAAGCAGAAAGACATTTGCTGGTCTTTGCGATAACATGATCAACGTGTTCCCGGAAGTACAAACTATGATCAAATCGAACGACCATGAATTGTAGAGATAAATTCCAGATTACTTTGAGCCCTCTCATCTCTATCGTCGGTGTCGCAGACTTTACGATGTGATTATTCAGAGAGAACCATGTCACAGCTCTCTTTTGGTTGTTAGTGACCCGGAATCATCACACCAGGATGCGATGGATTAACTCATTTTGCAGTGCTTCAACAGTTTCTGTTTTGACTTTTCCCTGTCTGTATATCAGAATATCGTTGGCAAATGACAGGGTCCTAACTCTTCCGTCAAGCTGCTAATGTGTGATTGTCAGTGTGTACACATTGAATAGTACGGGAGATATGGGAGATATTTTATAGGTCCAACAATCGATCCCGAAAACCACCTTTCTCTCGAGTAACATCGCTGATGTCCATCTGACTACGAAAAGTTCAATATGGAAAAACAAGAGCATGTTGATGAGGTGCTCGAACGGCACTCTGTTATACGCATCCTCGAAGCCAATCACGACAGAACACGTTTTCAGACCTTCATGGAAGCCCTCGAATACGTCGTTGGCGAAAACAGCGGCGTTTTATCGTGTTTCTTTCTGACGTCTATAGCTTCAGAGTGTGTCCGGAGAAATGCAGTTTATGTAATCCTAAGCCTAGGTTTACATATAGTATGTATACATATATTCTTTCATTCATTTTCCTTTAGCGCTGAAGTTAGCGCGTAGGGCAGATGTCAGATCTCTCCCATTATGTCTGTTCAAAGCTATTCTGTGCAGTTCTTGAATGGTATGTATATTGATTGTTTTACTTTCTCTAAGTATTGTTCTTCTGAGTGTTTCTTTTGGTCTGCCTCTGTCTCTTTTGCCTGTAGGTATCCATTCAAGAGGTGGTGGTGAATTCTGTTGATGTATGCGCAGAGGACATGCCCAATGTAGGACCAACAACGTTTTCTAATAACATCTGTGATGAAGTTTTGATTTGTCTCTGCTCTGATTTTATCATTCGATATAAATTCACTCCAATGGATGTGAATTATCCAATTTTCCTACGAAGACATTTGTTCTCGAAACTCAGTAATTTCTTTTCTGAAGATAAAGAACTTTACCAGCTCTCACATCCGTATGATATCACCGGAATAACGCAGGAATTAAATAAGCGCATTTTCGTGCGTGTGGTGATTGATTTTGACCTCCAGATATTAGACAGTCTGTTAAAGACATTGTATACATATATACTCTAGATAAAATCAAATACGTAATAAATTCATTCTAGAATTGTTATATACTTGTGTGTTGTCATTATCTCTATTTCATCATTCAACTTCGTGCAGTTTACCATCACTGACATTCCCAGTATTTCTCTCTCTCTCTCTCTCTCTCTCTCTCTTCTGTTCTTCTTCTTCGGCGTTCATTCCCAAACTCCTGCTGGATATCCCTTGTAGCAAGACCATTTCCCTACTAGATTTCTAGCAGGATGTAGTCCAGAGAATGGAAATGCGTTGTCTCGCCGTTTTATTTGCGCCTATGGTCCGACACATCCGTCTTCGGCGGATTATTCTGTTCTATAGTTATAATATAGAAATGAGCACTGGCGCATGGTGGGCGTGCATATATATTTTTATATTAGTTGTCTGCAAAATTCTAAATATTTATATCGTGTTTTTCAGTGTACACAATGAGTAGTTTCAATATATCCTTAAATTTCTCATACAACGCTATTGTTTCAACATGAAGCGCGCCATTTGTTACCTAATTTACATACAATTAAGGAAAGATAAGTATCGTTGAATCGGCGAGGATAAGACACCCGTCGCTCTATTGAAGAAAAAAACTTCAGCTCGGTCTGTACGATTCTGGTAGTCCCGAAAGACATACATCCAAAAGTTTTCAGTACCGCCGAAGACGGATGTGTTGAGCCATTGGTTCAAATAAAATGGCAACACAACGCATTTTTATTCTCTGGATCACATTCAACTGGAAATCTTGTAGGACCAATGTCCTGTTACAAAAGAAATCTAGCGGGAGTTTGAGAATGAACGCTGAAGAAGAAGAAGAAATGTTTTCAGTGAGATTCATTATTGAAATCTTGAACCCAAAATCCCCGTCTTTGTTCTTAGGTAAGTTCAGATCTTAAGTAAGTTCATGTCTTAGGTAAGTTCATGTCTTAGGTAAGTTCAGATCTTAAGTAAGTTCATGTCTTAGGTAAGTTCATGTCTTAGGTAAGTTCATGTCTTAGGTAAGTTCATGTCTTAGGTAAGTTCAGATCTTAAGTAAGTTCATGTCTTAGGTAAGTTCATGTCTTAGGTAAGTTCATGTCTTAGGTAAGTTCAGAACTTAAGTAAGTTCATGTCTTAGGTAAGTTCAGATCTTAAGTAAGTTCATGTCTTTGGTAAGTTCAGAACTTAATTAAGTTCATGTCTTAGGTAAGATCATTTCTTAGGTAAGTTCAGATCTTAGGTAAGTTTATATCTTAGGTGTGTTCAGATCGATAATAAGAACAAAATAATCATTCTGTAAACTGTGTATTATTAAACGATATTTTTGTGTCCGAAATTGCACAAATTATAGATCGTGTGCAAATTATTGTCAACCAGAATATTCTACTTCTTCATCGCTTGAATCATTTGAAAGTGAACCTGTCAGCTATTGCTATGTGGTATATGCTGTATTTTATCTTGACTCTGGAACCATGTTGGATCAGAAAGTGAGAGATTGTGATCGACGAATAGCGTAACTCTTCCACACTTGAAACAAAATTCAGCGCTAGTCATAACTCAACTATCATCATTCATCATCATCATCATCCAGTGGCGTAGCGAGAGGGGGGGCGGAGGTGCGGACCGCCCCGGGCGGCATCATCGGGAGGGCGGCAAATTTTTTTCATCCAGGCTTTCACAATCACTGCCATATTTTTTAATGTCACAAGGGCGGAAAATTATGATTCCGCCCCGGGCGCCATTGACCCACTCTACGCCACTGTCATCATCTCATATTGTTTATATAGCTGTCACAACAAATCAAGTGGCGATGGGAAAGTGGCGACAATGTTGATGAAAGCAAAGACATGATTGGGGGTGGGGCACACAAAAGATCAGCGTCAGTAGATATAAGGTTGTTATATGGAGAACTCCGGACTGGCTCGCGCAGAGCCGGAGGACAGAAGGATAGTTTTGAAGACACTCTCGAGACATGACTCGCTCACTTTGAGATAGACAGATGTTCATGGAAATAATCTTGCGCTGAATAGATCCGACTGGCGTCCCAGAGTCAATAATGGTTCGGCGCCTAGAGAGCCTCAGACATCATTCTGCGCAGTAAAAGCGCGTTGGAAGAAACGCAAGATTTGCTCGGTGTTCCCCGCACTCCTCTCGCACATGTTCGGTGGATGTTGAACAATTCCAGGAACGTGTGGGGCTTATTGATCACAGTCGTGCACAGTGCAACTGTCATCATCTTCACCAGCATCCCAGTTGAGCTGAACGGTCATCGTCGACATCGACGGGCGAAGAACATTGCGAAGGAAATGTTGTAATATTTCAGTCCTAATTTTCTTCTATTATATTTGGTCTTTTATACAAACAATCCCGCCTAAGATGGATGTGTCGGGCCATTGGCGCAAATAAAACGGCGACACAACGCATTTTCATTCTCTGGACTACATCCTGCTAGAAATCTAGTAGGACAATAGTCTTGCTACAAGGGAGATCCAGCAGGAGTTTGAAGTTCGATGAAGAAGAAGAAGATACAAACAATAACCACTTCTAACATGATCGATAGACTTCTCTAAATCAATGGAACTGCGACAGATATATGTTTTATCTCATATCAATTTTTCATAATTTGTTCAGCTTTAAAGATTTCGTGTATTTAGTTTATAGTTTATAATCTCATTGTAGTTTAGTTTATAGTTTATAATCTCATTGTAGTTTAGTGTGCCAAATGTAGATCACAGTGCAAACTCTTTCTTCATTCTTAATTAGAAACTAGCATCACCGAGCTTGGGACGAATGTTATCAATGTTCAGCTCGTCTAACCATTATCCATCTAAGGGTGCATAAGCTCAGTGTACCAGTCAGTTGTTGGTTATGCGTTCTTCGGATCTTTCCAGAGAGGAGGCACTTTCTCCCATCTCCCTTGATTTCTCCTACTTTTATCATTACCTGAGAATAAACAATCGTCTCTTTCAACTTCCTCTTCATCACTGTGTAGTTCATCAATACCTGCTCTATTTAGCTTAATTGGGGAGCCGCGTTAGCGCAGTGGTTAGCGCACTGGCTTCGCATATGAGTGGTCCTGGGTTCATTCCCCAGTTGAGGCGGAAATGTTTTCAGATCGCAACGGCTCCCAGGTCGACCCAGCCTTAAATGGGTACCGGTTTAATCCGGGAAGTAAAGACTGCGAGGGAGAGGAGATGGCTACCGCCCTCATTTGCAGAGCCTGTGAAATGTGAGATCGCTAACATCTCACACCCCTACGGCATTAATAAATGCTATGGGTTACTTTACTTTACTTTACTTTTACTATTTAGCTTAGCTCTGTCTGTTCATATCACTTTAGCATTGCCAGTCAATACATAAGGTCAATACAAGCATGTGCTCAGACAACAAGCAGCGTGACATTGGAGGTTTTGGCAGTAACCAAAACTTTGCAATGAGTCTGCTCGAAGACTATTTGCGAGCATGCCTGCATACTCAGTGACTCGATGAGCATGATCGTGAAAGTTCAGGCGGGATACATTCGGGAACAATGGCTAGATTTAGTGAAGAATTCCTGTATGCGTAAAGTGACTTTTATGTTTGTGCCAGGACGTGCGGGAGTCCAGGGTCATGAGAAAGCAGATAAGTTGGCCGCACACGCCGCTACTACGGCTGTTGGTGGAGCGATGGATCGAGCAGACATTTTGAGCGCCCTACGGGAAAACGCACGAGCAAATGACTGTATCTTCTTCTTCGTCGTACGCCTTGCGGCGGACCCTCTGAAAGCATCCCGCTTACTGTCCTGAGAAGTACGTATGAGGGTTATCTGCGTTGTCTCACGTTTTACAGCAAGCTGCATTATCTGCGCTTTTCGACATGACACATCCGTCTTCAGCCAGCATTTTTTGGGGCCGGGTTAGCATTCCCGTATTTTCGATCCCTAGTACTTGGCCAGGCTACAGCATGGTTGCTGCACTCCTGTTTCCAGGCCCACTGCGTGGAAGTGTACTGAGGGTCTTGACTAGCTGTGGTTCGCTGACCCTGATGCTCGACCAGCTATGGAGCGCCGGCCGGTGCACTCTTTTGTGCATCAAATGACTATAAATGACGATGACTCTTGTTTCATGACTAGAATAAAGAAATTTGGTTTGAAATGTGGTGTCGCTAGAACGGAGCGGTTTCGTGGGCAAGAAAGAATGTTGGTCAATCAACTGCGTACTGGTACCGTCAGTCAACATGTAATGGCGGCTACACTCATGGAGAGATCTGAGCACCTATGGACTTGTCCGGAGTGCAGTGACGATGATCCAACGACTAACTAACTAACTATCATAATTACAGGCTAAGTAGAAATATTTTTTCCCCAAAAACTAAAACCAGTCATACATTTGAAGTTTCTTTTCTTTTTTTTTTCTTATTTTGAACATACAAATATTAGCGGTTCTCATGTCCTGAAGCATTGTGGTCATTGACAAATATCATGTTTATGGCACTTATTACAGTAATAACATTACCTTCCGAAATATGGTATACTGTTGGCATGATTATCTGTATGTTATAACCACATAAAAAGTATATGATAATGTGGATGCATAATTCTTGAATATGTTGTGCTTGTGCAGATTAGATATACCACTTGACTACCATCATTTGGCCATTGAGGAAACACGTGAGAGGGAGGGAGTTCAAGTCTGGAGACAGCGCTTAAATTGTGAGGGAGATGAGAACGAGGATGAAGACAGTGGTGCTAGTGAACACGGAAAAGAGGGTAAATATACGAGGGATGGTCAAAAAGTAATGTCTCCTAATTTATAATTTCATTATAAATAGTCGCGAAAATAGATAAAGCTCAAATAAAAGATAGTCTGAACTCTGTACTTCAAAAATGTATTTCTCAATGTGGTTAGTCTCCGCTATTTGTGACAGTTTTTATCCTTGACTATGAGTATCTTTCTGGTTGGTGTCCAGTGTACAGTAAACCGGCAGAGAAGCATCAGCAAATCAAATACGTGCATCTGCAGATAAACAAAGCAGACACCAGAAGACATACTACGTGACTGTCCAATCTTCGCTGTTAACAGAACGATAGTCTGGCCCACAAGAGCGTCTGCAAATCACATTGTGGGGAACACAAAACAACTTCAATGAAACCGCTCTAAACATTACCAATACCGGACGATCTGTGGCGGTATGGTACAACGAGTGTCTGTGACGGCCAAAGTACCGCGTTCGAATCCCGCCACATGCAATTGTGCATCAGACCGTTCAGAGAGCAATGGTAAACTACTGACAATATTTATATTGGCTAGAAAATATCTACAGCAGAAGAATGCGGTGTTGATGGTACGTACTGAATAGGATATGCTACAAATTTTTGTTTTAATAATTTCTCGCAGAACAAGAATAAATTGAAGAGTATTGTTTTAATGTTGCCTAAACCCTATTATGCAACACACACTTAATAGTGATTTTATAGAATCTCTGGCCATTATTTAACAGCAGACAATTTTGTTGCTACAGGAGATGATAATGCTGATATTGTCACTGATGTTGAAACTTGTGAATATGATTTCAACTCACCCAGATACGATTTTGGTGTTACAGAGTTAAAATTAGATGAAGGTCAGTGTGTTGTTTTTTTCGTTTTGTCATCCTATTTTTCGTTTTGTCATCCTATTTTTTCGTTTTGTCATCCTATTTTTTTCGTTTTGTCATCCTTTTTTTTCGTTGTGTCATCTTATTTTTTCGTTTTGTCATCCTATTTTTTCGTTTTGTCATCCTATTTTTTCATTTTGTCATCCTATTTTCTAACATTTGATGTATCATCTACTTATTGTCAGTGACTGTACAAAATTATGTCGATATTGGTCAAGTCCTATCGGATTTATCTCTCTATCTATTTACCACATATATCATCAGGCATCGTGGGGAGTTGAAGTTTTCTGTCTTTGACCATCTTTGTTGCGCTTGTCATGATCAGGCCGCGGTTATTAACACTCTCTCTGATTGAATCTTTCCATCTTATTCTTGGTCTTCCTCGTGCCTTGTAGACTTTCTTTCTGCTGTTGTACGCCTGGATGGATGCTTGTGATTGTTCCATTTGCATAAGGTTTCCGAACCAGTTGATCTGCTGTCTTCCTATGTGTGCACGATATGGTCTTTACTATCTTACTGATGTCTTCATTTCTCATTCGGTCTCTTCTGGTGACGTTTAAAGCCTTTCTCGGGTATTTCATCTCACATGGTGTAATCTTTCTCACGAGTGTATTCGTCGGGGGCCATTTCTAGCATTAGTAACATAACGTTGGGGTAAAGATGTCGTTTGGTCGCCATGTTGATAGCTAGGTTTTTTAGTGGCTGGGGCAGTTGATATGTTACAGCGTTTGCTTTTTGGTACATTATCTCAATTTCTCTATAACTTATGCCGTCTTCTATAAAAATGCTTCCTAGATATTCAAATTCGGATGTCTGTTTTAGTTTTGTGCCGTTAACATACACATTTATTTGTTCTTTTACTCTGCATATGTTCATAGTTTCTGTTTTTGATGTCTTTAATCTCATATTGTATTCTTCGCACGCAGCCTGAATGTGTGTGTCTTTGTAGTTAGTCTTCAGTTTCATGTATTAGACCTTGGTCATCTGCTAAGAGTAGATTGTGCAGAGAGTTATATATGTCTCTTGATGTTTCTGTGATGTTATCTTCTTGCTTCTACCTCTTTCGCAATCTTGTCCATGTATGTAACAAACAGCAGTGGTGATAGTACACGTCCCTGTCTTACTCCAGTTGTTGTTTAGAATAGTTCTGTGAGTCCTTCGTTTGTTCTTATTATATTTCATGAGTTACTATATAGTGCTCTTGTGTTGTCTAGTAGTTGCCCATGTATTCCGTAATCTTCTAGTATCTGACACAGTGTGTCCCTTTCAAATGCCTTCTCTTGATCTACAAACGTGAAGTTTAGATGTTGGTCATATTCAGTTGCCCTTTCGCTTAATTGCCTAAGTACAAAGATGGACCCTATCTGTGCACCCTACCCCTTTTCTGAATCCAAACTGGGTCTTGCTTAGCTGTGGCTCTATATTGATCTAATTCTTTGTTCTATGATTTGTGCATATATCTTTCCTGTGTGGCTAAGTAGAGGTATTCCTCTGTATGTTTTCCACTCTCTCTTGTTGCCTTTATTTTTCCATATTTGGATAATTATTGTTTTCTGCCAGTCTTCAGGTACGTGATTTTCTGACCATGCTATATTGTATATTCTTTTTAGCCATCTTACTCCAGTTTGATTACATGCCTGGATTGCTTCAGTTGTTATGCCATCCAGTACTGGTGATTTATTTCTTGGGCTGATTTTTATGCAGTTTTCTATTTCTTGTTCTAGTATTTTTGGTTCCCGAATTTCTTAGAAATACGCACACATTTCACTGAATCTTCCGTCAACACAATAACACTGCTACCTCCCGCCATCATGAAAAAATCTTATGGGATACTGACAATAAATTCGGAAGACTTGTATGCATGTTAAATTTCTTTAAACACATTATTAACTATATATAAATATCTCTTAAAACACATTATTAACTTATATAAATATCTCTTAAAACACATTATTAACTATATATAAATATCTCTTAAAACACATTATTAACTATATATAAATATCTCTTAAAACACATTATTAACTATATATAAATATCTCTTAAAACACATTATTAACTATTTATAAATATCTCTTATTTCAAAGCTGTCAGTTGCATGGGTTCATTCATTGAAAGAGAACATGACATTAACAAATCTGGGGATAACTTTTGATAGATGTTTCTCATTCAACAAGCATATCACAAATGTGATTCTTCTTCTTCTTCTTCGTTTATTCTCAAACTCCGACTGGATATCTCTTGTAGCAGGACCATGGTCCTATTAGATTTCCAGAAGGATGTAATCCAGAGAATGGAAATGCGTTGTGTCGCCGTTTTATTTGCGCCAATGGCCCGACACATCCGTCTTCGGTGGAAAAAATGTTCTTCAGAAGACAAAGAGAGTTATCAGTGTCACCAAGGTTATGGCGACCTTGGACATGCGGTAATGGGTACTCTTTCTACTTCTACAAATGGTGGTGCTGTCTGTTATAGATTATGGCCTCGGCTTACTGACACTTTCACAGACAGATAGATTGAAAAAAAAAATTCAAAATGAAAGCGGTACTGAGATGTTACTAGGGATACACCCATCAATGAGATTTTTGCTCGATCTCCTCAGTATTAAAGTGCAACATCAAGTGAAGTAAGTGGAGTCATGTCTTCTTCTTCTACTTTCATTCTTAAACTCTTACTGAATCTCTCTTGTAGCAGTACAATGATGCTACTAGATTTTCAGTAGGGTGTAGTCCAGAGAGTCTATCTAAAAGTAACAGAATATACTCACCACCCATTACACCAATGTCTGGATGAGACAAATGTAAAGCGAATCAAGCGGGGAAGGTCATGAATGGCAGAAGCTGAAGACACGCTGCAAAGAGTATGTGAAATAAAAGTAGGAGAGGGAAGTAAATGGGATTAGGTAGACATTGAGAAACAATCACTGACTAACGTTATAATTGCAACTAGATAAAGCGTGTGAAAAATGGACTAGTATCATGGCAAAGGTTACAGTATACGAGCTCGCCCAGTTACATTCGCAACCACAAGACATAATTATATACACAGATGGCTCAGTCAACAGAAACACAAATACATGATATTGAGGTTTTATTGCGTACAGAAACAGCGAGAAGTTGGTTGAGAGATTATCTGTATGCTCCACTTTCACATCGAGCATGAGGCTTGAGATAGAGGAAGTTACAGCACTGAGTTGGTTGATAACTGATACATCAACACACTCGATAATACTCACAGACTCTCGAAGCATGCTGCGCAAGATATAATATGCTAGGAAAAGAATGGGTTGCGTTATTTAACAACTCAATTGTATGGAGTATTACATAGATATTCTGCCTGGGTCACGTTAGAGTCAGAGGAAACGAAAGAGCTGACTCATTGGCAGCCAATGCTCCGATTGACGACACACTACTGATTCGAGATAAAACTGATTTAATTAAAGCAGCCATAATTTCATTGCAAAACGAAGATGTTGGCAATGAGACAGAAAATGTACACATTCAAAGAATGACAGAATTGAAAGTGATTAGAGGTCAGGGAAGAAAATATACTCTTTTTTGGTAAGAACCGACGATCGCGTAATCAACACCTGACTGGGACTTTGACTCTACATACACTCGAATGCCTACTGGAACGGAGAGTGAATCCCTTATGGGAATGCCCCGTGTTCTATGACGCTAGTTTATAATCAAGAATTAAGAAATATATCGCCCGGGTGTTGTCGGGACCCGAAAGGGGATCAAAGAATAGCAACACTGTTTACTTTCCACGCATGTCGTAAAAGGCGACTAAGGAGGTTATGGGATGGAGTTGGCTGTTCCATCTCGTATAGGGTCAGTGACCCAAAGCCATGCTGAAGTCGGATGTGTCAGGCCGAAAGGTGCAGATATAGCAGAAATGCTGTAAACCATGACACAACGCATTCCGTTCTCAGGACTACATCCTGCTAATCTACAGGAGTTTTAGAACGAACGCAGAAGAAGAAGAAGAAATATACCTTATTATAATGTCCATTTTTCTTTTCCTTTAATGCAGATCTAGAAATAGAGTTGCAGGCTATCAAGGAAGAGACTACACGATATACTTTGTATCCTGCCTATACTGCAGCTATTTCAGTGGTAAAAGCTAGAAATTAACTACCTACAAGGCCATCTCATTTTGCATTTTTTTCTTTCTCTCCGTGAGACTCTTTTAAACATCTAGGTTGAAACTACAACAAGTAAAACAGTATCAATATCTTGGACACATAGTCACAAATGATGGCAGATGTGAAACAGAAGTTAAAAGGAGAATAGGAAAGGCTAAAAGTACCTTCAATGACATGAGGAAATTATTAATATCTGAACAAATTACAAACAAGTTAAAAATGAGAATTATAAAATGCTACATCTATTCCATATTAATGTATGGCTCAGAAACATGGACACTAAATAAACAATTAGAAGACAAAATTGATGCCTTTGAGATGTGGGTATATAGAAGAATAGGGAGAACATCATGGAAAGAGAAGAAAACAAATAAAGAGGTGCTAAAGACACTTAATATGAAGAAAGAACTAGTAAGAGAAATGAAGATCAGGCAAATAAAATACTTTGGACACATTAAAAGACATGACACCCTATTGAAGACCTTACTTGAGGGTAAAGTCAAAGGGAAGCGAGCAAGAGGTAGGCAGAGATACAAGTGGGAGAGTAACATTACACGATGGACAGGTTACAGTCTAGCAGAGTGCACCACCAAGACAAGAGACAGGAGATGTTGGATATACGTTGCAGCCAACCTTCGTTGCGGAGACGGCACTTGATGATGATGATGATGAATCAAGTCAAATTTTCTAACATCTCATTGCGGCTATTCTCAATGTCTAACATCGTGTGTAGGTCATATACAGTTATGTACATATAATATCTGGGACATATGTCAACCACAACTGTAAAATTGTTCAGGTTGTTATCAATATCATTAAGGGTAAAGTACAAGTAGACGCCATTAAATAGTCCAGTTATTTCCCTTGTCTATGTAAATTCTATGTTCATAATTTAATAATTTAAATATTAATTTATTTTAGGGTTTGGGTTAGGGTTAGGATAGTTGTGTTTTACATAACTATATTTCAAATGTTTTAAATTATAAACATGACATTTACAAACACAGACAAGGGAAATAATTAAACATATGGTGGCATCTACTTGTAGTACTGTACATCATTAAGAAATACACGCGCTTAGCCGAGACTGTCGACTGTAAGAAGACCTCTGTCCAGAATGAATTTGGACATAATTCGTTACATCCTTGATTATTGTCGTGATTTTCGTTGGTCACAATTTATATTGTTAGAGTCGCATGCCAAAAAATAGCCAAAACCGACCAACGAAATCACGGTAATAATCAAAATAGGTCTTTCAGGTCATGTTTACCGTTTCTGTGCACATGTCTTCTATACCGCAGATCGGTCATGGCTTAGCTCTTGCCTGTGAGGAAGCCTCCTACTCATAATGGGTCGTTGATACTAAACACGATTATATTCTGCTTAGGTCACGCATTTTCAGCCGAGATGCTCTGCAGTCGGCGAACTGTCACTCGTGTAGAAAGACTTTTTTCCTGTGTCCTTGGGTACTGAACCCAATTTTCTCTGTGTGAGCAGTATTAGGCAACAAGTGTCAGTTGAGCAGGACAATTTTATTAGCACTCGAAAACTAGCACTTGCTCCCCAGCAACTTTGCCAGTGTAGTTAAGTCTTTTCACTGCATCGGTTAGTGAGTTTAGGAATAGAAAAATTTGTTCCCCGACATTTGCTCTACGCAATTCCTGTGTGCAACTAGGAGCATATTTTCAAAGCTGTCTTTTATATATATCTAAGTTGGTGGCATATTGAAAACCTGACAGGACTCCTGCATTGAAAGGAGTATGTTGCAGTAAGAATGTTGTTGCTGTATTAGCTATTGTATGTTCTCCTAATAAGTAACACTTTGACCAACAATATACCGGACATTTGATACTTCTTTATCACAGTAGCTTTTCCCTGTCCTCAAAACGCTGTCCTCTAGCCTGCGTTATCTGCTCCAGGGGCACTTAATGTGTATCATAAACGTTACTCTATAATAATGCCCTCTATTCATATCCGGACAATCGATATTGGTCAACTTTCTTATGGTCTTTCATTCCAGCTATTCAAACTGGAACACCACTGTGTTGTAAGTGTCGCGGGCTGTATAGACCGAGAGATACCGGAGATATTGCTTCTCTAGTAGCAGTCAATTCTCGTTCCATCTTTAGCCTCAACAACCCCGAACACTACACCCTAAAAATGTTAGCCAGATATATTACGCGTATAGATATTTCTAGTGCAATGCGAATCCCTGTGCAATCCAGTTTATAAAGTAAACTTTGGAAGAACATTTTTCTCTCTCATCATAAGGAAAGATGAAGAGTTAGCACTGTAAGGTAGAAAGCATCTCAAACTCCTAAGGCATGATGATAGTGGACTTGTTTAGTGATTCACATCAGCGTCGCGGAACTGCGGGCATTCCCATAAATTGCTTTGCTTGTCATTCCCTAAGTCTTAAGTCCTTCAGAGATCTCTCTATTACACAGTTTAACATTGTCCATGATAAAAATATGGTGCTTCAAGTGCTTTAGGTTCAGGTATACATAATATGTCAACAGAAATTTGTGAAACGTTGTATATCAATGTTTATGTGGAAATGGTACCCTTTTCTCTATAATGTGAGTTTTGAGGAAATAGAGTATGTTTTTACAAAAATTAACACTAAAAATTTAACTACAAAAATTAAATGCAGAAAAAAACTAAAGTGGGATCAATATTGAATATTTTATTTTAGAAAACTAACTAAAGTGAAGCTAAATAAGAAAAATATACATTGTGAAAATGCACTAAAATGTTTTATTTGCACAATTATTTGGAAAAAAATTGCTTTTACAAATTTAATTCATGTCATACGAAACATATATCAAATTAAAAGTATCAAATATCCATAGAAAATAGCAACTGGATCAAGGGAAACAACCGTTAAAATTGTGAATACAAAATTCGACGAAGATATTTGAGTCGAATTGGTTTGTTGTTTTAAAAAAGTGTAATATAAGGTTAATCGAGGAGTCCCATTTTGGAACGACAATATACTTTCTCCCTTCTCCTCTAACGGCACGCCTAATCTATTATGTGAACATATTCTTTCTCTCTTTCAGCCTCATCTTCTTTAATTTGTAGTGTACCCATGGCGACACTACTTATAGATCTACGGAAGTGAATCTTGGACAATTCAGAATAAGGAAAAAGTATTGAGTCGACCCTGTCCCCTGTCTCTTGTTATCATAATCATACTATTGTTATCATCATTATTATCGTTATCATTGTTGTTATTATTAGATGATACCAGCAGCCAATAAAAGAGTAAACATTCTAAGCAAAACCGATGTTGTGGAAAATAAATGTGCTATCACAAATGGGAGTATACATAGCACATGAGCACATGTTTTCGCCATGACAATCTATGATTATACAAGACATCTGCACATAATTAATTATGCCTTCATTCGTTACGTCTTTGATTATTGTCGTGCCACTATTTATATACTTGGAGGCGCATGCCAAAATTAGCAAAGGCGGCTCCAAGTAAAGAAATTGTGACCAACGGAAAACACAACAATAATTTTAAAAAGTAACCAATGAAACTAATTAATTATGTCCAGAGGTCTTCGATTGCTGACGGTCGTGGTTTTCGGTTTGGCAGTGGCGGAGAAACAATAAAATGTGTTTAAACGATCATAGTGATAACTTGAAGAACAGGATGGGCGCAATCATGTGTCAACAACCCCAAATTCTTCCAATCCTTTCCTTAATCCCAATGTTTGCATTCCGCATGCTACAACTGTCCTCGCCTCTGAAACCTCTATAGTTGGTTAAAATAGTGAGTAAACTATTTGACAAAATTATCAAATTAAAGGCGCAGATTCTGCCCAAACATGTAAAATCGGAATGCATCGGAATATGCAATAAAGCCAAGCTCTTCATTCTTGACTAGGAACCAGCATTACGGTACTGGTGACATTCCCATAAGTGATCGGATAGCCAATCCGTCAGCTATTTAAGGAAATATAACCTTTAGTGTCCCACAGTTGTTGGTTGATAGTTCATTGAAGCTTTCCGGGGATACGTACTTTCTCCCCTTCGCAACTTGATCAGTCGCATTTTTATCATTCGCTGAACATGTATATGTATCATTCGCTGAACATGTATATGTATCATTCAGCTTCATCATTTTGTAGTGAATACTACTGTGATTCGTCACTACTGATATGATTTACTCAGCGCCGTCTCTTCTTATCACTGTACTATCCACTATAGATCTATCTGCCAATATTAGTTTCACTTCATCCTGAACTATTTCTAGCCTCGACTGTGATCTCAAATAGGTCATAACCAGAGAGGGAGGTTGACGAATAACATACACTTTCCTCACTTTAATCTAAGCACAGCGCAAGCTGTTCTGACACTGATAGAGGATGCTTGCATCGATGAGATATCAAATCTTAGACGCACGGAGAAAACGGTGCTATCCAAAAAGACAGTACAACAAACACACAGATGTCCAATTCTGACCATACGTGTTCTATATGTGACAGGGATTATATGTCACATTTTGACTTGTCAGTCAACTCCGCGCACACTAGAGAGATCCACCACAAGTCGACCAGACCGAAAGTTGTTCTATTTAACTCTATACTCTCAATATATATATATATACACACACACATACACACACTGTTTACAACAATCTGGCACGGCAGGGAAACAACAATAGCCCTGATACATAATACTGACGATTGAGAGCTGTGAAGTGTCATGATCGCCTACGCCAGCCGGCATGGCACCTGATGATGATATATTTATATATTTATTTGGAATTCAATTTAATTGATTTATTCCTTTCTCGATTAATCGATTCGCTTAGTTAATTATGCATCATTTCTTTCATTTCTTTCATTTATTTCACCTTTTTAATTATTCATTCATCAATTAATTTATTCATGTATTCGTTCATTTATCCATCCGTTCAACTTATCAAATCTTTCATTTGCTTATTGATGTATTGATTTTAAAACATTTATTCAGTATGAAGATTGGATATCTAACCCAGAACACAAGATGCAAATAACAGATGATCAAATGACGAGAATGAGGTCGCAGTTGAATCTTTATAAGAAAATTGTAACTATCTATCAAGAATGGACTCAACAGACAAGAACCACGAATTATAAGGATTCAAGATTTGGAGAGATCTCATCTGCCCTCCAAGAAGCTTCAAATTTAGGGCAACCACCACAATGTGTTAGCAAAATCATAGTAAGTTCTTTTGTCAATCAGTAATAATTATTGTTGTAGTTTGTTCGCGTCCACACTCAATTACCAACACTATTTTTAGTGATTTGAGCGGGAGATACGTTGTCTATGGAGCACAATGCACCATATAGGAATAGCACATCCGTTCACAGCTTGCATTTTATGTGGGTAGGTGTCCCTAGTCTGTGACAAGCTTAAAATGTCCAAACGCGTGAAGTGTATATACACTCTTTACCATGACATTTTATGCCACTGTGTTTTCGAGTTGGAAACGGTATGTCTCTTGTCTTGTCTTGTCCTATCCATGTCTGCCGCTAGCAGTCATGGGGAGCCGAAGTCTTCTTTCTTTCGCCAACTGTGATGCTGCTGCCGTGGTGTTCTGGTATTTCTCTGATGTCATCTATCCATCTTCATCTTGGTCTTCCCTGTTTCTCTTTTCAGATGATCTTTTATTGAAGGCTA
Source organism: Meghimatium bilineatum (assembly GCA_034231615.1). NCBI lineage: Eukaryota > Metazoa > Mollusca > Gastropoda > Stylommatophora > Philomycidae > Meghimatium > Meghimatium bilineatum. The sequence continues at coordinate 21,994,102 of CM067306.1, forward strand.
TCGATGGAATGTGATATCGTTCCATTCTGATTAGGTGGCCGAACCATTTGACCTTTTGTGTGTGTGTATTCTTTGCACGATATTGTTTTCATCAAATTTCTTATCGTGTCATTGTTTATTATATCTCTTTTTTCTTGCTCCCCCCCCCCCCCTCCGTGCTGTTCTCAGACACTATTTCGTATACAGCGAGTTTTTGTTATAGTTTCTCTGTAAGGTAATTGGTATTGGTAACAGTGTCGGCATGAACAATGGTATGCAATAAATTAAAATTACGTATTTCTGACGTAACCAGAAAGACGTAACGTAATTACACGAGATCAACTCTCTGACAACATTGCGTTGTCATAGAATTGATCTCGTGAAATTAGACTGTCTATTGTACTTTATGCACACTAATACAAAACATGTTTTTCTGAGTCTTGTTCTGATATAGTAAACACTCGACATTAGAATTGCAGTAGAATCGGTACATCCTTCTTAGGCTTACGTCACGAATATAGTGAACACCTCGTCAAGGCTTGAATTTCTAAACATTTTTTCTACAGAATGGAACGAATTGACTCCTTGGATTTTACTTTTTATTGTCACGTGTTTCTAGAAGACATTCAAAGTTTTCTCTAGCCCATGAACTTCGTAATGACTTTTTTACTTCGTTTTCACAAGTATTCAGCCGCTAATACTACCATCTAGAGCTGTGTTGCATTCACAGGAGACATTGTACTCAGTAAGCAGACTTAATTTCACTTATATTCATTCACTAACATTACTATATATTACCATAAACTTGCATCAGTATAAACCTCGCCGAATGGCACCCATGACTTTCTTTCCTGTTGCATTACCCTCTTCCTCCCACCCATAACTATTTATCTGTCTATTTCTGTTTATCCATATTTCTTAGGTGTGTACTCTTATTCTTCTTCTTCTTTCGTTCACTTGAAACATGTCTATATCTGTAATTCTGTCTCCTTAATAAAACTCACTGTCTTTTGTAGCTCATACAGTGTCCCATAGAGCTTTGATTCCAGTGTTGTTTCCTCTGGCCAATATGTCTGCCTCAGCGTTTCATGCTCAGAACACTCTTGAAGTATATGTTTGGCACTCTGTGCTGCCTGTCCACATGTACACATGGCCGTGTTGCCAATCTTGAACTTTGTATACATGTGACTGGGGAGTCGGTTGTGTCCTGTTCTGAGACGTAGAATTATAACTTGTTCTGATCTGTTCATAATGTGATAGTCATCTTGTGTTGGTGTTTGTGGCTTTCTTATTGACTTGATCATCTGTTTTTTTCTGATGGTAGGTGATTGGTATATCTGGTTGGTCTTCGGCAGCACCTTCCTTAGCCAGTTGGTCTGCTTTTTCATTTCCTGGTATTCCACAGTGAGAGGGTATCCACTGCATGGTTACCCTATACTGGTAAGACAATTCGCTAAGTAGTTTTTTCAAGTCTGTTAGTTTTGCAGACTGGAGAGCTTGAAGCACTGACCTTGCATCTGTCAGGAATACCACAGGCTGTAGGTCAGAATTGGAGTTCAGCATTTTTTTAGCTGCCCCGCTAATTGCCTGGATTTCTGCATCATAATTATTGCAGAATTTTCCTGTCGGTGTTCTGATTGTGTCTCTAGGCTTGTGTGGATATTCTATATATACACCTGCACCTCCATTGCTCACAGCATTCTGTGCTGACCCATCTGTGTACACTCTGACCCATATATCCTGTGGATATTCCTCATCCAGGAAACTGAGGGTGACTGTCATTCGCTGCACACTGTTCTGTTCGTCCTCGCTTAGTATTCCTTTCACATGGGTCTGAATGTATATTGGCATTCCATGTGTACTCTTATAACAAGCACTTCTATCTAAGTGACGTACGAATGCGGTTGCCTCTGTGTTTCTCACCAATGCCCCACTAGACAAACCACATCTGCAACAGAAAACCTTAGTAGATGACATTCCGTTATATTGAGGCTCTCTTATGGAAGCTTTGTAACATGTCATCTATACAATTATATACCCCCTCTGAGTATGAGGCTTCTTCAATAGGCATTGCAGTAAGCCGAAGTCTCCTGGGTATGAAAGAAAGCTCAGAAAAACCACCCAATTGCACATAGGTAGTAAGAGTTGATCGGTCGCAATTCCTGGGACTCTCAATCGATCAATCATCTATATAACGTGTTCTAACAGAACTCAATCCTCACTGCCACACTGTAAAGCTCTCGGTTCTGTGCAAGCTGCCCAGCTTCTTTCAGTGTCATGTTCAGGTCTTTGATATATGTTCCTATTGTAGTATTGGTCTGCTTCTTATTCTCTTTCTTTGAACTTTTTCCTCCATGATTAATCTTTCTAACCAATTGTGTATTTTTATATGTTCAAAATAATATAGATTGTTTTTTGATAGTTTTGAGTAGTCAGCCATCCTCTATGTTCAGGTCTTTGCGGGCGTCTGCGTTGGTTCGTCTTTCTGTCCATGATATTCTTACGGCCTTTCTATAGCATTTCATTTTGAATGCCGATATTTTCTTTTCAATCGTGGATGTCATTGCCCACGTCGCACAACCATTTGATGTCACTGGAAAAAATTGCTTCTTAATAGCTGTAACTTTGTTTTTCTGTTTGCCCCTTGCCATAGATATTTTATCTGTGATGTTTTTTGAAGAGTCATTGTTAATCATTTTCTGATCTCTGCTGATCAAACTCCTGTGGTGTTGATGGTTGACTCGAGATATTTAAAGTTACTAACATTTTTTAGTTCTTTTTAAATTACAATTGAAGGTGTGCACATGGTACAAGCATTTATTTTGCTTTACGCTAAACACGATCATGATTGCTTCTTTTCACATTTCCTTGTTAAAATACTCTGGTAAGTGTATTTGTTGTTTGAATCCCTTTTATTGATAAAGGTCACAATTTGACCGAAACGTAGAATAAGGCATTGTTCTTATGTTGTTGTTTTTTTCATTTACAACATTTTACACTTAGTATTTATATTATTTATTATTAACAGTAACAACTAGTACATTATCCTTAGTGTTATCTCTTATTTTTGGTACTGCAATACTCTTTATTTTGTGGGATATCCTGTGACACTGGTTATTATTTTACCTCGCAAACCGAGGAACACTGAATGAATTAAAGAACACGAACTTTTGACTTTTTATCACTAGGATATGGTCACGTTTTTGGAAATTATCATGACCGATTCAATGGAAGTTGTAAAACTTGATATCCTTACTTTCCCACTTTTCCGTGTTCTTTGTTCTCTAAAGTGCATACCGTTTAATAACCTATAATAAGCCAATACTGTCCCTTTTTTTATCTGGCTTATTTTTTTCTCGATAGTATCATGTAGTGGGTGGTTCCTGTCGACACTGATGAGTAAGTATGAACGAACAAAGCAAATTTCCGATTATAGTTGAATAATTCATTGTGATCCACTCTTGCCGTTAAGCGTAGGGGTGATTGGAGCACGAGCTTGCGTTCTATCGCCAGATGTGTGGCCTCGGCTGTGCTATGACCGTGTCCGTACAGGATGTCCTTGACGTTTTCTATCCATCTTTTCCGTGGTCTTCCTCTGGCTTTGTACCCTGATCTCATTTGGTTATATGCTTGTACGGGCAACTTTTCGTGATGCATTCTCATAATGTGGCCAAACCACGTGATCTGTTCTCTCTCTGTGTAATCTGTACAAGATATTATACCTATTCTTTCCCTGATATATTCATTTTGCAATCTATCAAGCCTGGTGACCCCGGCAGCTTTCCTCAAGTATTCCATCTCCACTATTTCTTATCTTTATACATGGCTTCATTTTGAATCTTATCAAGTCTATCAATCTTGGGTCTCTGGGAGCAAGACAGGTAAGACAAACTCTATTACTTACAGAACTAGTCTTTGATCGAGCAGGGCAAGAATATTTGTTCAAACAAAAATAGAAGCCTCATCTCTGTCAACCTCTTTGAGCTCTTAGGATTGTGTAATTTACGTACTCAATGAAACACAAACATCTGTCGTACATGACTAAGATATTTTAAAGATGATGCCACTATCCACATAGATTGGAAGATGTCATTAGTGCATCGAAGATGTAATTATTCAGAGAAATACATGACATAACTACTTTCTTTGGGTTCCCTAGAACACTATTACACCACTGGCCAATGTGATACAATTCACATTGTATGTTTTGAATAATTTGTTCTCTTTCTAATTTCTGACGATATACCATATGGCATCTGTATAGGAGAGGGTTTGCCATTTCCAGTAAGTTTTTTCACCAGAAACCTTCATTGTAAAATATAAAAACAGGAAACAAAGATTAACCCTACTGAAGGTATTGGTTTATTGTTGTCAGATCAGATATCTAACTTCTGCACTTCAGTACTACTTTTCACTGAAACAAGGCCGAGGAAATCTCTTTGGCAAGAAAATGATTTGTCATGACCATCTGCAGTCATACTTAACATAATACTTAACATAATACGTAACATAATACTTAACATAACATAAACATAATACTCATACTTAACTTAAACCATGATAGTCTGCAATAGAAGACCCCTGTAAAGAATTAATTAAAACTTCATTTGTTACATTTAATATTATTATCCTAGATTTCCGTTGGTCACTATTTATCTACATGGAGTCACCGTGGCTATCTTTTACATGCGATTCCAAGCATATAAATAGTGGCCAACAGAAATTACAACAACAATCTTAAAAAGTAACAAATGAAGGCCTAATTAATTCTGTGCAGAGGTCTTATAAAGTAGATGGTCATGATTTATGTTAAGTTCCAATAACTTATCCTATAGGAGATGCAGTATTACTAGATATGCTTCATGATTGTAAATGTTTCCTTCTTTAGACCAAACACTAACATCTCTTTTTTCCTCTGAGCAGAGAGAGGTCCTGACAGATGAGACAAATGTCCAGAAACAATTGCAGGCATACAACAGCCAGGTTCAAGAAATTATTGCAGCATTCGATGGTTCAAATAAACTATAATTTTACAAAAAAATGCAAACCTATTATGGTGAAGCACACACACTCTCAACTGCAAATGTGTGTCCAGTTTCATTAAATAAGAACATATGACGAAAATAATTAACTTTGGTCAAGGTAATATCACCATGACCTCGGGGGTCAGATCCTTTGAGGTTAAATTAATTATTGATAAATACTAAGTTGATGTAATAATGTTACTAGATAATCTAACTACCAAATAAAAAACAGAAATAACAATAAACAAAGACTTTTTCCATGTTACAGACCAACAGGAACCTTTGTCAAGAAACACATAGCAAACATGAATCAAACACAGAAAATTATTAAATTATAAAAGAACAGATGGTTCTCACCAAAACATCTCCGTCCATCAGAAACGACAAAAAAATATGTATGTTTAGTGGCTGATAACTTAGGTGCATGCCAAAAAACCAATGTACTACTGATATCAACAGAAATAGTTAAGAGGAATGCCACAAGAAAATGAATCACGAGTGTCAAATCAGACCTAGTGAAAGCTTCACGTCAATGATTACAACTGCAGACATACTATACAAATGCACCAAGTAGGGTATTAATTAATGTAAATAAGTAATGTTTGGCTTCCGCATGCGAAAAGTCTAAAAAAAGTCAATAGACTAACTACCATGCTACAGCAAAACCTTATAATATATATTTAAAGGAGTCTTTCCTCTTGTGGAAGTACAAAGGAACATCTATGCGATTGTGTTTTTACCACTTGTGAATAGAAGGCTTCATCTCAAATCATTTCATACAGAAGACTCATGCAAGTTTGTGTTTTCTGGATATGAAATATAACTCTTAGCAACATCCCAATTGCTACAAATGATGCAATAATTCTATTACTATAAATTCTGTGAATAAAATGAAATAAAATCATGAACTTTTTGTTTCTTCATTTGCTTCCGCCAAGGTTTATTATTAGATTTGTTTGTTATTGTGGTTCTGTGATTGTTTATGTACATTTATCTTCTTTATGTGCATGCAGTCAGTTGTATGTATGTATGTAGTTGTATTACGTCCGCTATGAACATTGAGGGTGTGTTTTGGATATAGATGGATGGATGCATGGACAGATAGTTATCAGTATTGTGTGCATGGGATTGATTTTTATGTGCATAATAGCCTTGTTAGTTGCATTAGTACGATAACAGCTAAAGCAGATAATAATTGGAAAACAATGTGAAAACACATATATGACAGCGCTGTATCGGTGTACGGCACAAATAAATTATATTTATTATTATATCTCTTTTTTGCCAGGGCCCGGAAGGGGAGCAAAAAAATAGCAACACTGTTTACCTTCCACGCATGTCATAAAAGGCGACTAAGAAGGTTATGGGATGGAGTTGGCTGTCACATCCCATATAGGGTCAGTGACCCAAAGTCATGCTGAAGTCGGATGTGTCAGGCCGAAAGACGCAGATATTGCAGCAATGTTGTAAACCATGACACAACACATTCTGTTCTCCGGACTACATCCTGCTAATCTGCAGGAGTTTGTGAACGAACACAGAAGAAGAATATCTCTTTTTTGTTACGCCCCCCCCCACCCCAAGTGCTGTTCTCAGACACTTCATTTCACATACAGCAAGTTTTTGTTTCATAAGTTTTCATTTTATAGTTTCTCTGTAAGGTAATTGGTATTGGTAACAGAGTCTCAGTATGAACAACGATATGCAATAAATTAAAATTATGTCTTTCTGAAGTGTTGCGTTGTCATAGAATTGATCTCGTGAAATTAGACTTTCTATTGTACTTTATGCGCACTAATACAAAACATGTTTTTCTGAGTCTTGTTCTGATATAGTAAACACTCGACATTAGAATTGCAGTAGAATCGGTACATCCTTCTTAGGTTTCCCTCACGAATATCGTGAAAACCTGGTCAAAGCTTGAATTTCTAAACATTTTTTCTACAGAATGGAATTATTTGACTTCCTGAATTTTACTTTTTATTGTCACGTGTTTCTAGAAGACATTCAAAGTTTTCTCTAGCCCATGAACTTTGTCATGACTTTTTTACTTCGTTTTCACAAGTATTCAGCCGTTAACGTTAAAGAAAATGAAGCCGCACTCCTCCTCCCCCTTATAGATATGAAAAATAATGCATTCTTAATTGTTCAAAATGAACCCATACAAGTCCCAGTCACATGTTGGTTATGTGAGCTTCATAATTTTCCAAGGATAGAACGCACTTTCTCCCCTCACCCCTGGTTATTAATCATTCGTTCTTAAACTCCTGCAACGTGACTGAATCTCTAGAACACCAGTCTCAGAACCATGAGGTCTCAGTCTCAAATATCAGTTGTGGTTATACTTTATCTTTCAAAGGTATAATTTACAAATTCTTCCTGAATACACTGTGGTGACTGCTGTCGCAAATCAACTTTTTTTTACTACCCCGGTACTTATAGTCTCCCCATATTCAAGGATAACATGCAGTAAGACAAGTTTCTTTTATTGGCATAAAATTTGGTATCTCCTGTGTTTATCAATCAAATAACATATTAAGCGGCATAAGCAATCATGTTTCCCCACAACTCTCTGTCTCTTATGTAATTATAGCACATTTCACCAGCTTTGCCCAACTTTAAAATCTCAGAATCTCAAAAAATATATAACACTTATAAATGCATTTTTTTGGTGTGAATTTGAAATGGTATGGACCCTATGGATGAAATGTTTCATTAAAATTCAGCCATTAGTTTCAATTTTGATTTATTTTCAATATACATCACAAGTTTACTTGTAGACACATATCTCACACACATTTATTAAGATATTTACAGACAATTATAAGATGTAATTTACACATGATTGGTTTATCATACAATTATCATACAATCATTTCAAGCATGGTTTAAGCGTGAAGCTGCATTATTTTGAACTCTTGAGACAAGACAGATAGTGTTTAAGGTTGTATCTAGTGTCACGCTCAAATTCTCCATCACAAGTATTTCAACATAAAGTGTGTAGTTAAGTAGAAAAATGAATCTGCGAGTAAAGTTTATAACATTAGAACACTAAATGTCAATGACAAACAATGTCATGAGTATCTCACATTCAGATCATTTAAAAAATCATCTTCAACTGGTATTATATCAAAACATGGTGGATACATAATGAAGGTGGACATTTTTAATTCTTTTTAAAAGGAATTAAATGGGTGGGGAGGAATTGATTGATACAATATGAGGAAGATGCACAATGAGTAGCCTACAGGAACTATCAGAATGCATAGCCTTTCTCATCTGTATAAAGAGACAGAACTCTTATGGGGATACCTTATGTTTAAGGGGAGTGTTCATTATGTTTAAGGATAGTGTTTATGTTTATCTCAGTTCAACAAATTCAGAAACAAGCATGCATGTAAAACTATTATATTAGTGTCAAACGTTTTATTATACATTCATTCTCAAACTCCTCAAGATTAGCAGAATGAAGCCTATAACACTAAATGTATTGTATCATAGTTTACAGCGTGGCTGCAATATCTACACATTTTGGTTTGATACATCTGACTTCAGCATAGCTTTTAGGTCACTTTGACCTATAGGATGGGACAACCAATCCTTCTTAGTCAACTCTTAGAACATGCTTAGCAGGTCAAAATGTCACTATTCTGTGTCTTCCTATTTAAATCCAGCAATGCATGGGGTGAAACACATCATCTAAATCGGCTTGAGTGAGCGGCAGGGCAATGGACCATGCCAAGACATTAAATTTTTATGAGAAACTACAGAATAAAATTATATTAATGGTGGGGATGATTCTATGCCCAGAATAAAAGAGCTGGGCTTCAAAATATGGCACCGTCAAAAATGAATGTCATTATAGGATGAAAATTTGTGATGAATGTTTGTTGAACAACAGAGAACTAGAACTTTCAGTTGTCATTTATTTACGGATTTACTCAGTGTTATATAAGAGCAACTATGAATATGCCCTGTTCGCAACAATGATGATTTTATAACTAACTTAAGATGTTCATACATACATACGCTTACATTCATTGTAAACAAAACAAGCATCCATGTTACTCCAAGAATTTTAATATCCTTTGGTTATTGCACTGTTCTCATAACAATTCTGATCATGTGTTTAGTTTAAACAATAGCCTGAGAAGCTTAGAAGATTGACTTCATTGAACTCTGGTTTTCACATAAATGTGCTCTGCCCCTATCAACAGATCACTATGTTGTATATAAGTATATCACACAGAGTATGTGATTCAGTAGCTCTAACAATAATCTTTACTGTCCTCAGAAAATTGGATTTGTAAACCAGACATTGCTGTTCAATCTTGAACCAGTAACCTCATAAATTCATGAGAATTAGTTTGATTACTTCACCATGAAATTCCCTTACATCAGGGGTCGGCAACATTTTCTATCCAAGGGATGGATGTAGAAATATACACGGCTGGTAGCAAGTCAGATTTTTAAAAAGTCTAATATGAAAGCATGTTACTGTTAGTAAACAAACATTTTATCATTTTTCAACTAATGAACCTTACATATACCGTATATACTCATTCTAAAGCTGACTTTTTTTGGAAAAATTTCAAGGAAAAATGGAATTGGGGGGAGGGGGTGGTTGGCTATGAACTGGTGAGCTTATTACTCGATACTCAACAATTTGTATACTGCTAATTATAAGAGAAATAGATCTGTTTATGATTCAATATTTCAACTGAAAGTAGACAATTATGCTGAAGGAAGCAATAATTGTGCAGCAGTTCATCATTTTTGTGTTGATATGAGAAACAAGTATGCGAGTGAAGGAAAAATTTAAAGGTCAATCGAAGAAACGCCAAAGACCAAGAAATGATGTTCAACAGAGTGTGCATTATTTCAAAAATTGGAAAAAGACCGTAAAAATTGGGCCATCGAATGTTGTCAAAATGGTTACATTGTGACAAGATCTGGAATTCGTTTGGGAGCTATGCAAATGAAGAAAGAAGCAAAATACAGCTTTGTTGTACCTATTACTTTTGCTGCATCAGCTGAATGGTGTACAAGATTTATTAAATGTCACAATCTTTGCTTACGTCAGTGCAGTGAAATAGTGCAAAAGCTGTCTAAAGACCTTGAAGACAAAATATAATCCTTTCAGAGATTTATAATTAAACACAGGAAAAAAAAATCATCCTTTGAACTAACTTTATTGAACATGAATGAAAGTCTGATGACATTCAATCTACCAAGCAATAGATTGGGTGAGCACTTTTTTGTTTTCTTCTACTTCCAAAATCGGATGGAGAGAGGGGGGAGTTCAGCTTATGAGTGATTGGGCTTTAGAATGAGTATATATGGTACATATTTAGGAGCAATATTCAAATTTATGCAATTTATTAAAGCTATTTGGTTCTAGCCAGGAGCATAAACATTTTATTTTTCTTTATCAAAAAAGCACAACATGTCAGCAGTTACTATTTTTTGTTTAAGTACTAGTGGGTCAGGTAATTTAGTCAGGCAGTCCGAGTTCTGCTCATAAGTTGCTGATTCCTGCCGTACATAGAACTTTTTTTAAATCTGGCAATTTTTTTTAAAAGTTATATCAGTGATGTAAGGGTTATGCTGCCAAACAGCTGAAAATTTCTACCAGTGATGTAAGCCTTACGCTGTCAAATATGGCTGAAAATTTAAAGTGTAAGGGGAATATCTTACTCATTTACAGGAATGATTGTGCGTCTGTTTTCAAACTTCTGCTGTTAACAGGGTATAGTCCGGAGAATGGACTATGTTGTCTCATTGTTTACAGCTTGGCTGTGGTATCTGCACTTTTTTAGCTCACATATGTGACTTCAACTTGACTTTTTGTTCCACTTGCCTCTTACTACACATAGTAGATCTATTCACTTGCCTTTCACTACACATAGTAGATATATTCACTTGCCTTTCACTACACATAGTAGATCTATTCACTTGCCTCTCACTACACATGGTAGATCTATTCACTTGCCTCTTACTACACATAGTAGATCTATTCACTTGCCTCTCACTACACATAGTAGATCTATTCACTTGCCTCTTACTACACATAGTAGATCTATTCACTTGCCTTTCACTACACATAGTAGATCTATTCACTTGCCTTTCACTACACATAGTAGATCTATTCACTTGCCTCTCACTACACATAGTAGATCTACCGTTAAATTCTGAATATAAACCCATCCGATTGTAGGCCGATAACCTAACTATCCCTTCCCAAAAGTGGAGAAAGTCGATAGTCCGACTATAGACCGACATCCCCAACTTAACAAAGCCGGCAATAATGAACTTCATCATCATAAGAAAGAACCGACATGCTAAATGGAAATTAACACAAACTTTAAACTCTAAGAAAATAGCATTCCTTTCATTTGCTTCACTCACTTAATTTGAATGAATCAAGGAATGAAACCCTGGTGGCTACTGTATTCTGGATCAATATATCCTAAAATAATGAATACCCGGTAGGCTGACTTCCCTATCCATGACTATAGATGGTTTATGAGGTGGCGAGACTTTGGGGAACAAAGTTTTTCCTGAATGAATTGTCTGTGTTGGGTGTCTGGGCGTTATGACGCGGAACAGCCCTAGTGAATAGTAATTACTACGTAACTATTATGTCACCGGCTTCTGACAGTGACGTTTAAGTGGGAAATGATGAAAGGCAAGACAGCGAGATCACGTTTGTTTTTATAAGATACAGAAGAGTTTGAACTTTGTTCCTGGTTATGTTTACCGTGTGGGGAGAATACAGTAATAAAATAAACATAACAGAGGATTGTGAAATTGATCTCGTCTTCCACTAAATGTACAGTGGTTGGGGGAGGGAATCAATTACGGTGCAATTTTACTACAAAATGCCTATGATGTGTTGTGATTTGGAACCCGTTTCAAATCTTCTATAAAGAAAGATTACATTTTAGTCACTTATCTGAATGGCATCACATAATGTGAGGGAAACGTGGATTGGTTGAGCCGATTGAAATGGGTAGGGCCAGTAGTCCATCTTCAGCCTCAGTGGGCTGGACTAATTAACAGAATATACAGAGTACCAGTATGTAACTACCGGTATTTGCCACCGAGTTCTCACAAAAATATTGCAGACAGTCATTCCCCGGCTTTGTTTTTAAAAGATACAGAATCAACAGTTTGAACTTAACAACAAGTTTGAACTTTGTGTGACCTGTATGTTTACCTTATACAGTAATATAAACATGAGGCACAGCTCAGACGAGTTTCACTATTTATTTCTCTCCGCCATCCCCCCAACACTGCCTAAGTAGCAAAGTTTTGGATGTCAGTTACATGTTTGTGCAAGACCGTGTTTGCAAGACCGTTGAATGTAGAAAAAGACCTCTGTACAGAATTAATTAGGACTTCATTCTTTATGTTTCTGATTATTGTCTTGGTCCCTATTTATATACTTGGAGTTGCATGTTAAAAATTGGCAAGGCCGACCAACACATGCACGGAAATACTCAAAATCTGCCTTTGATGTGTTTTTACATTTTCTGTACACAGGTCTTATAGCCTAGTAGACGGTCAGTAACTGTTGTAACATTTGCTTTACCCAAAATGAAAGTGTGTGACAGTGTTTAGACTACTGGTAGTCGGTGTTTCCCTACACAAACAAGACTGGGCCTTGATGATAAACATGTGTTACTGGTAGATCAGCTTAGGCTACCATATTTCGTTTTTTCACAGACCATTACCGTATTTTGGTCAATATATAAAAAACGGTAATACCCATTGCTAAAAATAGCATTTCCGGGGAAATTAAGCTCAGTAAAAATGGCGGGCATGGCATGTCGGAAATAACGATATAGACCTAGTAAGTGAGTTTTATCAAGAAATATCGGAGGTTTCGAAGGAAATATTGTATGATATATATAAATTAATGTAATTAGAGGCTTAGCAGTATGGTAGTACGCTCTAGATTGTTGGAGAGCCCTAGTCATTTTATCCTGGCTTAATATATCGGGACATGTGAGTTGTCAGTCACTGGCATTTTTTTTAAAGTGTTTTTCTCCTTTTTTACTGTGATTTGGACGTAATTTTTTTTTTAAATTTGATGTTACTCGATTATAAGACGAAGAGTATGAAGACATCTCTGTTTATTGTCCAAAAATTCTCGGGTTATACACGGAATTTAACGGTATTCACTTGCCTCTCACTACACATAGTAGATCTATTCACTTGCCTCTCACTACACATAGTAGATCTATTCACTTGCCTCTCACTACACATAGTAGATCTATTCACTTGCCTTTCACTACACATAGTAGATCTATTCACTTGCCTCTCACTACACATAGTAGGTCTATTATATACTATATTTGCTCCTCTTTGAGGCCTGACAACACACAGGTGTGACAGGTATGAAACTGTTGAGCTACATCTGCATTAATTCTTGTACTTTTTATTGGGTTATCTGATGCTCTAATGTGTAATCATAACTAGTCCAAAGTATGTGGACTCCGTCTGGAAGCTGATCAGTTCCAACGCAGATACTTCAACATGAAGGTGGTCCCCTGCTTGAAGGAAGAAGGTGCCACCTAGTGAGAAATAAGTCATGAGAATAATTGTAGGCAGGACAATACTTCATCATAGAATGAGAATGTTAAAACAACATAGTATGACTGTATTAAAACTTTTACGCCCGTGTGTTGCCGGGCCCAAAAGCGGAGCAAAGAATAACAACACTGTTTACCTTCCATGCATGTCGTAAAAGGCAACTAAGGAGGTTATGGGATGGAGTTGGCTGTCCCATCCCATATAGGGTCAGAGACCCAAAGCCATGCTGAAGTCGGATGTGTCAGGCAAAAGGCACAGATATCACAGCAATGCTGTAAACCATGACACAACGCATTCCGTTATCAGGACTACATCCTACTAATCTGCAGGAGTTTGGGAGCGAACGCAGAAGAAGAAGAAGAAAACAGTTAAATATGAGAATGTTAACACTATAAATCCTGGCTGATAAGGAAAACTTCAGGACTTAACCACTACAACACTTTCAGTGCACATGAAAACCCACTTCTGGGTGTACTCCGCTGAACGCAGTGGTAGCAAAATTGCAACAGTCGCCTAAGCAATTTTTTAACTATGACAAAAAGTTTTGATTTAAACTTTTCTTCTGGAAAACAAGGAGTAACACTGTAGCAATTATATAGCCTCATTCCCAAACCAGGCTGGGTGGGAAAAACCAGCAAATTGTTAACATATGCATAGTTTCAGTTAGCCTGTTTCAATCAACATAATCCTAATAGAAATGGAAGCCATATTTTGTGAAATTCTTATGGATTGTTTTTCTAATTATAAGGAATTGTTGAGAATTACTTTTATTTTTAAAGAAGACATTATGAACAAGTTAATTTGGATATGAAATGACATCGAGAACATTCAACATGGACATTGCGCTCCAGAAATTACGCTGTGTACAGTGTGTTTAATAAAATGTCTTAGATCTAGAGTTTAGATCTAGAGATTGATCAAGAAGGCTAATGACATCCAAGTGTTTTATTTATTTTCGAAAGATGATATTATGAGCATATTAGTTTAGTTATGAAATAGCATCACAAATATGGTAGGTTTAGGAATTTATTCATGGAATATATTGGTCGGACAAGAGACATCAGTCAGACACTTAAACACATTTTTTCGATGTTCTATTTTTATTGTTCATTGCACAATTCTAAAAAAGTAATCCACCGTGCATGAGGGAAGCTATATAATTTGTATTTAGCATAGCAAAGGTTAATGCCCAGGACAAGGGGAATAACTCCACAAAAATGAGATGTGATTTGCAAGAAAATTAATTTAAAAAATACAATTTACAAAGTTTTAAATTATTCAAAGTCCCCAATTTACAGATAAATGAAAGGGGTACTGATAATTGAACATGTCTTTGTGAAAATCATGTAAGACAGGTTTACTTGTCATGTAACAAGCAACAGGAAACATAATGAGTACCAGTTTCCTGTTAGGTACCAGTTTCCTGTTAGCTTTATTACTTGTGATTATTTGCTGATAACTTTTCAAATGAAAAGCTGTAAAGCTTTATATGGTCTGCCTCTGGTTTTATAGCTATGATGTCTATTTCATGGCCATCTGTGGCATGCTGTCTGTTGGTAGTCTGAAAGAGTGAGAAAACCCCTTGATCTTTTTTATGTAGTCTTGATAAAGGCCTTTTTTGTCAAAACATTGATTTGTGTGTTATTATGTATTTCCATTGATTAGCAAAAATGTATTACTCTGTTCCTAGCTTTATATATTGGATTTCAGTTTTGAGCAATGAGTACATATTATCGATCTTCCAACATACTAACAAAGATGACTGACTTGGATGTGTAACATACCTGTGAAACTGGTTTCCCTATCCCAGGTGCAATCATCACAACAGGTGTGTGTCGAGCTGAGTATAAGACCAGAGTCTTGTCTTTCATTTGATCTACTTCTTACCACACCCTGCCTCCATGTCTGCAAAAGTATATATGTTAATTGTATTTTACCTGTTCTAAGACAAGTTCTTGCAAAATTAAAAAAATGTGAAAAACCATGAAGGTAATATGAAAGGTAAAACGTGTGAAAATAGAAGGGGTAACACAGGTGATGTAATATGAGGGGTAACAGGTGTGAAGGGTAACAGGTGTGAAAGTATGAAGAGGGGCAGGTGTGGAAGCAACACAGGTGTGGAAGCACAAGGTGTAACACATGTGGGCATCATGGGAGGTAACAGACAAGAGACAAAAATATGCAGAACATTGTAAAAATTGTAGATATTATCTGTCTTTTGATTTCCATCTTGATCTTTGGGTGGAAAAATAATGGTAAAAGTTGGTAAATCACTGTGTTTGCTTTCTGATACCTTGTTTCTATTTCTGTCTAGTCTTCCATTTTTTGAAAAAAAGCTGCCTAGATATTTAAATTCTTTGGCTTGTTAACTTTCACTTTGGTGTTATCTATGCTATATACAGTATAAACAACAAGCACAAAAATACAATTTGGGATTTTGAAAAGTATTGTTAAATAGGTAAATGTGTTATGAATGTAGGGGCCTGTGCGCTATATGTGTTAAATAGGTAAATGTGTTATGAATGTAGGGGCCTGTGTGCTATATGTTAAATAGGTAAATGTGTTATGAATGTAGGGGCCTGTGTGCTATGTGTTAAATAGGTAAATGTGTTATGAATGTAGGGGCCTGTGTGCTATATGTGTTAAATAGGTAAATGTGTTATGAATGTAGGGGCCTGTGCGCTATATGTGTTAAATAGGTAAATGTGTTATGAATGTAGGGGCCTGTGTGCTATATGTTAAATAGGTAAATGTGTTATGAATGTAGGGGCCTGTGTGCTATATGTGTTAAATAGGTAAATGTGTTATGAATGTAGGGGCCTGTGTGCTATATGTGTTAAATAGGTAAATGTGTTATGAATGTAGGGGTCTGTGTGCTATATGTTAAATAGGTAAATGTGTTATGAATGTAGGGGCCTGTGTGCTATATGTTAAATAGGTAAATGTGTTATGAATGTAGGGGCCTGTGTGCTATATGTTAAATAGGTAAATGTGTTATGAATGTAGGGGTCTGTGTGCTATATGTGTTAAATAGGTAAATGTGTTATGAATGTAGGGGTCTGTGTGCTATATGTGTTAAATAGGTAAATGTGTTATGAATGTAGGGGCCTGTGTGCTATAGATTCTACTGTATTTTATTTCTTGTTGATAGTGTACCTGTAAATCATACTCCCGGCATGGTCTGTTATTGTCATGCTTAAACTGGATGCCACTGTAGATGTGATAGAATCCTGATATTAAAATGTGATAACCGGATGTTAAAACCTCTATGTTACCATCTTGTTGTGTCTGTGAAGAGTTATCAAACTCTAAATGGACGTTGGAGTTGTTTGACAAATGTGAGACTCCATCTGAGAGACCAAACAAAGGTAAGTATTTCATTTTATGTAAAGAAATATGGTAAATATTTATTGGTAGCATATCTTATACAGGAAGTAGCCACCAACCTAGCATTTTTGGCTGTAGTAATTTTCTTGACATTATTTACATTCAGTATTTTGCTATTGCTTTCTGACGGGTCTAGGTGCATAATTTCCTGAAGCGGGGGTTTCAAATTCGTTACCTTGACTCGCTGTACCTGCTACCACAGTGCTTTAAAAATATATATGATTGTTTTTAAAACACTAAAAAGATTCAATAACAGTTTTATAGGGAGCAGAAACAAAGATGGAACAAATCAACATTTCGGCCACAAGGTTTTTATCACGATAGGAACACATACAAGCAGCCTCGATAGAGCAATAGCCTTTGGGATGGATTTGTATCAAGATGGTACAAGCAAAAGTAAAATTAAAAAAACTTATGAAAGCAAACAAAAGCAGCCGACTAAGAACTTCTGGATGTACAATGAGGTTAACAACATCAAATGTGTAATATGATTATGGTTAAATGACAACTTCCTGATGTGCCATGATTATAGTTAACAACATCAAATGTGTAAGATGATTGTGGTTAAATGACAACTTCCTGATGTGCCATGATTATAGTTAACAACAACAGATGTGTATGATGATTAAGATTAAATGACAACATGATTATGGTTAAATGACAACTACCTGATGTGTCGTGGTTAAAATTAACAACATCAGATGTGGATTGATGGTAAGGTGAAATGATTACCTGATGTACCATGATTAACATTGCCTGGCAACAGATTTCTGTGCTCTGAAACATGACTAGGGGTCATGTATTCCACGTCGTACATCACAGGTTCTAGTGATAAATATTGTGTGTAAATAATCATCAACAATACAGTGCAAATAATTACGAATATGAGATTGCAAATAATGATTAATGTGAGGATACATAAATTAATGGAAAGACAGATTATATATGTATCTGTTGTCGATATCCAAATGCTAGTGCGTAGTTCTACTCTTGGCAGCACAATGCCATTCATAAAAATCTGCAGCCTTCTGATGTTGGTTTAATGATCCATACAGTAAATTAGTGACTGTTAAGAGTGTCTGTAAAAGTTTCTTTCTAGCAGTTGTAAGCTAAGGGCAGTCAATAAGCAAGTATTCTGCTGTTCTGTTGGGATAAGAGTAGTGCCTATAAATGAGTAGTTGCTGGGGTCTGATATGGTATAATTGCTAATTGACTCTTGTATGTCCTATTCGAAACTGAAAAGATAAAGGATTGATTTCTACTGCAGAGTTTGTTTATGTTGTCATTGTCCATCAGTCATGTCATTTCACTAACTAAATTTCGACCAGTCAGCTTATTTGCTGACTATTTCAGCCCATTGGTAACAAGAAAACTTGTTACATCAGAAATGACTTGTCTAAATAGAATTCTCATAGTAACATTAAGAGATAGAATCAAAAACAACAGAAAAATAACAAACACAATGCCAGTCCTAGATTACATCAGAAGACAACAGATTAAGTTGTTTTTGCATGTTACCAGACTACCATAAGACAGTGCCCTCCAAAAGCATTACGATACAGAAACAATGGATCCAAAGCCAGGTGCAGACCTTGAAAACAATGGTTTACAGAAATAAAAGTCAATGAAAACAAACATATATGAAGCACACAAAAAAGCCATCTCCAGAGAACTCTTCTACCCCTGACGTTGCAAGGCATTAGGGGTACAAAGCAAAAAGAAGAAGAAAAAAGGCAATATCAATCAATCAAGTGCCATACTAAATGGCGTAGATCATGTTTCTCCACGACTCTCTGTCTCTTGTGTTGTCATTAAGTTCGGTTGGTGAACTACTACCATGTCACAGTACTAGTCCATCTAGCAACTTCTCTCTTTGTTGTCTCCTGTCTCTTCTCCCCTTGATCTTTCCAGTGTTTATTAAGTGTTCAAGCTGTGTTCTTCTCAGCACATGCCCTAGAAACCTTGATTGTCTGCCCCCAAATGTTTGACATGATTTATCTCTTTATGCCAGCATCAATGACAACATCTGCATTAGTTTTCTTATCTGTCCATGGTATTTTCATCATTCTTCTCTGTAGATATCTCTGTAGCCTCCAGATCATTTTGAAATTTTTTGTTTATAGTCCATGCTTCACATCCATAAAAAAGAATTGGTTCGATATAACATCTTAGCACTCAAATTCGGGTCTGCATTGATAGTCTTCCATTGCACAAAATGGTTCTCATTTTTTGGAATGCTGATTTGGCTTGTGCTGTTTAGCTCTGTATCTCACTTGAGCATCTACCTTCTGATGTTAACAGGATGCCAAGATATTTCACTTTTTCAACTTGTGTTAATTTTGTCATTAATCATTATGTTGCATCTTCATGGTTTATGTCTCTTTGAGACAACCATTATTTCTGTTTCCTTCTTGTTTAAACTGAGGCCTTTGTTTTCACTTTCTTTCACTACTTTATCCAACAGTGTTTGTAGTTCTTGCTCACTTCCTGTGATCAGTACTGTGTCGTCAGCATATCTCAAATTATTTATATTGCATCCTCCAATTGTTATTCCTGGCATATCTTCTATATTTCACATAATGTATTCTGTATACAGGTAGAAATGATCCGGTGACATTACACAACCTTGCCTGACATCCTTTTCTATCTTTTGAAATCTTCTATAACTATCTTCCATCTTCTATAAATATCTTCTTCTATAGAGTTGTTAACTCTCATCGCAGCCGTTTTTGCCCATATGTTTAGCCCATTTGTTCCTTGATGTTGTTTCTGAGAATCTGTTTGACTGCTCCCATACTACAGGTCTTTGCTTTTATTGTTTTGAGGTGTCTCTTTTTGCAAGTCTGTCTGCTGTTTCATTTTCTGCTAGATCGCTATGTCCAGAGATCCATTGCTGGGTAACTTTATTTGGATATGCGAAGATAAGATTGTGCGGCTCTCCTCTTATGTAGAAAATCTCTTTAAATGCCTCCAAAACAGAAATGGAGTATGTAAAAATGACTGTCTAATAGTTTTTGTTCCACAAGATCACAAATATTATATATATATATATCAGGTGATATATTCTTTCCAGAAAGTAGTCTTCTTCATGAATCTTCTGAACTCCTCACAATTCTGGGAGAGTAGACCTACCACAGCCAGGGGTATGCTTATAAACAACCTGAGATGTCTCTTATTCATCTTGGGCTGCCTTACCCCTGCTACCAGTAACCATATCTTCTATTAATTAATTAATCCATCCTGTTATATCTCTTTATATGGTCAAAAAATCTCAGCTTTCTTATTATAATGTTGTTTAAGAGCCAACCCATCTTCAACATTTAATGTTCTTATCACTTTTTGGTTAGTCTTTTTTCATTGTCCAAGGCATTTCCAAAATAGTATATCTATGTTCAACCGCTTCATTTCTTTTAATACTACATAATGTTTACCTTGATATAGACTTCTAGCATTCCATATTTTAATACTATTCATACTTTCACTTCTCTTAACTGTTGTTGTTGTTTGTTTATTCACTTGCATTCACTCTCTGATAACCAGCATAAAAATGTGTGTGATTTCTGACAGGGAGCATAAAGTACATTGTGCTGTCTCTTGCTGCATTATTTGCACCTTCTGGCTGAGAACATTCGTTTTCAGCACCTCTTAACTTTAATACTGTCGATTTTGAACGCCGCTTATTATTTGTCAACAATGATGACATGGTTTCTCTTGCCTCGACTCTTGATCTTACCGCCGGTTTGTCTGCCTGTTTGCAAATCATTATTTTCACTTCATTTGTTGTTCATAAGATGCATTAAGAATTTCTAGGCACAATACTCCTGTAGTTTGACATTATACAGATCAGAAATATGTTTTAAGGTTCATGCAGATGTACAAAATTAGGCTATTATGAATTATTAACAGCAAAATTATACCAAATATTCAATAAAATTGGGTTATGTGAAAATTTTGAAGTCTAGCAGTGATCTATAATAGTGAGAGAATAACAGAATAAAGTAATAACAGAAATTTTTTTATATACAGCAGAAAGAATATATAAAAAATAGAACTGGGATTTCGCAAAATTTTGTTATAAACGAAATTTGTTATGAAAGGATTCGCTATAGTGAGATTTCACTGTATTCATCAGTGTTGTCCTCGCCTGAGTGTGGCCAGGCCTGAAAGGGGTGTAAAAAAGTATGACCGCTTTTACCTACCAAGCATGTCATAAAAGGTGACTAAGGAGATTTTGGGTGAAGTTGGCTGTCTCATCCTATATTGGGTCAATGTGACCAGAAGCCATGCTGAAGTCTGATATATCAGACCAAAAGGCACATATATCACAGATACACTGTAAACACCATGACACAATGCTTTCCGTTCGCCAGATTACATCTTGCTGATATGTAGGAGTTTCGGAATGAACTCAAAAGAATTCTTATCCCTCTCTATACATTCCAAGTTACGTTTCTGTCATTATATTTGAGAACATCTAATTTTTCTGTAAATATCAGAGGATAGGAGGGATTTGAACCAGATCCTTCAGCTAATACTGATTTATCACAAAATTGGTGTTCCCTGAACAAATCTGGTTCAAATCACATCTACTAACTTATAATTTTGTCTACATTCCACAATGCTTGTAAATTATATTACCTATCTCTAAGACTCTCAAGAACTGGAACTGTCAGTCGTTGTGTAATTGCGGATACACTCAGGGGGAGATTATAGCACCTATGGATGTGTCCTGTGTGGAATGATGATACCTCTCTACCAACTAACATTACTATAGTGCGTTCATAAATAGTTGTCCACCGATATTTACATTTTCTCTGTAATTACTGAGCGTATAGACTTCATAGTTTGCATGAGTGCACGATTTCATAACCTCGTTACAAATTTTTTATTATTTATGATCTATTGAGTATATAAATCCTATCGCAGCAGTCGCTACGAATGTCATTTTTTAGGTAGTAACGATTTTATTGTATGTGGAAAATAAATTTTACAGTAATTGCATGTATAGGCGTATCGTACATCTTTCATAGCGTGGGTAAAAATGAGATTTTTCGAGAATAATATTTTTCTTTCATTGCATTGAGAATATATGCAACGGGATATAAAGTTAATAGTGAAACATTTATGAAATAGTATTATTGTGCATGCCAATTGTGTGTGGAAATTTTGTAATACGAATAATTATTCTTCTGTGTTCTTGTTTATAATATCATTTGTTTTATCAAAAATTTTTTCACTTCTTGTTTCATTCAGAATCCAATGAATAGTAAAGATTGATAATGGTAATGAGTTGAATGCAGTGTAAACCATCTTTATGCCAATATTCTTCTTCCACTTTCAATATATGGTCCTCACATTTAGTCCAGAATTCTTTGTTAATCTAGGAGAGCATAGAATATGCCATTTTATGAACATCAATAAGTCTGAAGGTTTTATTTTCCATTGCCACGGCTCCTTTATTTTTAGCCCAAACAAATTTTATTGGATTTAAATGTGAATGATACGATGGTCATCTTATACATCTATGTCCATGCTCCTCTATAATTTTATCAATGTGGAAAGTCTTCGCTCCAGGTGCATTCTTTACCAACATCTGCAACTCAGGTTTCAAGTGCAGTTCATTAAATGAGATATTTTCTTTTCTAAGCCATATTTTAATTTCTTCCTTGGTAGACAAGGTTGTAGTGATCTTATCTTCACATACAAATACCTTATTGTAAGAAGCGTTGTCCATAACCAGTCAGGAGGGTCTATCTAACGATGGAAGTACAGTCTTTTCTATCCACTCTCTAAATATATGACCATTCATTTCAGCATGGTAGTCTTGATTATCAGTAGATTTGGAAATGAACATGAGTCACAGTTATTCAACAGACCTTTTTCTCTGCTACATGCATGTGCCATTATTAATCTTTGACCTTGCTGCTTGGTACATATCTCTTAATAGTTCCATCTGTAGATTGCCATTCCTTTTCATTAGTGTGGTGTACATTTACCCATGTTTCATCAATATATACTATATCATAATTTTCTTTTCGTATCTCCCTAATTTTTCTCAAATATTTACTTCTAATAGTTTCTAAATGTGGTTTCTCACAAATGACGCTTCTACCATATATTTGCGAAATGTAAATCCGGCACTCCTTACTGATTTCCATAATTTAGTATTTTCTAAATATGTTTTCAATATTTTTAATGTCAATGCTTCTTTGTCATACAAAATCTTATGAATTGCTCTCTTAATAATTTCTTCATCGAAATTGTCTACAACATTTTTTCGTCCTCTCGTTTCATTTATATTTTTGACATTAGAGTTGTCTTTGCTTAAACACTGTGATAGTGTTGTGTAGGATATTCCCTTGACATGTTGTGTTCTTTTTGAGGGTTATGATGAACTATGAAATAGAGTACAGCATCTCACTTCTTGTGAAAAATATTTGTACAATCTTACAGTTATATTTTTTAGTGTAACGAATTTAACCTTCAACGACATACTTATAATATATTTGTAAATGCAGCTGTATGATACGTTGTATTTATTTACAAAAACAGAATATGTTGATAATATCGTAATATAAAAACGTTGTATTTAAGATTCACCTATGATAGAAATGACGATTTACTATTATTATCAGACATTCAACTATGAAATCTCTAAAAAAAAAACCTTACTTAATTTTGCACAAATTAAAATTTTAATTTCTGTTCTACAATTGTGCCAAATCATATATGATGTGGCTTTCATAAGCAACTTGTCTTGTGAAAACAATATCAAAACACGATATGGTACACACAATAAATTTCACAAAAATCCTATGCAATGAATGATGATGGCTTTGTATAACATCACGCGTTTCATTGGTTAGCACAGTTACAATTTGCATAAGAGCCAATAAATAATTGGATGTGAAAAAACAACAATAAACAATTAAGACTCATTGACAAATAATATTATAATTTTTACTGTAGGCCAGTCCAATTTTTGTACTTGTAATTGAAGAAAAATGCTATCTAAACAATGACATTCGTAGCGACTGCTAGATAAATCTGCTTAATATAAATAATCATCATCATCAGGTGCCATGCCGGGTGGCGTAGGCGGTCATGGCTCTCCACAGCTCTCTGTCCACAGTATTATGTATCAAAGTCGTTGTTGTTTCTTTGCCGTGCCAGGTTGTCAAACTGTCTAATATTTTCTCACGTTGTCGCCCTCTGTCTCTGGTGCCTTCAATCTTGCCTGTTGTGATTATGTTCTCTAAACCTGCCTGTCTCATGAAGTGGCCAAAAAAAGAAGATTGCCTTTTTCTTATATTGTTGATTAAGGTCCGTTTCGCATTTAACTCTTTTAACACCTCTACATTAGTTTTTCTGGCAGTCCATGGTATTCTCAGCATTCTTCTGTAGAACCACATCTCCGTTGCCTCCAATCTCCCACTTTCCAGTTTGTTTATTGTCCAAGACTCGCACCCATATGTTAGTATAGGGGTTATATAGCACTGCAGAACTCTCTTTCTCACCTCTAATGACAAGGTCATATTACACAGTATATTTTTCATTTTTCTGAATGTTGTTTTTGCCTGTCCTATTCTGCATCTTATTTCTGTTGAACTTCTTCCATCTGCTGTTATAATTGTACCTAGATATTTGAATTGGTGGACCTGTTTTAATGCTATATCATTCACTATGATCTTGCAAGGTGTGTTATTTTCTTTCTTTGAAATAACCATTACTTCTGTTTTCTTGATATTTAGGAAGAGATTTATTATTATATAAATAATAAATAATCATAAATCTGTAACGTGGTTATGAAATGATGCACTCATGCAAAATATGAAGTCATTATATGCTCAGTAATTACAGAGAAAAATGTAAATATCATTGGGCAACTATTTATGAACGCACTATACTCTGTGTGTGCAACTGTGTATGCAAAGATAAATATCATGTCTGACTTGCATACATACCTGTCTTATATGCTTGCTTGTGGTGAAGCTGTGAATAGATGAAATTGAATATTTTGAGAACAGTGACTATCAGAACATTATATTTTTACAATAATTAATTATCTATTATCTAGCCCCAGGTGGATGGTGATACTATTGGTTCACACTTGCCATGAAGCGGGAACTTCAGTTTACATTCTAAGGCCTGATGTGTTACTTCTGTTGTACTATATCCATATTTGTTTAACACGACTTTTATGTTATCTGTTGTCTGTGATGGTCAAAGTACCGATTCAAATCCTGACACAGGCAATTATGCCTCCTGACTGTTCAGAAAGCAATAGCAAACTACTTAACGTATTTATATTGCCTAGAAAATCACTACCATAAAAATGCATGGTGCCGCAGTAACCAAACAAATAAGTGGCAAATAATAAAGTACAAAGGTTACTATTAAATCCTAACTATCAATGTTAAAAATAAATAACTAGCAATAAACCAATGAATAAGGATTGTTTTCCACATTATGGTCCAACAGGGACTTTTCTCAAGAAATACATAGCACTTTAAAAAAAACATTAAAATATTTAAAACTGGGATGACTTGGACATGTTTTTCTCACCACAAAACATTTCCAAGTGAAGACGCACCATGCATATCTGGTAAATGACGAATCACATGATCCTTCCTACACATTTCTATAGTCTCTATGTCTATTGATAGTCCCGCCCCCCAGCTACCAATTTCATAATTGTTTTCATATTCTCTTTCCTTCCCCCCTTTATTTCTTCCCCCCCCCCCCCACCATCTTGACATTACTCATTGGTGGCCTCCAACTCTGCTTTTGCATTTTTCATCTTTTACGCTGGGCTTCCACTTGATCTGATATATTATCTATTATTTTATCGCTCCTGGCAATTGTCCATTGATCTATGGTTATTACTGTCTATCAATAATGCTCAACAATATTGAACGCATGTGATTTGTCATTTACCAGGTATGCATGGCGCATCTTCACTTGGAAATGTTTTATGATGAAAAAAAAACATGTCCAAGTCATCCTAATTTTAAATATTTTTATGGTTTTGTGTGTTTTTTTTATTGTTATGTGTTTCTTGAGAAAGGTCCCTGTTAGTTAGTTAGTTAGTCGTCGGATCATCATAACTGCAAACTGGACACATCCATAGTTCCCTGTTTAACAGTAATATGGACTTGAGAAAGGTCCCTGTTTAACAGTAATATGGACTTGAGAAAGGTCCCTGTTTAACAGTAATATGGAAAATAGTCCTTGTTCTTTGGTTTATTTCTATTTATTTATTATTAACATTGATAGTTAGGATTTAATAGTAACCTTTGTACTTTATTTAGTTTCTACTACTCATGTTTTATTAAATGCACTTGCAGAGAGTTGGGTGTATTCAGTTCTCGCTAGATGTTCAAATTATTGTAGTTGCTGTCTCTTGCTATATTAAATCTATGATATAATGCCATTCTATTCCTTAGTAGTATAGGTAACATAGTGTTACATTGCTGTCAGCTTATTTTCCCATATTTTCGTATTTCAATAAAAAATGTCTGTATTTAGCACTAAAAAAACTCCAAATAAACCAGACAATTTTTTTTTGGCTCATCAATGCGTTTACTACGTGCAAAATATCCCCTTAGTTGTAATTACTGAAGATGTAACACCAAATTACCTTTTCTAAAAATAAAAAAAAACCACAAATATATAAAAAATATGGGGGGGGGGAGCTGAAATCTGTATCAATACTACTATCTGTAGTAGTTGACATCTATGGAGTGTTAGTAGAAAAATACTATTCATCGTTTGACATAGGGCCTACTATTCCTTATATTTCATCAAATTTATCTTTCTTCCTCTCTCTAATTTCCTAACTTTCTCAAGTGATATTCTCCATATCATTTATGATATACAATCAGGGTTGCAGAATCGAAACTCTGATGCAAGTCAAAACTGTACTAGAAAAAAAGCCAGAAAAAGGCCAAATACAAAATTTTAATATATATTTCTTATTCAAATGATATGGTTAAAGAAATTTCCAGCTTTATTTCTTCTAGGATAAATCCTCAGTGTTAAGGAACAACCTAACGTACTAAAGATGTGATGTGAGGACAGATGCAACACTGAATAATGAGGGGAAAAATCAGAAATACGTAGGAAGTGTTGAAGCAAAATACAAAACAAGGCACTGTCATAGAACTTGTCCTGTCTGAGGCATACGGCTTTCTTAATGAATTGTCCTGTGGTCCTCAGCCCAGAAGAAGGGTTATAGAGCTTGTCCTGTCTGAGCCAGACATTGATATGGCTTTTTTTCAATGAACTCCATGGTCTTATGGTCACCAGCCATATGGCAGATTTATAGAGTTTGTCAGAGCTGTTTCAGATGACTACAGTTTAGTTCATGTGATGTGCTACAGCGGGCAGTTCTAGATTCTTCTTGATTCTTGATTATAAACTGGCTTCACAGTATGCGGGGCATTCCCATAAGTGCTCTGCCTTCCGTTCCAGCAGCCATCCCAGTGTATATAGAGCCCTGGTCAGGTATTGATTGTGTGATCTTCTGGACTTTCCAAAAAATTTACTTTTCCTTCCCTCACCTCTAGTTACTCCCATTTCCAACATTTTCTGTATGTGCACGTTCTCTTCCTCATTGACATCATCTTCATCTTGAAATGAATTTATTACTGCCTTCATTAAGTCTGCTTTATCTCTTCTCAGCAATGTGCCATCTATTGCCACATTGCCTGCCAATAAGTCGGCTCTCTCGTTTCCTCTGACCCCAGCATGACCAGGGCAGTATATCCATGTAATGCTCTGGACAACTGAGTTGTTCAATAAGTTCCACCATTCTTTTCTTAGCATGAACTTTTCTATCTTGAGCAGCATGCTTTGAGAGTCTGTGATTAAAGAATTTTGGGCAGTTCTAAAGAATATGTTCTGTATTTTGTTTTTTTTCTACAGAAAGGGTCACCCTACAAACTCCTCCCCCCCCCCCCCCCCGCCCCGCACCTCCTTTTCCATATAATCTATAGACTTATATCCTACTCACTTTCTTCAAAAACATACACAGGTATACTACATTTATGCAGTACATGGAAATAAAGACAGACAGAGAAAGAGAGATATGGAAAGAAAGTGTTGACCTCCTTACAAGTTCCAACATGGCGGAGATTTTGTCTGCACTGTTAGCACAACAATTTTCTACTCCATCTTGAAAAGTTCTGGACAAACTTGTGGTCAAATCAATAAACTTGGCTTCATTTGGAAACTGTTTGCAAGGCACACAGAGTCGATGCTGGCTCCCTGAAAACTAATGGAAAACAGAACTGTGAATGTGTGTATTTTATGGATATATAT
Source organism: Meghimatium bilineatum (assembly GCA_034231615.1). NCBI lineage: Eukaryota > Metazoa > Mollusca > Gastropoda > Stylommatophora > Philomycidae > Meghimatium > Meghimatium bilineatum. Next base: position 22,022,412 of record CM067306.1, read on the forward strand.
GCACTAAAAGGCTCGTAGAAAACATGGAGAGTTCTTAGGCTATATAAAACCATCATCATACCATCATTGTGCTATCAATGTCAATGTGGATACTATCAAAATAAAACATGTTACAACAGAAATGACTTTTCTACATAGAATTCTTGGAGTAACAATAAGAGACAGAATCAAAAACAAAAACATCAGAAGCATAACAAACACAATGCCAATCCTTTATTACATCAGAATACAACAGATTACCCGGTAGGTGGTTTTCACAAGCTTCCAAACTACCATCAGACATTGCCCCTCAAAAAAGTATTACTATACATACGATGGATAGGACAAAGTCACTGGCAAACCTTGCAAATGATGGTTAACAGAAATAAAAGAGTCAATAAAAATAAACATATATGACGCACACACACAAAATCATTTCCAGAGAACCCTTCTACCCCTGACACTGCAAGGCATAAAGGGGTATAAAGCAAAAAGAAAGAAGTTATATGCATATACACAAAAACACATTAGATTTATCAACATCTGCAGTCAGATTTAACCCTCTATTACAGCATGTAAGGTTTTTCATAATAAAAATATGTTTAATATGTACATACTGTTTAAAAGGTTCAACTGCAGCCGTCCATCGGCGGCATATGTCACATATTTCATTTCTCGATAGAAACCCAAGGGTGGTGTATGTCACATTCAAATTAGCCATTTGTTGTCATGGTAAAGTCTCATATGATCTTTTCTGATCATGATTTTGTAATAACTCTTCACTAGTTATTTACCTTGGATTTTTCAGCAGTATTTGAAAGACAAGTACATTATATTTGGTCTAGGAAGTTAGTTATTATCATTAGTTAGGAAGCCAAGTCACATTGCTCACTTCGCTTTTAAAAGCCATTTTCGTTTAGGCCTACTCTTCTTTGATACTAATTCGATAGAAGGAGATTTTGAAGGCTTCAGTGTGTTAGTTACTGTAGATTAAGCTAAAATAATGGAAATTTTGATAATATTTAATAATAATCATCATCCTCAAGTGACATATTCTTTCCAGAACGTAGTCTTTCCTATGGATCTCTTGAATTCTCTGCGGTCTTGAGCAAGTTGCCCTGCATCTTCCAGTGACATGCGCAGGAATTCCTGAATGTCTTTTGCCCAACGGCGTCTTGGTCGGATTTTGCCCCTGTTGCCTTCTATCATCCCCTCCATTAACACTCTCTCCATGCCGTCGTGTCTCTTAATAATAATAGTAATTTAAATTATGTTAGTAATCCAGGTTTTCTGGCTATCATTGGCTTCATGAGTGAATAGATCTAGACTAGGCCTATCAGGAAACTAATTATGATCGTGTGTTTTTGATATTGTCTATGTTTGTAGTCCCACTGACACACACAAACAAACAATACCACCATATCCAACATCCACTTATCTTTGTCTCCAAATTTGAAATCAATAACAGAATAAATAAAATAGTTATACCGAAAAAGCAAACATATGCAGAAAAACCAGATGTCATAAAAATGCCAGGAAAATAATTGGGTAAGATATTTTTTATCTGGGTTGCTACAGGTTAAGGTATGCATGATATGTAAACAAAAAAGTATATTATTCTAAATGATCAAAAGGGCTCAGAAGACAAAGAGAATTGATTTCATTGTTTTGGGCTACCCCATATCTATTTCATCTCTCTTAATGAAGTGGCATGCCTTCAAGAGCACCACTCGTAGCACATGCGCTAGAAAAGCTACAAACACAGCTACAAAATCCCTCCCTGAAACTCCCTAACAGGAAACATGCAGTACTTGACAGTTTGACATAAATGATAACCTATTGTTGGTCCATTACATGATGATGCTGACCTTTTGTTAATCATTTCTATCTATTGCCATGTCTCTACTGAAGCTGTTATGATTGAATGATGATCGGTTTCTGAACTCTGGCCCATTTGGTCGCTTAATGTGCATTAATATTGTGACTTCTCAGGATGTCGGTATCTCCTTTAATCCACTTTCTTCTTTGTCTTTCTATGCCTCTTGCTGTTTTCTTTTTCATGTAGATTGCTCTTGATGTTGGCCAATATTGGTTTATTCTCATTAAGTGGCTGAACCATTTCAGACTATTTTTCCAATATATTTGACCAGACACACTGTTCAAATGGTTCTTGTAATCTCTTCACTTGAATGATCCCTTCTTGTCTTCTGTTTGCTGTTTTTCATATATATCTTATTGCCCATAATAAACTTTCTCTCTTGTTCTTTAGTTAGCACCCATGTCTGATATTGATACCACAATGTAAAAAAATAAAATAGTGCAGTGGAATCCCATTATAACAACCTGGTCCGGACAGACAAAACATATCAGTCAGCCAGTTCCTCTTTTGCCAAGTTTGGCACATAGTTCTCCATGACTGTCGATCAGTTGCTAAGGATTGCAGGTCTTGTGCATTTATGCCTGTTGATTTTAATTCATTCACAAATGTTATTCTGATCGTTGTTTTTGGTCTTCCATGTTTTCTTTTCCCATCTGGTGTCCATATGAAGATTTGTCATGGAATTCTGTCTACCTTCATTCTAAGTATGTATTTTCTGATGATGTTCATCACATATTCTTGTTCTGTCTCCTCTCTTAACATATCGTTTGATTTGAAGTCTTTCCAATTAGTATTTGTGATCTTTCTGAGGCATCTATTCTCGAAGGTAACTAACTTCTTATCCATTATTGCGGTAGATTTCCAACTTTCACATCCATATGTCAATAATGGAATCACACTTGCATTGAATAGTCGTAGTTTGATGTATTTACTTGCGATCTTCGATCTCCAAATGATTGAAAGTTTGTTAAAGGCATTGGAGGCGAGAGCGATTCGAGCGAGTCTTGATTTCTGAGTTGGTATCACAGTCTGCTGTTATCTTGCTTCCCTAATATACGAAATTTGAAACGTTGTCTAGTATATTGTCATCTAGTTTAATTGATTCTGTCAGGCCGGTAAAGTTTATGATTTTCATTTTATGTGTGTTTATTTGAAGGCCTATCTGTTGCGCAAAAAATTTGAGTTTTTCTGTTTTTTATTGTAAATCTTGGTGTGTTAAACTCAGTAGAGAAATATCATCTGCGAAGGTGAGATCTTCCAGGGTTTTGTTTTTTACCCATTTGATTCCTATTCGTTTTTGGTCTTTGCATTTCTTCATCACCAAGTCAATCGTGATGCAATACAGTATTGGGACAAAACACATCTTTGTTTCACTCCCGTTTTCACTGGGAACCAGCTGGAAAAACCACTTTCTATTCTTACACAACAAGCCGTATCGGAGTTAAAAGCTTTCATGATATTGATGTATTTTGTCGAGATGCCGTAAAGAATAAGAATTTTCCAGAGAGATGGTCTGTGAAGACTGTCGAAAGCCTTCTGGAAATCTACAAAATTGATCATGTTTTGATTATCTTTCTGTGGATTCTTCTATTATTGTTCTTAAAGTGTTGATGTGGCCTATTGTTGAGCCGTGAGGTCTGAAGCCCGCTTGTTCTTCTCTGAGAGCCTCATCTGTGGATTTTCTTAGTCTTTGTCTATACCTAAGAACATGTACCATATGTAATAACATAAATTCACTACAATCAGTACAAACAATATAGAATAAATATAATTGAGGATTATGAAAAGTGTTGCTATATAGGGAAATTTGTTACAAAAGGATGTGCTATTCAACCTTCCACTGTATGAAGACTGAATTTATGACATGATTTTTGGTTTCCATCAGGATAGATGTGTATTTCAAGATTGGTTAAGTTTATAACTTACATAGTTGTCTTTCTGAATTCTTGAAATTCAGTTAGAGGTGTCTTTGTCAATGAACTTGTAGATGGCTAGTATGATTTATACAGTCCATAACATCCTTTGGACAGGTAGGGCTTGGAATGAGCACTTTAAATTATGTTTGATCGGGCATATCTTTTAGCCAGTTTTCACTGTTAAACAACCTTCATTTTTTTTCTTCATTTTTTTGTATTTTTCATTTTTTCACAAGAATATGCACTGTATTTGACTGCAGAGTGCCATGTACCAGTAGCTGTTTCATGCAGATACTTCCTAGATATCATTGTTAATGCCAACCTTATACAAATATGAGAGTGCAACAAACTTACATGTGCTACCATATTTTTCTGTCTCAGAAAATGATAAAGTACCAGTCCAAAGTTCACAAAGCTGAGAAGTGCAAACAATGCAACAAGTATGCAAATTCTGTTGAAGATAAATATTATATTTTCATCTGGTTTTGCTATATATATTATATATATAGATTATAATAATAACAATATATATATATATATATATTCACCTCGTCTCTCTCCATATTCTATTTCGTCTACTATGTCTATTTATGTCTCCAATTATTTCTGTCAATGACCTTGAATTTCTCTCATTTTCTCTCTCTCTCTCTCTCTCTAACCAGTGTTGCCAAATATATCTGTCACAAGTAAATTATTAAAATAGCAACAATTTCTAGTTATTACTCCTTCACAGTTCCAAACATAAGTTTTACTAGTCCAAAAAAACAAGTTACCGGTATACTCACTTGCTTTTTTTTTAGGTTTTTTATTGTTATTTTAACCAAATTAATTTTCTGTATTAAAAAATGGTCTTCACAAGATTTTTAAATTTGATAATGTTTTGTTGTAATATTGATAAATGGTGTTCATATTCTATATCATTAGAAAGTAAAAATACTTTTAAAAAATCAACATATCAGTAAATTGTTGAGAAATTGCTTTTTAAAAAGTATATCTATCTATATTAATACACCAGTCACCCATCAGGGTCATAGGAGCACTGCATTGGATGTTTCAGCACACAGAGTCCTCCAGCGATTTCTATCTTCAAAGATGCAGATGAGTGAGAAAAAATCATGTCCTGCCCATTCCTTGATATTGTCTGTCCATGTCTTTATTTTTCCTCCTCTGCTTGTAGTATTACACATTACACTAACATTGCACCTTACAGTCGTATTGCACCTTAGTCACATTGCACCTTACAGTCACATTGCATTTTACAGTCACATTAAGTAATAATATAATCATGAGACGCATAAACTGTCAGGGTTGTAAGGGTGCCACGTTGGAGACATCAGCACAAAGAACCCTCCAAAAATCTCTATACTCAGCCATTCTGGCGAGTGTACAAATAAAAGTATGTTCGGACCATTCCTTGATGTAAATCCACAGTTTTCTCAGGCTGCCTCTTCTCTTTTGATGCTCAACTATTCCTTGCAAAATAGTTTCATAAATTGAGTTGTTTCTCGTTACATGTTCAAACCAAATTTATCTGTTTCGTCACCACCAAAATTGATTCTTGATAACCTGCAAACTTGTTTATTTGCTGTCAACCGAACATATTGTCATATGTTCTACATACACGTAACTATTTTTTAACAGAGTTTTATAGCAGTTATATTCAAAAGCCTGAATCCTTCTTTTCATGTCTGATTTTAGTGCCCATCCCCGACATCCTTACAGCAGAATAGTTAACACTCTAGCAATCACAATACTATACACAGTACTGTAATACTGATCTTATTTTTCCAAACATATTCAAATCTTTTTCCGCCGGGGAACGTGAAATACATTGTGCTGCCAGTTTACAGCATAGCTGCATTATTTACCCCTCAGAGGGTCCAGCACATCCAATTTTGGCATTCCTTTAATTCGGGTGGGCTTCTCTAGTGTGTGACAGCCTTCCTAACTGTTGCCAGGTGACTGATGTGCATCGACTCTTCACTGTGATGGTTTATCACCCACTGCACCTTTGGAGATAACAGTTAATTATGTCTCTGAGTGGCATTCTCCTAGGAGGCAGAAATCAGGAATGTAGGCTTGGGTCAACTACCCTATCTCACACAAGGTGCTCCATGGCCAGTGTGCTGAATTCTCGCTGGATGTGTTGGCATGAAGGTCACTAAGGATAATTAGTCTATTGTCTTTCCCCAGGTGGTTTGTGATCCATTCTTGCCGTTAAACGTAGGAGTGATTAGAGCTCGAACTTGCGTTCTATCGCCAGATGTGTGGCCTCGGCTGTGCTATGACTGTGTCTGTACAGGATGTCCCTGACATTTTCAATCCATCTTTTCTGTGGTCTTCCTCTGGCTTTGTACCCTGATCTCATTTAGTTATATGCTTGTACGAGCAACTTTTCGTGATGTATTCTCATAATGTGGCAAAACCATTTGATCTGTTCTCTCCCTATGTAATCTGTACAAGATATTATAGCTATTCTTTCCCTGATATATTCATTTCGCAATCTATCAAGCCTGGTGACCCCAGCAGCTTTCATCAAGCATTTCATCTCACGTCACTATTTTTCTGTAATGTGAAGATGAGAGAGACCAGGTTTGGCACTGGTAACACAGTGTTGATAGGAATATACTGTAGATCATTTGTAGGATAATTAGTACTACGGATAATGTTATTTCTTACGGGAAGTGGGCGTTAAACACAAATTTCTCTCCCCCCTCTCCTCTAATCTACGGGGGCTTGTCTGAGTATGAAAGAAAGTTTTTGAGAAACTGTACACGATTAGAAAGAACTAATCGTTAGTAATTCCCAGTGATTATCACAACACATATGTGAACTTCTGGGTGTTATTGTATTAGATCGTCTGTAATCAAAGAATTGGTGAAATATATGTAGGTACTTGGAAATCCGTAATTCGTGTGTACAGATAATTTTGCTTAGGTTACAAATTTCTTGTGACTACGGTTTACATTTAGTGATGTCGTCGTTTTTCATGTTTGCAACTAGATTTATTATGTTCTTTAACCATTTTTCTTTTTATTTATGTAACTTTTAAGGATACGAAAACAGCAGTTAATTTTTTTAAACATCAACATTTGTATTATTTATGCAAATTGGCTACAATTTTAAATATTAATTTGTTGTACAATGTCCTTGAGAATCACTGCAATGTGACCAACAGATGCATCTTGCCTTTGTGAATATAAAAATATATAGTTTATGTGGTATTTTATTATGTTTAATAGAAATTTAATTTATTTTCATTATAATTTTGTAAATTAGCAGCCATTTTGAATATCAATTAGCTCTGTGTCCATCTGAAAATTCCAGTATGTGATCAACATAACGTCTTGTCTTTACGAACACAAAAATGTATAGTTTGTGTTTAGTATTATTGAAAATTACAAAGATAATTCAGAAATTGTCAGCTCAGCTACATTTTGTGATCACAAGTTTTATTTATATTTTCCTTTATGTTTCATGTAAATTATTTTGATGTCAAATTAATTCGAAAAAAAAATATAATAACGTTTTTCAGGATTGACGTACAGACTTGATTGAGGTATAGTTGAATTGCAATTTTAAAGGGTTATTTAACTATAGTATTTTTAATACTGTTGCCGTTGCACTATTAGGAAAATTTTGTCCAAGTCAATCAATCAATCAAGTGCCATGCCGACTGGCGTAGGCGATCATGTTTCTCTACGACTCTCTGTCTCTTGTGTTGTCAATAAGCTTGGTTGGTGAGCTTCTACCGTGCCATGATACAAGCCCATCTAGTAACTTTTCTCTTTGTCGACCTCTATCTCTTCTCCCTTTGATCTTTCCAGTGGTTATTAAGTGTTCAAGCTGTGTTCTTCTCAGCACATGCCCTAGAAACCTTGACTGTCTGCCTCTAATGTTTGATATGATTGATATTTTTACGCCAGCATCAATGAGAACCTCTGCATTCGTTTTCTTGGCTGTCCATGGTATTTTCATCATTCTTCTCAGAAGCCACATTTCTGTAGTCTCCAATTCACTTTGAATTTTCTTGTTTATAGTCCATGCTTCACATGCTTCAAAAAAGAATCGGTTCGATATAACATCTCAGCACCCGAATTCGGGTCTGCATTGATAGACTTCCATTGCAAAAATGGTTCTCATTTTTTGGAATGCTGCTTTGGCTTGTGCTGTTCGACTCTTTATCTCACTTGAGCATCTACCTTCTAGTGTTAACAGGGTGCCAAGATATTTCACTTTTTCAACTTGTGCCAATTTTGTGTTATTAATTATTATGTTGCATCTTGGTGGTGTATGTCTCTTTGATACAACAATTATTTGTTTTCTTCTTGTTTAAACTGAGGCCTTTGTTTTCACTTTCCTTCACTACTTTATCTAATAGGGCTTGCAGTTCTTGTTCACTTCCTGCGATCAGTACTGTGTCATCAGCATATCTCAAGTTATTTATATTGTATCCTCCCACTTTTATTCCAGACATATCTTCTATATTTCGCATTATGTATTCTGTATACAGGGAGAAAATGTCCGGTGACATTACACAACCTTGCCTGACACCCATTTCTATCTTTTGAAATCTACCTATAGTGTGTTAAGTGTTAACTTTCATCACAGCTGTTTGTTTCCAATACATATTTTTTACTATTTTTAGATCTTTCCCATCAACATTAAGACTTTCTAGCAATTTTATAATCTCTGAATGCTTCACCTTGTCAAATGCTTTGCTGTTTGTCCAAGTACCTATTAGTATTATCATATGCATAGTAATAGTATTTGCGCCGAACAGTTAAATTTAAACAAAGAAGGAATTGTGGAACAACATGACTACGAGTACAACACTACAATGGTACACTTACAATAAATATGTATTCTGGTTCATCTTCTAGTAAAATTAAGATAGTCTGACATCACACCAAATATTACGCCAACAATTTCTGCCAACATTTATGTGTGCCATATTTATATCTTTGTGCTTGTAAAATTAGCGTATGATTGAGTCAGATTTCTTTGGCCAGGGGGGGGGGGACGAAATACTGTGTTATATTAGTGTACATAATGCTTCCTGTTGGATCATTTTCAGTTTTATTTTTTCTTGGAAAACCCACGTAAAAGAACTGTTATTTTCGACTTTACCGTTAAGTTATTTTTAGAAACAGTCGCACGTGTGACCAGGAGCTGATTGCCATAGTGGCCTTGTCCCAGTAATTGCAAAATTAGAATAAAATTGAAGAAAGTAAAGAGGGTTCAAAGAAATACCAAGCTAAATTAGGTAATGCTTGTGTCATATAAAGAAATGTATGACAGATACACAACTGATGTACAGATTAGATACAACGCTGTAGAAAGGATAAACAGTCAATAGCAAATGCTAAACGAATTCAACAAACATCAAAAGAAGTATTACCCGGAATAAAGAGGACAGCAGAGAAGAAAAGAATGACACAGGAAATTTTAGGTAATATACACATTTTTGTTGTTGGACAAGAGAAGAAAAAGTAAACAAAACGAAGTGTATATAAAATAATACATAAAGAGTTACACAAAAATGTAAGACTGCGAAAAAAGCCTGGCTGAATAATAACTTAGGAACAAAGAGAATACACACGGCATAGGCCTATATACAAATATACGTGAACTAACATGAATTATAAAGCAGTCAACAAATAGTTGCTTGAAAACAGAAGGTAAAATAATAATAGACAAAGAGGACATAATAAACTGATGGTCAAAGTCAGAGAATATAAGGAATTGTATAATGTTTCAGCAGATCAGAAACAACACGTATGACCAATGTGAGGGACCATCAAGCAAAAGTACAGGACGCAATAGATCTACAACATATGAGAAAACAACTCTCAGTGCCAGATAGCATCACTACTGAAGAAATAAAACTTGTTGGTGAACATCTGCAACACTAGATACATACCTGAAGATCTCTTTAAATCTTAGAATCATAGAATCCGGAGTCCCAACCTGACTGAGTAATGATCGCCGAAGAAGAAGAAATATATCTTCATATCTCTACTAAAGCAGCTTTTGTCCCGTAGATTATGGAGAACATCACACAATTAGTTTAATGAGCCATGTAATAATTGTAATACGAATTGTAAAGAGAAGAATAGGAAATAAAATCAAACCAGAAATTGGAGATGCACAATGTGGATTTGTAGAAGGCAGATGCAGAAACAACGCCACATAGGCCTACATCTTGATAACATTAGTAGAAAGAATGACGAAAGTAAAAAGAGATCTGTATATGTACTTTATTGACTATACTAAGGCATTTATAATAAGGTGAAACATGAAAAAATAATTGGAATGTTGGAGAATTTAAACATTGATGGTATAGATCTGGGAATAATAAGAAACATAAGCCCTATTTTCGGAAAAGTTCGATCAGCCAAAATAAATAACTATTTTTAGAGCGTTTATGATTATCAGTGAGGGTACTTGGGAAAGAGAATAGTTAATTTGTATGAAAACGGGTGACAATCTTTGTTATAAATTTTAACAAATTGTAGGGCTTATGGGTAACGGTGAACTTGAGATCGTTATATCTGATGCTTCTCTTGGTGTGGTATTCCTAGTGGATTTCGTCTTTGAAAATTCTATTTAAAAAAAAAAAAAAAACATGCATTAAAATAATCCAGTGCATTGATTGTTATATATTCCATATTATAATTTATTTCTCAAGGAATATTAGTTTTCTTGTATATTACAAACGTATAAGCAGAGTTGTTATAAAAATCTTCATTAAAAAATGGCAAATATCCCCGGAAAAAAAATCACTTATTATACTTATAGTTGATGAGAGAAATAAAATGCGCATGAAAGTTAGAAAGTCGCGTCTTAGAGTTTCATGCAAACAGTTTTACTTGAAGTTAATACCAGAGAACACACATCAATGTGACCTACCCATAAAAGACAATCCATATGTTATTGAAATAAGTCTACCAGATCTGTGAAAATAAAGGCGGTAAAGTTCACGGAAAAGCTTATTGTTACATGAGTCTTTTGTTTTTGTAAAATGTATCTCTTGTGGGGAGGTACGTTCTTTTCAACCGCGGACGTTAGTCCAGTTTGGTTATATCAGAGCTATACAACTATGTCCAGCTCTGTGGCGAAGTGGTACAGGGCGCGTCTGTGACGGCCAAGATACCGAGTTCGATTCCCCGGTAAAAAGGCATTTGAGCATTCGGCGTTCATAAAGCAATGGTAAACTACTAATGTATTTATATTGCCTAGAAAAATCACTGCAGCAAAAAAATGCTGGGTTGATGGCTACGTCCTGAATAGGATACGCTACCAATGTTTATTTTTAATGTAATCATAACAAAAGTAGAGATGACCGCTAAACCGTGAATCTGTAATATCCGAACTTCCATTTATATCAGGCTGTCACATTTGGAATTCCCGGTGTAAGATTTAAAACTTCAACTATGACAGACCGTCAAATGTAACATTCCCGATACGACAAACATTTATAATCATCCTCATCAGTTGCCGTACCTTACTAAGCCGCCATATGTAGATTAGACAACGGCATATCAGCTTAATGTACATGTGGTCAACCAAACTGCAGAGCGTATCCTTCAAGAATGTTCAAATTATGACACATTATAGTGTACATATTGATCTTCTGATACGCCTATGAATTTTACACTCTATGGTATAAAACAAGAAATGGAAAATACTGTCCAATTTATACAAAACATAACACTTCAGATAGATTATATCACAAGCCAACAATTTATACAAGAAACAACACTGCAATTATACACATTACTAGCCAACAATTTATAGGGCCTACAAGAAACACTGCAGCTATAAATATTACTAGCCAACAATTTATACAAGAAACATTGTAGATATAGACATTAATAGCCAATAATTTATACACGAAACAACACTTCAGATATAGTCATTAATAGCCAACAAACGGAGAAGATGGTACTTTTTGTCATCTATTTTCGAAAATAGTTTGGGGAGGGGAGTGTTTACCGACAGTTTGGCTAAATGACTAGTACTAGAAGTAACGTTCTGATTTCCTGAAGGGGAGTGTGTTTGGAGATTCAAACCCATCAGCGACTTTGTATATGTTTTTTTCGAACCAGTCGTGGTATATGCGATTTGTTATACAAAGTATGCACATATAGAGAAGGAGGAGGGTGATCTTGAATTCATCGATCTTCCCTCTACCGCCTTTTTTTCTTTAATCTACCAACATACAAGTTAAAGAAGTAGAGCATGGCATTTTGTACAGCCAAAACTTATTACTTTTGTGTGTTTTCCCTCTCAATACATAAGGCCTATCGGTAAAAGGTTTTACTGCAATCTCACATTATATTTTTTCTAAAAAATCTAGAAGTACAGTAGATATCATGGTGCTACAAAACAAAATAATCAGAACGGAACTTCATGACCAGTAACAAAACCGCGAATATTCCATCGGCCTCGGCGCTTTTAAACAGAATGTTAGCCTTTAAGATGTGAATATATAGAATAATGGGGATAATATCACGTAAAGAGAGAAAGCAAACAAAGAGGTTCTAGCAACACTTAATATGACGAAGGAATTATTAAAGGAAATAAAGATCAAGCAAATACAATATTTTGGATACATTAACAGACATGATACCTTGATTAATACCTTACTTGAGGGTAAAATCTAAGGGAGGCGAGTAAGAGGTAAGCAGCGATACAAGTGGGAGAGAAACATCACAATATGGACAGGTTACAGTCTAGCAGAGTGCACCATAAAAACAAGAATCAGGGGATGTTGGAGGTCTGTTGCAGCCAACCTTCGTTGCGGAGACGGCATTTGATGATGAGAGCCAGAGTTTGCCTAGGGCTCTATAATCGCTAGATTTAACACTGCTTGGCTACATGCTGTTTCATGTGTGATAAGACATTCTACAATTCGAGTTGAATAACACTATTTCGCAGAGAACAAAGCATAAAGTCAGAGTATAAACTATGAAAGTGAGCAGTCAATTTAAACAGTTTGATATGCTACTATAAGAGGTTACCTACCGTAGTCTTCGCCGAAGCCCATGGTTCTATGATCACGAACAACTTTAAATCCTTAAAAAAAAAACATTTTCATATATGCGTTGGTTATGATCCTACAGACACTGCGGCATGGCAAGATTTGACAGCGAACGCGTGACACGAGAGATGTCATCATCGTTAGCTAGCAGGCATTCGGTCTATTATATAATGCGTAACATGTAATAAAGTACCAGGTAAGTGTATAAACAGACCGGCCAATAAGATGGTTGGTTATCTTTACAACCCAATCGTATTCATCTATTGAATAATCTGTAATGAACGTTATGATATCTGATTGACCTATATTCTATTCACAAGCCATATGGAGTAACACATGAAAAAGCTATTGTAATTTGTGAAATCGCGAAGTAAATAAAAGCTATCCTACAGGTAAATCCAGGAACGGTGTAATGAAGTTTTGCTAATCACAAAAGACACACATAATAACACACACAAATCGACGTTTCGACTAATAAGACTTATCGATACAAAAATTAAAACAAAATTTAAACATACAACAGAAAACGAACAGTAAGAATTATAGACGATCCCATGTTCATGTGTACTGTAGATTCATTGGAAGATTTGTAACTAGGTCATAGGTGAAACGACACCGGACAAGAAATATAAGAAAATACTACATGCATGTGACACAAAACAAACAGAGAAATTATGGAACAACTAGATATCATCCATGATACAGACGCTCATTGATGTAGTATGGTTTAAGTGTGTCATACTGGTAAATGTAGCGGTTCTCGAGCGCAAGACGGCTCTGGTCGTCAGAGAAGCACGACTTAATGGACGCAGCATGAATGTCATGGGCGTTCCGATGGTCCATGCTATTGAAGTGGACGTCCACAGGAAAACCCAAATGGTTTTTTATGCTATAGGCCTATATATGTTCACAGAATCGGTCTGCGAATCTCCTTCCAGTTTCATCTGTATATGATATGGCGCAATGTTCGCATATGATGGCGTGGATGACGTTGCAGGACACACCTCAGTGTTCATGTGAAGCTCTCCTCAATGGTGAAAGTGGCTTTAGGGAATGTGACAGGCCGAGTCTTGGCAACACAGGCATAGCATTCGTTGCGTTTGCATCTGATAGTGCTGAAATGATTTGGAACGTCAGGCTGGAGGTGACTCCAGACCAGCAGATACCAGAGGTTCTTGTCACGTCTGTAACAAAAAGAGGGTAGTGGCTCACAGAAAACTTCCCACGTCTCGGGATCCGACTGGAGAAAAGGAAGGTGACTGAGCAGGATATGACGAACGGCAGCGCTATGGGGGTGGAAAGTGAGAACAAGGTTAACCCTATTAGAAGAAAATGACTTCCAAGTGTTCAAGAGGGTGTCCTGGCGGGAAAGGCTGTACACTGAGAAAGGCATACCTGAGGACTCTCTCGGGGTACTCTCGCACTCATTGGCTTAAGAACAACCACATTTACCAACTAACATGACATTCTTAAAACCTACGATATCAATGACCGCCTGTCTCATGGATGATATCTAGTTGTTCCATAATTTTTCTGTTTGTTTCGTGTCACATGTATATAGTATTTTTGTATATTTCTTGTCCGGTGTCGTTTCACCTCTGACCTATTACAATTCTTCCAGTAAATCTATAGTACACATGAACATGTGAATGTCTGTAATTCTTACTGTTCGTTTCTATTGTATGTTTAAATTTTGGTTTTGATAAAGGCATTTTAGTCGAAATATCGATTTGTGTGTGTTATTATGTGTGTCTTGAGTGATTAGCACAACTTCATTACACTCTTCCTGGATTTACCTGTTGGGTTTCAATTTTGCGCAGTAAGTACATATTAAAAGTTATCCCACACAATATAGGGGCTGCGCACTAAACCAATCAGTCACAATCATACATTATGAAGACACAGCGAGACGAAGAAAGTTCTTTATCAAGTGCGACAAAGATCAATCAGCCAGGACACCAGAATACTTCAACAGGAATTTCCATGAAGTTAAGTGCTAGATGAAATAGTCATGAATCTGCTCCACATAAAGCGTTGTATATCTCCCTCCTCACAGTTACTGGCCAAAACTTACATTCAATACGGTCTCTATTATCTTCCTGGTGTAGTTGTTACACGTTCACTTTATGTTTAAGAGGTAGTGGGATAGAATCCAGTTCGCGGCGTCTTGTTTATATAGTGGAATTTTTTTTCGGAGATCATTGGGGATTATCACTTGAAGCTACGGAATTACGTGCTATGATTGGTGCTTTCGGCGGTGGCGACCTTTGTTGAGAGGGACGGAGTTCATATGATGTAATTCATGTGCAACGAAGTCAATCCTATGCCTTTTAAGCAGTCATTGTGATAGATTTTATTGAGACAGTCTTCGCAAGGCTAAATGGTTAGAATTTTGGTCTTATATTCGTGAGAGCTCGGGTTCTTCTTCTGCGTTCGTTCTCAAACACCTGCTGGTTACCAGAATGTACTTCAGAGAACAGAACGTGTTGTGTCACAGCTTACAGTTTGACAGCGATATCTTCGCCTTTTGATCTGATACATCCAACAAGCTTGATTTTTGGGTCACTTTGTCCTATGGAATTTAGCAGATAATTAAATCTCAAACCTCTGTAGTTTCTCTTTACATCATGTATGTCGTCAGGTCACTGTCCTAATATTTTCTTTGCTCTCTCTCTCTCTCTTTCAGCCCGATAACACACAAAGTAGAACTTAACATTTCTTTAGTTAAGATTTAAAATTTACACAGGGTAAATCGAGACAATTGCATAGCAATCTCTATCACACGGCTAAAATTCTACCAGCATCTCTTAATCATCATGCGCTGTTTCTGCGTCATCGTTTGACTGCAACGTTTTTCCAAAATCTTGTCTCTTTCCTTGGTGCTGCACTCTGCTATACTTTATCATGTCTTGTTCTCTCACACGTTTTCTTCGCATTTGTATCGATCTCTTACTCTCTACTACTCGCCCATGTATTATCAAGGCTCGAAATGATAACAAACTGTTTCCTGATAAGAATATCGGTAGAGACGACTAAGGGGGCGATTGTCCATCCAATATAAGGTCAAATTGACTCAGAAGCTATGCTGATGTCACATGCGTCAGGTAGAAAGATGCAGATATTTCAGCCAAGCTGCAAACCATGATACAATGTATGTCCGTTCGTTCTCTGGAGTAGATCATGCTTACCTGCATGTAACGAACGAAGTCGAACCCACCCCCACATATCTACGAGACTGGAACAACAATTGCCTTCATCATGGTCTAAGAGATTGTTGTTGCACAGGCATGTGGTTGTAATTTGAGGGGTTCGCTCAACCATTCCTTTATATAAAGAGAACATATACAAATGCAAGGATATTGTGGTTGTAATTTCTTCTAATTTTGCGTTCATTCTCAAACTCCTGCAGGATGTAGTCCAGAGAACGGAATGCGTTGTGTCATGGTTTACAACATTGATGCGATATCTGTGTCAGCTTCACTTCAGCATGGTTTTGGGTCACATTTACCCTATATGGGATGGGACAGCCAATACCAACCTATAACCTCCTTAGTCATCTCTTACGAAATTCATGGAAGGTAAACAGTGCTGCTATTCTTTGCTCCCCTCTCGAGTCCGGCACAACCCCTGTGGTTGTAATTTGAAGGGTTCACTCAACAGTTCCTTTAGATAAATATAACATATACAAATGCAAGGAAAATGCGTGCAAGGCCCACACTAAGCTAAATCGTATCTACGGCCCCGCTGCTGCCATCTAATGTCTCTCTTGGGCTTCATTTACTAAGGCAGATATTGTGTCTGATGGCACACCTTTAAAATATTAAATATGGCTAGTATTTGTATGAATAGATAGTATTTATACATCTTTCAGCCTCTCAGGTTTATCACGATCCAGAGTTGAAGACACATCGTTGAAAACCTTATGCTCCTAATTAAAATGGCATTAACTCAATTCCGTTAGACTTCTTTTGGGGTAAAAACCAGTGATCAATAAGTACTATCTGAAAAGGGGACAAGGGAGAAATGATTTACTATCCCTTTAACCTGTGTGTTTCCTGCAGTATTAAATGTAAACCCCTATTTTCTTGGAGAGGGGAATTGAACCCATCACACACTCAATATATGCAGTCTTTCGTGAATCGACATGTGCATGTTAGTATCCATGTTAGCGAGAACAAAGACCCATGCTTGCAGCAAAGATAACACAGTCAGTAAATTGGCAATGGATAAGAGAAACACATAGAAGTTACTGTCTGTCTTCCTGACCCGTTATGCCTTGCAGCGTCAGGTGTAGAAGAATTCTCTGGAGGTAGCTTTTCTGTGAGCATATATGTTTGTTTTCGTTGATTCTTTTATTTCTGTGATATATCGTTCGCGTGGTCTGCCCCTGGCTTTGTATCCATCGTGTCTGTATAGTGATGATTGTGTTCCTCCTTCGCAAGCGAAGATGCGCATGACAAAAAAAACAAAACAATAAATGTGATGAAAAAGTCGAAAAAAATGCCATTGTCTAATTTGATTTGTGAGTTGTAGATGTTCGATGAATCCGATTCGTGCAAGGAAAATTCTATTGCAGCGCATGCAGGAGAATTTTCGGATTTGTCCTTCCGCTTTCGTCATTAGTAAATTGCCAGCAGTGTTCTTTATTTTTCAAATGTAGTGATCTGAGTGTGCCAGGCTGAGTTATCAATGGCTGTAGACTTCCAGGAGCTAGGATCAAGTCTGTACAGTAATGTTTTTTGAGGAGGAGCACTGTCTGATGGTAGTCTGGAAGCATGCGAAAACCACTTAATCTGCTGTCTTTGTTCCTGATTCTGTCTCTTATTGTTACTCCGAGGATTATTCGTAGACAAGTGGTT
The DNA here is from genome assembly GCA_034231615.1 of Meghimatium bilineatum. Lineage (NCBI taxonomy): Eukaryota > Metazoa > Mollusca > Gastropoda > Stylommatophora > Philomycidae > Meghimatium > Meghimatium bilineatum. The sequence goes on from CM067306.1 coordinate 22,040,091, forward strand.
GTTGTAGCAAGTTTTATTTTGGATTCTGTTAGTGTGCATGTTTGATATTGGTAGCATAGTGATGGTATGATGATCGTTTTATATAGTGTTTTTGTTGTTCATATTCATTTATTTGTGTTTGAAAAAAGGAGACGTTTGCCCCAAGTTCCTGTATTATATGTTGCATCTGTAGGATTTCTTTGGTGTTTTTCCCATTCATATGATGCTTCAAAAATAAGTGAATTCTTCCCCTGTTTAAGTTGATTATCAATTAGAATAATAGTGTTTCTGTTTTTATGATTGACATTACCACAGATTTTTTTTCTGTGTTTATCTTCCTGTTGAAATCCCTACATGTGTGAAGTCTATTTATACGTTGTTGTAATTGTTCTTTTGTTACACATACAATCGATATATGTGAAGAATAACAAGGGAGATAGAACACATCCTTGTCGCACGGCAGAGTGTAGGCCTGTGGAATGTATCTGAAAGCCCAACACTAGTTCTAACTGCACATTGACTTCCAAATGACTGTACAAGAGACGATGACTCTTGTTCCATGACTAGAATAAAGGAACTTGGTTTGAAATGTTATTTGCATTATGACTGCATATTGACTTACATGACAAACTAGGACATTGACTGGAAAGACAAACTAGGGCATATTGTCTGAAATGACAAATAAGGGCACATTGACAAATAGGACAACCTGAGGCATATTGACTGGCAGGATAAACTAGGACATATTGACTGATACAACAAGATAATAAACAATCATACATGATAGTCATAGACATTTATTGAAACCAATGAAATAGTTGTGAACTCTGAAATATGAAACTCAAATTATTGCAACAAAAAAAGATGAAGTGGATTATCATGAAAAGATTGGCATACATATATTTGTCAACACATCTATTTCAAGCCATATCTGAACATATCTATTTCAAGCCATGTATCTGAACACATCTGTTTCAAGTTATGTGTCTGTATACATTTATTTCAAATCACGTGTTTGAATATATCTGTTCCAAGTCACATGTCCGAACTCATCTATTTTAAGTCACATATCTGCTTCAAGTCAAGTGTCTGAACTCATCTGTTTCAAGTTCTGTGTCTGAACTCATCTGTTTCAAGTTATGTGTCTGAACTCATCTGCTTCAAGTCAAGTGTCTGAATTAATCTGTTCCAAGTCACATGTCCGAACTCATCTATTTTAAGTCACATATCTGTTTCAAGTCAAGTGTCTGAACTCATCTGTTTCAAGTTATGTTATGTGTCTGAAATCATCTGTTTCAAGTTATGTTATGTGTCTGAACTCATCTGTTTCAAGTTATGTTATGTGTCTGAACTCATCTGTTCCAAGTCACATGTCTGAACTTATCTATTTTAAGTCACATATCTGCTTCAAGTCAAGTGTCTGAACACATCTGTTTCAAGTTATGTGTCTGAACTCATTTGTTTCAAGTTGTGTCTGAACTCATCTGTTCCAAGTCACATGTCCGAACGTATCTATTTTGTCACATATCTGCTTCAAGTCAAGTGTCTGAACTCATCTGTTTGAAGTTGTGTCTGAACTCAACTGTTCCAAATTATTTGTCTGAACTCATCTGTTTCAAGTTCTGTGCCTGAACTCATCTGTTTCATGTTATGTGTCTGAACTCATCTGTTTCATGTTATGTGTCTGAACTCATCTGTTTCAAGTACATGTCCGAACTCATCTATTTTAAGTCACATATTTGCTTCAAGTCAATGTCTGAACACATGTTTGTTCTTTATATACTTCTTTCCCTCATTCTGATGGTCTTTGGACATTACAGTTCTTTCTTGATAAAGAACTCATCCCTCTATATCTTTTACCATTCTTATCCAACTTTCTGAACTAGTACTGGCACTCAACTCTTTTGCTTGTCTTTTCAAGGGACATTTGGAACAATTGCTTCTATTTCTTTTTCATCGATACATTGATGATGGTATAGGTATTGCTGACATGCATGACACAGATTGTCTCATTTCATCAAATTTTTCAATGATTTTAACCCTGCTATTCATATCTAACATCTCTACTACTTCTGTCAACTATCTTGATATAATTGTTACAAATAATTTCTTTTACCTTAGCACATGTTTACTACAAACCTACTGATGCAAATAGTTTTCTGCTTTACACTTCTTCTCATCCTCCTGCTTGCTGCAACTCTGTCATTCTCACTTTTTCACCTACATCACCTACATGTAGTGATGATGACGACTGTCTTGATTAATCCTATGATGATGTGCCATCAACCAAGCATTTTTTGGATGTAGTGATTTTCAAGGCAATATAAATATAGTAAATAATTTGCCACTGCTTTCAAAACTGTCTGGATGCACAGTTTTCGCAGCTAGAATTGAACCCGGTACCTTGGCCACTATTGGTGTGCTCTGTACCACACTGCCACAGAACCAAACTAGTTCTGGACTAGATCAGTTTTAGTGTGAAACATAATCTTTCAGCATGCACACCAAACAGATGATTCTGGGGATATTAACCCTACTGTTAACATATCTCTACTGACATTTAGTTTAACCCAAGACGATATTAACCCTACTGTTAACACATCTCTACTGACATTTAGTTTAACCCATGATGATATTAACCCTACTGATAATACATCTCTACTGACTTCTGAGGATATTAACCCTACTGAAAACATATCACTAATGACATCTGATATTGAGTTTTACCAAAAAGAACAATTAACTTTCCATAGGTTAGACATCTGTTGTGCATGGAACTAGTTCCATCCCTAGAACTTCTCTTAGATAGACACCTGAGAAATTAATATTTCCATAAATGGTGCGGGATCACAGCCACGTACGGTATCAGAAGTACTGCAAACTAAATTTAACTCACACAAAATGCAAGACTGGGCACCTAATTAAGGTCCCTAAATACCACCTTAAAAGTGATGTGTGAATGCATATGATCCATGCATGAATAAAACATATTCAATGGAACATAGTAACTAAGGGTAGGCGAAAGTACGGAAGACCCAAAAATAACAAGGAGGAAAATAGTGGAACAAGCATTGAAAGAAAAAAACCAAAGCTGGAGCACAATACTTTTTTTTTAAAGTTAAGGACTAAAGAGGAATTGCTGTGTTGTTGGGTACTTTTCTGTTAAGTGGGCACACTCATTTATCAAACAAACTGTAATGTGAAACAAAATATAGCGCAACCAAGGGAAGAATAAGAACAATTAAGAACAAGCAGCAAGCAGAAGAAATCGCTTTGAAATAGACCCATTCCACTACTGTGTTTTTTATTTATATAATATATCTTCATTTGATACCTTTAGCATGTAGAAAAGATACTATCTTTATACTATCTCCTCAGTTCATAACATTCATGGTAGATACATTCACAGATGCCATTGTTTTGTGAATGAAAAAATGCAAAGTTGTCAAAAAGGTGTTTTTTTTAAAAGTATGATTTTGTTATATTAAAAAAAAAAACCACAATTTATATGCTCACTAAACAGGAAAGTACCTGTTTTTGTTGCTACTTAAAAAACTAGGGATGTAAATTGGCTAAATAATGATAATGAGCAATGCAAGAAAACAAACATGCAAATTATATCTTGAAATGAATAACATAATATACAAATGTTTTTGTGAGAGGTAATTTAACCATTATAATTTTCAAGTAAGCATTCATTCACACAAGTTTGCAGAGATACAACATGATTTCACACACAACTTCCATTTGCAACCAAACACCAACAACATTCATAAACACATCTGCCAATCACATCTCAGACATCATCTATAGAAGTAAATAGGAATGCAGTCAAGGCATCAAAACTCATCATGAGGTACAGGCTCGCTATCATCATCATCACGGTTGTCATCATCGACATCATCACCAACAGATGTTTGATACTTGGCCTCTGTAGGTTTGATGTATATTCCCTCCGTCGCCTGCCAATAGTTTAATTCATGAGGAGTTGGGTAGGCGCTGATTTCTCTCTGGCCATGGATTGGTCGACCGTAGGTGTCACCCGTGACATGGAGGTAACTGAGGAACAATAAAATAAGTTACATGACGTCTATGTGGTTAGGGTCTGAAAGTGAAGCAAAGAATAGCAGCACTGTTTACCTTTCATGCATATTGTATGAGGCAACTAAGAAAGATGGGTGGAGTTGGCTGTTCCATTCCATAAAGGGTAAAAGTTACGCAGAAACCATGCTTAAGTGAGATGTGTCTGACCGAAAGTCACAGATATCACAGCTAAGCCATAAACTATCACATAGTGAGTTTTGTTCTCTGGACTATATTCTTCTAATTGCAGGAGTTTGAGAACAAAAGTAGAAGAATATATTAGAACATAGCAATATCAATATTTCAGAAAGAACAGTATCAAAATAAGTATTGCCAAATCAGAAAATATGTGATAAGTCAGAAAAAATGTGTTATATGTTAGAGAGATGATGATGTCAGAGAAAATGTGATTATAAGTTAGAGAAAAGATGACAAGTAAGAGAAAATAATTAATGTCAGAGAAAATATGTGATGTCAGAGAAAATATGTGATAAATCAGAGAAGTGGTGGTACATACTGTTCTGTTGTAACATGTTTGATCTGAATCTTCTCACTTCTGCTCCAGAACTTGTTGCTACAGACAACTACCCAGTTATCACCTGCAATACAGACATGCAAATCAAGATAGAGCAATCACAGAGACAGGAAATAAACACAGTCTCACAAAGGGGATATGCCCTCACTCATGTGTAAATACATTTTTTTCTATGTGTATGATGTATAAAACTACCACCAAAGTCAGATGTGTCTAGCCATTGGTGCAAATAAAACAGGGACACAATGCATTTTTGTTCTCTGGACTACATCCCACTGGAAATCTAGCAGGACGCAAGTCCTGCTAAAAGAGAGATCTGGTGAGATTAAATGGGGAAAAAATATAAAACTGTAAAGAGAATGCATGAGTAATTTCTACATTAAAAAATTAGTCTCAAAATCTTCTTCTGCACGCACTCTCAAGTAATCAATACAAATATTCATGTAATTCTGCAGGGGAGCATAAAATTGTGCAATCTTTTAATTTGCACTATGTAGCCCCAGCACATCCGATGTTTAAATTAGGTGAGCTTCCCTAGCCTGTAACAGCTTTCATATCTGTCATCAGGTGACAGGCGTGTACTAACTCTACTCCATTATGGTTTACCACTCATTTTGCCCTTGGATTTTGCAGGCAAAAACATGTCCTTTCGTGGCAGTTTCCCTGAGGAAACAGTAAGAAGGGATTTGGACTTCGGCCGACTATGTCTATCTTGTATGAGCTGTTCCACTACCAGTGAACTTGTGTATAATTAAATGGTCCATTGACCCCTGTGTCCTCAGATACTGAATCCTTCTTCATTCATCAACCTGGTTTAAGTATAGGAAATGCTCTACAGTAGAGGTGGACTAGGGTTGGATTGCCCTCTTAGACAAGGTTTCATTCATTTGCATCGTGAGAACCGGGTCCTAGTTTTAGCGTGTACACATATATTTCTACTGACTAGCACTATTTGGCTCTTAACATAACTTCCTGCCTTTTGTTTTTTCCACCCTTGATGTTTCTGGAAGATAATTAGAAGCTTGTTCTCAAGCATGAAAATTGCTTTCATTATGACTTCTGTATATCGTTTCTAAATTTTACTTGCTTGCACATGGTGATTCTCCTTTTGCGATATGCTACTTTCGTAATGTACTTAATCGACTTTACTTCTCCAGAGACTTTGGGACAAGAGCCTGGCTGTCCTTTATACTGTGTTGTGACAGCATTTTGGCCATAGTGATTGAGAGGTACTATACAGATACAATACTTGCCTTGCACACACAATTCTCATTCCATCTCAGTTCACACTGCCTGAACAACGTCCATGGAGCATTTGCTGGATTGCCTTTCACGAGCTTTGAAACAAACTGTTTCCATGGTGCACCACAAGTAGGTGCTTTTAGGATCTTAGTTAACTGCTAACCTGGGTTTGCATGAGAGTATTACAGACCTCTTTGCTTCCCCTCAAAATCTAACATCTGTAGTACAACATGAGAGACATAACCACTGTAAATAACTCTAAAATGATAGACCTACCCTTGACAATGACAGACCTTCGGGGATCTCCCTGGCATAGTGGTTAAGGCATACAATTTGTGTTCAAGAGATTGTGGGTTTAAATCCCACTAACGATGTCGAGCTTATTAAGTAGATTCTTTTAGATCCTAGGAAATTAATGCTTGAAGCTACAGGGCTACATGATATGAGTAGCACTTGGTTTGTCACTTCTTGAGAGGGACTTAGTATGTATGGGGTAACTAAAGTACAATTAAGTAAATCCTCTATGCCATATGAACCCCATTTTTTAAATGTGAAACCTAAGAAAGACATGAAAATGTTGATATTTAACTCTGCACTGCTTCCCTTCAACCTCACTAGAGGGAGATACAGACATCAATGAAGGAAACTAGGAAAGACATGAATACATATCCATCAGATGCTATTAGTGCTAAATACCTTTTAAGACATGGAAGGTCTCAACATTTGAACACTTGCACAGTAAATATGTCAATTAAAATCATTGCGCTGGTATTTATTTTATTATGCACTTGTACACAAATCCAGTAAGCTGTGACTAAGAAAGACAAGTTATCAAGAGAAATAGACAAGAAATAAGTTATAAGAGCAAGTTATCATCAGCACACACCGGACAATCCAAAGTCCATAGGTACTTCAATTCCCATCTCAATAAATTCATCTGAGTGTTTCGTAGTTTCAGCTGATAGTTTTGTTATTTATGGTAAATTGTTCAACTTTTGGTGGCTTCAATCAAAAACCAAAGTCAAATCACACATCATAAGGGATCTCATATTTGCTGATGACTATGCTCTAAATGACAACTATGAGGCTGATCTACAAATTATTATAGAAAGATTCTCTAAAGTCTGTACCAACTTTTGGCGTACCATTAATATGGAGAATACCAGTCATGTTACAAACAACAATTGGCAAAATCTATCACGAGACCTGCATAATGATAAATGGCATAGCACAGAAAGTTGTGAATAGATTCACATACCCATAATCTAAAGATGCAGCCAGACAACACAGATTGATCACTCTGCTGCTGTAAAAGTTTAAGATCAATTTCTATGGAACCTGATGAATGGGAAGGGGAAAACATAGAGATGTACCAGTGCTGATATGGGAATAACAGGGACCAGCTGAAGACAGCACAAGAGAATTCCATGGTATAGACCTGCTGGGGTGAGAACACATTATATGACAAGACAATATAAGAAACACATACACAAATTTGCTAAAGTACATGATGCTGAAAACAAAACAAAGACGAACAAGTTGATATGCAATATCTATCAATCTATGTGATTTGTCCTTACTGCCACTTGGTAAACCTTTTGATTCTGTGCAATTTGTACAGCCTCTACTGGTGTCATATTCAGAAGGTCTTCAATGTCCTGCACTCATCATGTGTTGATCTGCCTCATGTTCTCTTTCCTGGAACCTTTCCTCCATGATTAATCTTTCTAAACCACTGTGTTTTTTCATGTTCAAAATATGTTAGACTGCATTTTTTAAAAATAGTTTTGAGGAGCCAGTTCTCTTCTATATTCAGGTTTTTATGAAAGTTTGATTATTGTGGGTTTCTTGGCAGTAAATACATCTCAGTAGTTTGCCATTTCTTTTTTAGCCAGTTCTGGTTGCTTATCAGTTATCATCCTTGATGTGACCTCAGCCAAATACAAGACTTTTCCAACTCCCATCTTCATAGCCGATGTGGGTAATATGATCTCCGCCTTCTCCACCAGATGTTATGTGTGCAGTAGAGGAGGACATCCCCTTCTAGACAGAATCATTGCCTGGGGGAGGTGTGGCATTGCTTTACACAAGCAGATGTGTAGAGCCATACATGATATAGACAGGAGAGGGGGAACCAAATAGGATCCTAGCCTTTCTAAGGAGAAGGTGATATGCACGGTTTCCTGATAATAGTAGCAGAAGAAGAATATGCTCACACATTTAATGATGGCACAAGCCTACCTTCATCTCCTTCCCCTTCCTCTCCAAATGCGCTGACCTCTAAGTTTCTGGACAATGGAGACTGAAAGTGATGACTGTGTAAGTTTCTCTTTGTTGCCACGTGCATCAAGCGTATGGTCTGTCCACACTTGATAGGGTTACTGGTCAGAAGATTAATATTACGTTAATACTATGATGGGCAAGATACGCATCAATACAAAGGTAGGCAAGACAAACACAAAGGTAGGCAAGACAAAGATGATCACAAAGGTAGGCAAGACAAAGATGATCACAAAGGTAGGCAAGACAAAGGTGGCAAATACAGTCAGTGCAGTACTAGATAAATCTACATTATTTTATAATCACTCCTACTATTGTGTCTAGAATATCCATGTTCAAATATAAACATGTCAGACATACCCTCGTGTACAGACAGATCCAGTTTTGGCATGCACCTGCCAGTAACTGTTGTGGTCATCTGATGAGTCTACTCCGGTCACTGACTGGACAGACATAAAGGAAGAAAACAACCAATCAATTTATGTCTGTTTATTAAGCCAGATAAGCAGTAAATGTATATTTATGTTAATCATATCCCTACCTACCCACTCGCTATATATACTCTCCATACCAGCCCGTCATACATATGGGGTACTAAACTACAGTCCACCACGGTTGTCTAATGAATAGACAAGCTAAATTTAGCGCTGACGTGTTTACTGGTATGGTGGCTTCCAGTGTATTTGTCTGTATGTTTCTAACTGCTGCCGTATAGGAGCTGTAGGTTATCGAATATGACCTTGAAATTTCATCAAAACTTGATCAGAATTGACCTAATTATGGGTCAGATGATGTTGATAGGCAATATTTTAAATGGAATCTTAGAGAACATAAATGAATCAGACGTTGAAGGGGAATTAGTTTAGTATTTTGTAGTGAAGCAACAACGATCAACAGTAGGCCTAATGGATGATGTATTTTGGGCGCCCCCGCACACCATGGACCTAGTAATGATTGAGAATAGTCAACACAGCTGATCTATGTCAATATTGATCAATTTCACAAGAAATCTGATCCTGCAAGGGCCTCATCCAGATTGCTATGATTATGCCTATCTCTTATTATTTCTACGTGAGTCTATCTTTGAAGTAGGTGCAAAACAAACCAATGTGTGTCTATGCTAGTATCACATTTTTCTGGAAAACAAGGTCCTTTTGGAAACCTATTTGACCAGATATATAGGATTATCTTTATGTGAATAGGCTTATATGTTTGGAGTAGTTAAGTTACAGAATGATGTTGTCTACTGGTGAACAGCATTTCTTTGAATATTTATCAGCAACTATTTTGACACAAGTAAATAAAGCAAACAAGAAACTGGTGCTCATTTTATTTCCAAGTAAACTTGTCATACATGACATTCACAAAGATTTGTACACAGATCAGTACCTCTTCATTTATCTGTTAATTGGACTTTGAATCATAAAAATTTAATGCACAATCACCTCTTATTTTTGTGGAGTTATTTCCTTTATCCTGGGAACGAAGCCCGGAGTTTTTCCTGATCAGACAGGATTGAAAGGGTTAATTAAGCCATATATCAATCTATCTAAAGAACACAATTAGGAAACGATTCTTTACTCTAACAATCGTCAACTACTTTATTTCATTGTTTTTATTCACAAACTACTGCTGGATAACAGAGTGTAGTTCAGAAACTGAAAGCATTATTTCATGGTTTACAGGTTAGTGATATCTGTGCTTTTCAGCATGACACATTTGACTTCAGTACAGTTTTTTGTATCACTTTAATATATATGGGGTAGGACAACCTTCACCCCAAATCTCCTTAATTGCCTCTTACAACATGTATGTTAGCATTTTGCTATTATTTATTCTCTTTTTGGATTGTATAAAAAAAAGTGGCATCATTTAACATAATTCTTCTCATTTGTACAGATTTTGCAGCTAGACTATAAACCATGATAAAACACACTCTGTTCTCCTGATTCTTGGCTACATCCTATTAGCCAGCGGTAGTTTGAGAACAAATGAAGAAGACCCAGCCCTCTACTATGAAAACTGACATATTGCTTTTACAGTAAAGCTGCAATATTTTGTGCTTTTGGCTTGGTTGGTTGCTGGTCCATGGGCTCACACCCTTTGACCCAATGCCATTATATTATATTGCTGGGAAGTCTGTGGATTTTCAGCTCTTCCCGGGCCAGAGAATAACTATCACACCACCAGAAAGGTAGGTTTCAACTTATGCACTGCTCCGAGCCACTGCAGCAAAGAAAGAGTTCACTGTGCCCATTCCCGCCACCAGTTGACTACTGGTTATACCGAACTTCTCTATTGCTCCAGGCATGCAACCAAATGTTCATGTCAAAAGGATTGTCACATCGTGAGTCACTTTTCCTCTATGATAGTCTTCAGCCATATGAAAAAACAGTTCTGTCAAGTTTCCTCCTGCCCAGTGGAGCAGTACATATCTGGTTCCCTCGCAACCACAAAGGGTGCATACATATTTAAAAATAACAAAGCATAAACACATTGCAACAACAAAATAAAAGCATAATTGTATAAATGGTGTGAGATGAAGCTTCTATAAGAAGATAACCTCAATATAACGACATGTCATCTACAAAGGTTTTCTGTTACATGGGTGGTTTGTCTAGTGGGCTATTGGTGAGACCCACAGACGCAACTGCATGTGTGTGCTTTTGGCTTAAACCATCTGAATGACACAATGGGATGTAGTTATCAGCAGCTCATGGGAGACTACTAGAATCTCAGTGAACCAGATCTGTACAGACAGCATGTTGTGATCCTGGACAAACTGAAACAGAACAATCTGGTCAAGATGTTAGAATTCATAAGGAAATGGAACCCTATATATAATAACGTCATGCTGAAATCATATATGCTAACTAGGAGTAATAATAAATATATGAGGAATGTTGTAACAGTACAACGATGAAACAGGATCAGCCATGTCATCTCCTCAGAAGATGATTTCAACAAAGTTGTCTTGATAGAACCCCAGTGAGTAAATGCAAGATTGGGTGAGCAAAGATTACATGGCAAGAACAGTTAAGGCAAAGATGTAAGTGATGGACCATAGTTTTAAAAAGAGGCTAGTTTGACCTATGATAAAACAGACAATGAGGAACTTATGAAAAGAGCTAAACAGATACCAATAGAAATAGAACTCAAGGAGTACTGTTGGAGATAGATAAGACATACAGTAAGCAGGAATTTGAGAACAAATTCAGAACAAGATACCATATTATGCACACTGATGTGTTTAGATACAAATTTATATTTAAACTGACAGCTAAATTACCTGCTGACCACTTCCTGACCCATATTTCACATCATGGGAGTGTAGTCTGACATTGTTGGCCACATTCAAAATCTTAAGGGCAGATCCACAAGTCACAAAATCATAATCAAAACCTGCAAGAGAAAGCAAAGTTCTGATTTACAGCTTTGGTTCACACAAAAATTGGTTGGATAGAAGTGCCACATCGCTGACAAATTTCAGATTTTTCAAATGTTTCCATGTCTACAGTATCTCATTTCTTTAATGTGTGCCTGATAGACATCTTGATTAGCCAAATGCCTGAAAGATGAGCAAAGAATAGCAACATTATTACCATCCCTGCATGTCACACTAGGCGACTAAGGAGGTTTTAGGGTAGAGTAAATTGTCATATCCCATATAGTCAATTACTCAGAAGCCATGCTGAAATCAGATGTGTCATGGTCAAAGATGCAGATATCATAGCTACGCTGCAAAACATGAAACAATGCAGTCCGACTTCCGGACTACATACTGCTAATTTGCAGGAGTTTGAGAATGCATGTAGGTATAGAATATTGGAGAAAATAGACTTGGGACATCATACAACCCTGTAACAGTCTTGACGAAACAACCAAATTCTCTGTTAGAGCTCCCTCATGCACAATCTAGCAAGATATTCTATCTTGAATGAGCAGTAACTATTTTCTATGGGTTCCCATTTACCCATGTGACAACTGGGGCCTCTACTTCTAGTTTATGGTTCAAAAATTAGGACCACTGTCTTCTTCCAGGCATGCCATAGGAAGCTACTAAGGAAAGTTTGGGGATATGTTAGCAATCTGTCACCTGTGAAAAAATTGTACCATTTTGTCTCAATTTATTATATTCAAATTTATCAAATAATCTTCATGGATGATGACGAGATGCAGACCTAAGGACATTGCACTTTTGAAGCAGACTCTTATGTGATGCATAAAACTAATTGTGCCATCACTGCAAATGGCTCAACAGATCTGACAGAAGAATGATGTGATAGTTGACCCAGAATTGTGAGCTGTGCTTCTAGCCGGACGTGGTACTCCTGGTGTACTGGAATATCTCCCTTCTAGCCGGACATGGTACTCCTGGTGTATTGGAATATCTCCCTTGTGGCAGGACGTGGTACTCCAGGTGTATTGGAATATCTCCCTTGTGGCAGGACGTAGTACTCCAGGTGTATTGGAATATCTCCCTTGTGGCAGAATGTGGTACTACAGGTGTATTGGAATATCTCCCGTGTGGCAGGACGTGGTACTCCTGGTGTATTGGAATATCTCCCTTGTGGCAGGACGTGGTACTCCAGGTGTATTGGAATATCTCCCTTGTGGCAGGACGTGGTACTTCTGGTGTATTGGAATATCTCCCTTGTGGCAGGACATGGTACTCCTGGTGTATTGGAATATCTCCCTTGTGGCAGGATGTGGTACTCCTGGTGTATTGGAATATCTCCCTTGTGGCAGGACGTGGTACTCCTGGTGTATTGGAATATCTCCCTTGTGGCAGGACGTGGTACTCCTGGTGTATTGGAATGCATCCCTTCTGGGACTAAACTTGAAGAACAACAGATGGAATGACTGAACCTTTTGAAACAAGATCTGGAGTAAGACAAGGATGCGTACTTTCACCCCTACTTTTCAACATATACATGGACAGAATAATAGAAGAAGCTCACATCGACAAAGAGGAAAACATTGCAAATAAACCTGATGAAGAACTTAACCTTTAGGCCCCTACGGTCGCAACATTGCGCCTTGCGTGTGCATCCCGTAGTGCCTATGGTCGCAATCACGCAACATATGATATCGCTCCATTCCCGAGTACGTAACTTCACGAAGTTAAAGCTTATATGACGTAGAATTCCCGCAACACGAAGCTAGGAATACGTCACAGTTTAAAGGTCAAATTCCTTTACTCATTACGATTGTAAGAGAGAGAAAGCCGGTTGAATTTGTCAACGCATTTCTAGAGCGACTTTAGCCATTTTCGGCCGTATTTTACTATCAAATTGAGTACAGCGTGGCATGGGTAAGTGATCGTTACTACATGTTCTAATTGTTGTTTTTTGTGTTTAATATGTTGTTATTTGATAAGAATGTGTGTGTATTCATTAAAAAGCACAAAAATAATATGTATCAGGGGTGACACATGTGTGCATGGACAATAATTACGCTGCGTGTCGGCATAGACCTAGTGGTGACCGGACGTTATATGCAATTTCTTCACGTTTTATTAGTCTTTTTAGTTCATATTATATTAGTTTTGATATAAAACAATACATATACAATAAGTATAGGTATTTATGAGGATTTTATCAATGTTGCCACACATTGCTCATGTATTAGGGTCGTCACGAAGATATATTTGCGATTTTGAAAATGACGTTTTGCGTTTTTCGCCAGAATTTTCAACTTCAAAACGTGCTCACAACTGTCATATCACACATACAACAACAACAAAAACACGATAATATTCACTATTCACTCCTTTATTTAGATGTGCAAAAATTATTTTGATATCTTTTAAAACAAAAAAGTTATGACGTTTTCAAAACACCCACCATCAATAACGCAAATTTTCCAAAAAATAAGTCAGGCCATGGGGGAAGTTTTGTAATTTTAAGCCAGGGCTCTAAAGGTTAATAATGAAATCAATGAACTATTATTTGCTGATGATCAAAGTTTAATATACAAAGATGAGAAAACTTTGCAAAAGCACATCAATACATTGTTGTTAGCATGTCAGAAGTACAACATGAAAATTAATGTACAAAAAACAGAAGTTATGAAAATTAGCAAGTCTCCAACACCAATGAATATAACAATAGATAACACCAAAGTGAAACAAGCCAAAGAAATTTAAATATCTATGCAGCATTTTTTCCAAAGATGGAAGACTAGACAGAGAAATAGAAACAAGGTGCCAGAAATCAAACACAGTGACGTACCAACTTTCACCATTACTTCTTCATCCAAAGATCAAGATGGAAATTAAAAAACAAATAATATATACAATTTTTATACCAACACTGTGCTACCAATGTCAAACATGGTCTTTAACAGCTTCGCAGCAAAGAAAAATCATCACATGTGAAATGAAGTTTCTGAGAAAAGCTGCAATGGTTACCAAACTAGATAAAATAAGAAATGAAGAAATTAGGAAAAGAGTTGGTATAATATCATGTATCGAACATATTGAGAGACAACAAGTAAAATGGTTCGGTCACCTTATGAGAATGAAGCCAAACCAAATACCAATAAGAGCAGAGCATATAATACAAGAATATCCGGGCGTAAAGCCAAAGGTAGACCAAGAAAACGGTGGATAGAAACACATTAAGATAACCTTGAACAAACATGGACTAAATGCAACTTCGGTGACACATCTGGCCTTGAAACGACAGCTTAAGATACCACCCCTACGCTTAACGGCAAGTGTGAATGCGATCAACAATCATTCACCTGGGGATAGACAATAGACAAAATTTTCTTAATTTTCTGTTTAGATAACTTTGCTGAAGTTACACAATTTTCTTAATTTTCTGTTTAGATAACTTTGCTGAAGTTACACAATTTTCTTAATTTTCTGTTTAGATAACTTTGCGTATCAATCAAAACAATCAGAAGCCAGTAAAAAGTTTTTATATTATCCCACATCTCATTTCTATGGTAGCTTACAGAGATTTTCTGTTCTTCTGTGATCAATTACTATAATAATAATAATAATAAGGCGACCCATAACCCATTAGGGTTGTAGTGGTATCACACTGGAGACATCTGCACAAAAAAAGCCCTCCAAACACTTCTGTCCTCGCCCATTCAGACAAGTGTAGAAAATGGATGTTCAGACTATTCTTTGATGTTATCAACCCTTACTTTCTTTCCACCTTTTCTCCTTCCACCCTCAACTGTTCTATGTAAAATAGTTTTATAAAGTGAATCGTGTAAAGTTTTATTTATATTTTGCTTTATCAGTCATTGAGTCATGTCAAATTATTTTGAAGTAAAATTATTTTTTTTTAAATCTCATAACTTTTTTCAGGATTGACGTACAGACTTGGTTGATGTATCGTCGAATTGCAATTTTTAAGGGCTATCTAATTATATTATTTGAAATTATGTAGCACTATTTAAGTAATTTGAAAATTCTGTCCAAGTACCTAGAAGAAAATCATATGGCCAGTGAATCAAGACAGACGTGTATGATGAAGTTCTTGAAATTTAATTTATAATAAGCGGCCACAAAAAATAAGGCTTCTTATCAAAAAATATATGCAATTATATATAAATAGGCCTTACTTGTGCAATAAACAGCTTTGACTAAGAAAGAGGCAACAATCACAAGAAATAGGTGTCCCAAGACACGAAAACCGGTCAACGCCATTTGTAGTTTTGTACTGTCTCCACGTAATGTTTAGAAGGACCATTATCTTCCTCTGTGTGTAGAGAGTTCTAAATTCACTGCGTTGTCTTGCATGCATATCCTTATAATTTTGGTAGTATTAAACAATGCTATAGGCCTATACATAGGCCAATATTGAGAACACCAATAGAGAGATCTATATAGGTAAAAACAGATCTGTACTTCTGTTTTCTAGACTACACAAAAGCATTTGATAACGTTAAACAGTGAACTTATATACATGCTGGAGAATCTGAACATCGGCAGTAAGGATTTAAGAATCCCCAAGAACATGTACAGAAGCAATTAAGAGTATGACATCAATTTGACCCTTTTCAACATTTACAGCAAGGTGTTAGAAAGGGATGTGTACTTTCGCCAGACCTATTCTCTTTATACAGTGAAAACATAATGCGTGCAATAGTTGATATCCCATGAATGGGTGAGGAAGACCTTCAAGGTTTAATTAATGTAGTTGATACAGAAAG
Source organism: Meghimatium bilineatum (assembly GCA_034231615.1). Taxonomy (NCBI): domain Eukaryota; kingdom Metazoa; phylum Mollusca; class Gastropoda; order Stylommatophora; family Philomycidae; genus Meghimatium; species Meghimatium bilineatum. Next base: position 22,056,385 of record CM067306.1, read on the forward strand.
TAAAGATAAAGGTATCTTCCTAAATATAAAGAAAACATAAATAATTGTTATTTATTAGAAACAAAATACCACAGCTTGCAAAATCAAAATGAATGATAGGCCCATAGTATTAAAACAGGCCCACCAATTCAAATATTTAGGTACAGCAGATGGAAGAAGTTCAACAGAAATAATAAACAGAATATGGCAGGCAAAAACAACATTATGATAAATGTGTTGTGTAATATTAACTTGTCATTAGTGGTGAGAAAGATAGTTATTTAGTGCTATATAACTCCTATACTAACATATGGATGCGAGTCTTGGACAATACACAAACAGAAAAGTGGGAAATTAGAGGCAGTAGAGATGTGGTTCTGCAGAAGAATGCTGAGAATACCATGGACTGCCAGAAAAACTAACGTGGAGTTGATGAAAGAGTCAAATTTGAAAGGGCCTTAATCAATCATTTAAGAAAAAGACAATCTTAATTTTTTTGGGTCACTTCATGAGACAGGGAGGTTTGGAGAAAATAGTCACAACAGGCAAAATTGAAGGCAACAGAGTCAGAGGGCGACAACGTAAGAAAATATTAGACAGTTTGACAACCTGGCACAGCAGGGAAACAACAACCATCTTGATACATAATACTGGAGATAGAGAGCCATGATCACCTACGCCAGCCGGCATGGCACCTGGTGATGATGATATCCTATTTAGGATGTAGCTATCAACCCAACATTTTTAGCTGTAGTTATTTTCTTCCCAATAATTACGTTCAGTAGTTTACCATTGCTTTCTGGGCGGTCCGGGTGCACAATTGCTTGCGGTGAGATTTGAACACGGTACCTTGACCGTAACAGACTCGCTCTGTACCACGCCATCACAGAGACGAACTCTTGATGATAATAAAATAAAATAATAATAATAATAATTGTACAACAAAGACATTTGAAGACGCCGGATAACTTGCAAAAAACCTAGTCTTAGACATACATAGTGACAGTGATGCAACGGTATATCACTTTTTTTCTTAACTTCCTGCTAGTCTGTAGATTTCGAGAACTTGAAATTCATCTCTTCACAAAAGGCACGTCATATCGATTGTCAAAGACCATAGGATATGATGATAATAGTTTCAGGCTTGCGTCTGCATCTTTCTGGTGTGTGAGGAGTCTACCGAATTCAATCTCTTCGCCTTCTTCTGCTTTAATTCTAGCATACCTGCAAGATTAGCAGAACTTAATCTGAAGGACGGAATGAATTGTGTCATGGTTTACAGTTTAACTGCTATATATGCGCATGTCGGCCCGCTACATTAGACTTCAGCATGATTTCTGGGTAACTTTGACCCTATATGGGATGGGACAGCCAACTCCACCCCAAAACCTTCTTAGTCGCCTCTTACGACATGGATAGAAGGTAAAGTGTTGCTATTCTTTGCTCTCCTCTCGGGTCTTGCAATACATGGACGAATATAACACTCTAATGCCTAGAGATGATTTTGTTTGGTGAAGTAAAATGTATTTTATGGTAAGGTACGCTTCTTTCAACTGTGGACGTTAGTGCAATTTGGTTATTGGTGAAGGCCATAGTTCTGGTAATCCATTACAACATCCACATATTTCATTGCACTTTATTACCTTATAGGCTAATGTTGGTAATATAGTCATCACAACATCCACAGATTTCATTGCACATTACTATCTTACAGATTCTGCTTTTGATTTCGGCATTTCTTGCAGTATGTTCTGACGACAGTGTTACCTAGATATATAAAATCTGTCAAATGCTGGGGGAGATTTAATAGGTCGGGGTGACTTGTATACCAGATTTGCGACCTCCTTATTTTTTGACGGTTGTAAAGCTCAGATATAACCAAATTGGACTAACGTCCACTGTTGAAAGAAACGTACCTCGCCAGTTGATAATCCACACAAATCACACACAATCAGGGATGTCCTATTTGTTGATGACTGTGCCCTAAATGCCAACTCTGATGCTAATCTGCAAACTATTATAGACATATTCTCCAAAGCATGTACCAACTTTAGACTTACTATAAATACAGAGAAAACAGAAGTCATGTTACAACCAACACATGGCAACACCAACATCTCGAGCCCTGCATAAATGTAAAACGCGTATCCCTGAAAGTTGTGAATAGATTCCCATACATAGGTAGTACGTTATCACAAGATGCCAACGTTGATGATGAAGTGTATACAAGGATCGCCAAGGCAATCAGCACCTTCGCAGATTGTACACAAATGTGTGGCATAGAAATGGCATTAACCTACAGACTAAGTTGAAAGTCTACAGAGCATTGATGCTTCCAGTGCTGTTATAAGCTAGTGAAACATGGACTGTGTATAGACGTCATGTGAGGAAACTCAATAACTTTAACACGACTTGCCTCAGAAAAGCTATGAACATCAAATGGCAAGACAAGATTGCAGATACCACTGTCCTTGACATATCTGGTATCCCAAACATTGACACTATCCTAATGCAGACACAGACTCGTTGGGCAGGCCATTTGGTACGTATGCCAGACCATCGCCTGCCAAAAATACTTCTTTGTGGTGAGCTCGAAAAGGGTAAACTATCTCAAGGTGGTCAAAAGAAGCGCTATAAGGACTCGTTAAAGACCTCACTAAAAGCGTTTGAAATAGACCAAGACACATGGAAGAACTTGCACAAAATATATCTACATGGCGCTCTACAGTCAAAAATAGCGCAACATCTTGTGAAAACAAGAGAAATGCTACAGCTCAACAACGGAGAGTAGCTAGAAAGTCACGGATAAACTAAATTCAGTCTACAGTGATCATTCCATGCCCGAACTGTCCAAGGACATTTACAGCTCGAATAAGCGTCATTAGCCATCTACGAACTATTAGACATGGTCGAAATTATAATTTAATTTTCAAAAGTGGATGTAAAAAATGGTCATCATCACTTGTGATGGACGAAAACACCTCACCAAAAGAGGTACATTTTACTTGGAAAAAAAATGCTGCGAGAAAATTGTTATTTACCTTGATTTCTGGATCTTAGTACTATTGCTATTCGAAGACGCTGGGCATCTTGCACAGAACCGAGAGGCTTACAGAGGTGCAGTTAGGACAACGTTCTGTGAAGGACACGTCACATAAAGAGAGAGAGAGAGAGAGAGAGAGAGTACTATAGTTTTGGGAACGAGCTGAAACACAGCTTAAATATACATTGTCTCAGATTTCTTGATATTAATGGTCATGTAAAACACAGCACAATCTGTAGAAAACCCGTCCATGACAGCTTGCATATTTTTCTTGGAACAAGCTGTGAGTGCACATCGTTGGCAAATAGATTTGTTATGGCTACTTCTTTCACCTTGTTGGGGTTTGTAGTCTTAGATTAAATAGTTTTACATCTGCCTTCGTTACCTTCAACCACGCCCTCCATTATTATTTGGTTTATACCATTATGTCTCCTGGTATGTTTAAAGTATCTCAACTTTCTTGTTATAATTTTATTAATAAGCCAGCTTTCTTCGATGTTTACCATTCTCACTTTCAGGTTTGATAATTATCTCTCCGTCCAAGACATTCTCAAATCTTTCTGTAGCATCTCATCTCGAAGGAAGCTTGTTTTGCCGCTGACTTGGAACAATATGTTTAAAGTGTTTATATTATATTCACATTATACTTTATTCCGACTATTTGCCAGAGCCGTAGACATGATTACCTTAGAAGGGGGGGGGGCTTCTCACAAAAAAATAAAATCCTTTGTTCGTTTTCACGGTTATGAATTTAACTGTTTAATGGAAACAAATATATCAAAAAGACCTTTTTGTAAAAAATCATAAAGGAAGGGGTTTTTGTCAATCTTTTGCTTAAGTTCCTAGTACTAAAATTCATGTTCTGATTTGATTGGGGGGGGGGGGGGGGGGGTAATTCAATTACACCCCCTCCCTCATATCTGGATCTGCTTTTGAACATTATATTTGTTGGAGTGGGGATGTGTTTAAGGTTTTAAGACGGAGTATGATCAAGATACATTTCAGATAGAGAACCACTATACTGATCGATCCCTGTGGTGACAGTTATTGTTAGTTCGGGTTCTCCTTACGCGAAATATTCTTTATACGAAAAAAGTAGCCTTATTTTTTTGTGGTCGCTTATTATAAATTAAATTTATTATGTTGCCCCATCAAGACCAACTCTTTGCAGTCGAGATGGGGGCTTAGTCCAGCCAACAGAGGAGAAAACTAAGATTGGTCGGACCAACCTAATATCGAGCAGGACCACAGTCCTGCCCAAGGAAGCACGGGTGATGAAGGCGGAGATACCAACCCGAGAGGCGCACTAGCGGCCATGATATCATGCAACCCGACTAGTTAACATGTCTGCACGACCAAAACAAATGTATCAATGCTGGTTGGTTTCGTGCCTCTATTCTGACATGTCTTATTCTGCGATAAAGCACTATCTATTTATATATTTATCTGTGTTTCCAACTTCTTCATGTGAAATATTCTGCGATAAAGCACTATCTATTTATATATTTATCTGTGTTTCTATCTTCTTCATGTGAAATATTCTTTTCACAAAGTAATCTTCGTTGTGGATATTTTGAACTCCTCGCGATTCTGAGGAGCGAGTTGACCAGGGGCGTGTTCAAACAATCTGAGATGTTTCTTATCCATCGTAATTTTGGGCGAGTTTTACCTCTGCTACCAGCAACAATATCTTCCATTATTAATGTTACCATGTTGTTATGTATCTTAAAAGGAGTAAATATTTTCAGCTCTCTTTTATAATGTGATTTAAGAGTCAACCCTCTTCAATATTTAATGCTATTATCACTTTTTATGTCTTTTTTCGCTGTCCATGGTATTCTTCAACACCTTCTGTGCAAACACGTAAATGAGGGAGGGGGATAGGATTGGTGAGGTTAAAACCCCTGTAGGAAATCAGAACCTCACTATTTATACTAGAAAATTGAAAAAAAGGTCGTTAACTCCCCCCCCCCTTTCCACCCTCACCCCCAAATTTAAAAAAATACGATTTTCTACAAAGACGTCATAAAAATCGAATGACATAGGAGGAAACTACACACTAGTTGGTTTTTTTTAAGAAACCTCCTCCTACTGAAGATGTATCTACGACCCTGCTTTTGTGACATCTCATTTCGAAGGCAGTTAGTCTCTTTGCTGTTGATTTATTAAGAATCAATGTTTCACAGTCATAAATTGCTACTGGAAATATGCTTGCTTTAATCAGATGTAATTTAAATATAATAATCTATAAGCCAGTAACTTGTCAGGGTCGCAATGATACCACATTGGATATATCAATACACAGAGTCGTAAGGATACCACATTGGATAAATCAATACACAGAGTCGTAAGGATACCACATTGGATAAATCAATACACAGAGTCGTAAGGATACCACATTGGATATATCAATACACAGAGTCGTAAGGATACCACATTGGTTAAATCAATACACAGAGTCGTAAGGATACCACATTGGATATATCAATACACAGAGTCGTAAGGATACCACATTGGATAAATCAATACACAGAGTCGTAAGGATACCACACTGGATATATCAATACACAGAGTCGTAAGGATACCACATTGGATAAATCAATACAAAGAGTCGTAAGGATACCACATTGGATATATCAATACACAGAGTCGTAAGGATACCACATTGGATAAATCAATACACAGAGTCGTAAGGATACCACATTAGATATACCAATACACAGAGTCAGGGTCGTAGGGATACCAAATTGGATACATCAATGCACAGAGACCTCAAGCGACTATCTTCAGCGATGCGGATGAGAGCAGACACTCATTGCGGGCATGGGGAGACGATTACAGGATTTCGAATACAAATGTTACAGACGAATTCTACGAATCTTATATAGAGAACATAAGATAAATGTGTATATAAGAAATAAAATAGAGATGTATGCGCACTTACACGAACCATTGCTTTCAATAGTGAAGAGATGAAAACTAGCATGGTTTGGACATGTATGCAAACACGATTCCTTGTCAAAAACGATACTGCATGGAACCGTCGAATGGAGAATAGCAGAAAAGACATGGACAGACAACATAAAGGAATGGACAGGACAAAATTTTCCCTCACTCATATCCATCGTTGAAGATAGAAATCGCTGGAGGACTCTGTATGCTGAAACATCCAATGTGGTACCCCTACGGCCCTGACGGATTACGTGTTTATAGATAGAATAGATGAGTGTGGAAAATTCATGACCTTTCCCGTCTTTAGTGTTGCATAACTGTGATTATTTCCCCCCCTCCCCCCCAACCCCTGTTTCTTTTACACTCGTATGTTCCATTCAATATTGTTTTTGACAAGGAATCATGTCGACATACATGTCCAAACATGTAAATTTGACCAATCACTATACACCAAGTCCGATAGTGATAGAGTGGTTTGCTTCAGGTGGTTGTACCGTAGGTTTCCAGTAACCTGTTTTGCAGAGATGCGCATGTTGGTGTCGTTCTGTGAACAGCGAAGTTGGCCCAATCCCAATCCTATCGTATGTGTTCTTGTGTCTATCTTGTTGCTCCGTAGATACAGGCTGCAGAGTTGCTGATGCGGATTCGGTGTGTTACATTTAGACGGCAGCGACCCGTTTTTCTAATGTAGAAGTTCTCAGAGAGACTAAAGTAAACCGAAGAATTATAGCAAAAATTAGAAGCAGAGAAGTAAGATTTTTAAGGCACGCGATGGGAAAACCCAAATTTGAAAATTTAGTAATCACCGGAAAAATCAAGGAGAGAAGAAACAGAAAGAAATTTCTGGGTGGGTTTTCACTGTGACACAAAAATATGTCACCAACTGAACTTATTAACAACACAAGAGACAGATACTTGTAGAGAAGCATGATCGCCTACGCCACTCAGCATGACACTTGATTATTTATCACGTTCTTAGTCAAAATAATATGACTTGGTTTCTGTTGAATTTGTTGACGTTGCCTTACACAAGTTTATAGTTTGCGTTTAGTTCTCTCCACTGAAGTTACAAAGATTGTTTTAGCTATGTCTTTCCTGAAACCTTGAGAAGTGTAAGACATGGAGGTTTCTGTAATACTTATGTAGTTGTTTTTCTATATAACTCATATATGCTTTGACTAAAGTGAATGGGTTTGACATTTATTGATGCTGGCAGATTGTCATGTATTTATAATGGCTGGTTGTCTTGTATATATACTGGCAGGTTGTTGTGTATTTATGATGGCTGATTTTCTATAAAACTAACACACTCACATATTCACACCAAGCTTGACCATTGACAACAGTGACTTCTGGTTAGCTGAAAGAATAGTTTGTTTACTCTGCTTCGCTAACATAATAGTTCATACTGAATACAAAAATGTCATATTGCCACACTTATCACATATTGGACATCAACTTCTCATATTGAACACAAATCTCTCATACTGGACACACATTTCTCATTCTGCACACAATTCTGTCATACTAGACACAAATCTCATAATGGGCACAAATCTCACACTTGGCACAAATATCATACTGAACTCAAATATTATACTGGACACATATCTCATACTGGACACAAACTTCTCATATTGGAGACAAATCTCAATATATAAATAAATCTTTCACACAGGACATGCATCTCCCATACTGAACACAAACTCATAATATACACAATTCTCATACTGGACGCAAAACACATACTGGACACAAAACTCATACTAGACACAATTCTCATACTGGACACAAATCTCATACTAGACACAAATCTCATACAAGACACAAACTTCTCATATTGGACACAAATATCAAACCGGAAACATCTTTCACACTTGACACACATCTCTATTACTGGACACAAACTCATATTAGAAAAAATTCTCATACTGGACATAAATCTCTCATATTGGACATAAACCTTTCATAGAGAACACACATATCATACTGAACAAAAATCTTCCATACTGGACATAAATTACTCATACTAGACACAAATCTTCTTCTTCTCGTTCGCAGTTTGACATATCTACACAGAAAGTCCTGTTTGTATTATTAATAAATGCTGCTGTATTTGAAAGCTCCACAGTGTTCCCATACATCTTTCTGTGGATATCCATCTCTGTGGGTCGGTGTTCTCCCCTTAACTGATGTGGTGTATTGTAGTCTTGCAGGGTATGTTCAGCGATCTGTGCTGCCTACTCACAGGGGCACAGTGGTAATGGGACTAGTCTTAGTCTATTTAAGTGGCTGTTTAATCTGTTGTGTCCTGTTCTGAGACGGAAGATAATAACCTGCTCTGCTCTGTCGAGATAGTGATAATTGTCTTTTGGGTACTCGACTTTCCTAATGGTTTTAATGGGAGTCCTCTTTTCTTAGTAGGTGATTTCTTGGTCTTTTTGTTCCTGTGTTACTCCATCCTTTTCCAGCCTATCTGCCTCTTCATTACCTGGTATGCCACAGTGGGATGGTATCCACTGTAGTATTACTTTTCTTTGGATGGTCACTTCTCGTACAGCTTTCTTCAGTTCTGACAGTTTATCGCTCTCAAGGGCTTGAAGGCAGACATAGCATCAGTAAAAAATACCACCTGTTGATAATAGCTTGTGTTTTTAATTATTTCTGCAGCAATGCTTAAAGCCTGTACCTCTACAGACACAAATCTCATACTGGACACAAATCTCCCATACTGGACACAAACATTATACCAGACACAAAACTCTCACATTGGACAAAAATCTCTCACACTGGACAAAAATATATGAACACATATTTCTCAGACTGGACACAAATCTCATATTGGACATAAATCTCTCATATTGGACAAAAATCTCTCACACTGGACACAAATCTCTCACACTGGACAAAAATCTCTCATTTTGGACACAAGTCTCTCATATTGGACACAAATCTCTCATATTGGACCCCTATCTCTCATATTGGACACAAATCTCTCATATTGGACACAAATCTCTCATATTGGACCCAAATCTCTCATATTTGACACAAATCTCTCATATTGGACACAAATCTCTCATACAAGATATACATGTCATTTTTGATAGCGTATCATATTCAGGACGTAGCCATTAACACAGCATTTTTTGGTTGTAGTGATTTTTATTTTCTAGCCAATATAAATACATTCAATAGTTTGCCATTGCTGTCTGAACGGTTCGGATGCTCAAATACCTATCGAACTCGGTACCTTGGTCGTCATAGACGCTCTCTGTACCACTTCGCCACAAGAATCTCATACTGGACACAAATCTCTCATACTGGACACAAATCTCTCATACTGGACACAAATCTCTCATGCTGGACACAAATCTCTCATACCCGACACAAATTTCATACTGGATACATATTTCTCATACTGGACAGAGAAATTTCACACTGAACATAAATCTCTCATACTGGACACAAATCTCTCATACTGGACATAAATCTCTCATACTGGAAACAAATGGCATATACTGGACACACATTTCTCATACTGGACATAAATCTCTCATACTGGAAACAAATGGCATATACTGGACACACATTTCTCATACTGGACATAAATCTCTCATACTGGAAACAAATGGCATATACTGGACACACATTTCTCCCGTAATTGATACAGGTCTCTCATACATGTCTCGAAAAAACTTATAACTACACAAAAATAACACAAAATGAGAAATTAAAAAACATTAAACATAAAATAATGTTATACAAATAAAAACCGAGTCTAAAATGCCTAGAGGATTGACTTCCTTGTACTCGGGTTAGCCCATATGTACGTCATTCACAATTAAATACTACACCGATTGCCGAGATACTCATATTATACTGATAACACGTATTTCGTCGTTGAAGTCTCTTGGACACACAGCGAACGACTTAATCACTACGCCAGAAAGACCCCATGTACAAATGTTGTACGAGGTAGCTTCAAAAAAGTTGCAGGAATTAGTGGATTATTTACAAAATAAACAAGTAATAATTACGTAACAATATAATTATCTACATGACATTTCCTTCAAAGTAGTAAGTGTCTGATATTTTATTTTACAAAAACAGGCATCTCCTACAAAAACAGCCACGGTTCATCATCATCATCATGTGCAGTGCTGACTGGCGTAGGCGTCATAGATATCCGCAACTTTCTTTTTCCATTATATTTTTTTCTGGATTGCCCTGTCACAATGTCGAACTATCTAATATTTTCTCGTTCTTTCGATTTCAATTTATGATTTGCCTTTTAGTTTCTATTGGAAAAGATGTGTGTTACAAAATTGGTGCAAGTTCATAATTCAAAGAATAAAGATATTTTTTCTATTATTAAGAAAATACTATAATCCGCCTGGCATTTGACTCTTTGAGCACATCCTTGTTTTTCTAGATGTCCATGATACTCTCAGCATTCTTCTGTACAACCACATCCTCGTTGCCTCTTTTTGTTCACCGTATTGTTTATTTATTATCAAAGACTGGCATCTATATGTCAGAATCGGTGCCATGTAACAAGTACAGTACAGTCCGCAGTTGGTACAGTTTGACCAATGCAGCTCTAACTAATGATGATTTTCTAACGATATATTAGATGGAGGCAGCACACAACTTGGTAGTGTGAGACCACATGATATCACTGCTGAAACCCTGATAGTTAAGAATACGTTAGTTACATGACGGTTACATCACAGAATCTCAGATCAAGGCTTCGCGGGTTAAGTATGCTTAGACCAGTAAAGTTATCACACACCACTGTCAAAAGAGGCCCTGGCCAAGTATTTGACATTACGTACATCTGCTTTTCGCGTCATTATCCTTGTGGCAAGTACTGCTCTCATCGTTTCCTTATACTTCACCTACGGACGATAGTTGCATGTTAATATCATCGTTAAAATTGCCATATTGCTACAAACTAACTTAATATCAACCCATCCACTCAAGCATTAATCTATCCGCTAGGATACCAACCCATCCTCTCAGATACCAACCCATCCTCTTAGATACCAACCCATCCTCTAAGATACCAATCCATCTCTCAGACACCAACCCATCCTCTCAAATACCAACCCATCATCTCCGATACTAACCCATCCGCTCAGACACTATCCAATCCGCTCAGCCCCCAGCCCATCCTTTCAGACACCATCACTATCCCATCCGCTCAGCCACCAGCACATCCTTTCAGACACCATACCTACCTCTCAGGAACCGTTTCATCATATCCTCTCAGGCACAATCCCATTCTCTCGGACACCAACCCATCATCTCAGGCACAACCCACCCTCTCAGACAATATGTCATCCTCTCAGGTACCATCCCACCTCAGGCACCATCCCATCCACTCAGGCACAAACCCATCCGCTCAGACATCAACCCATCCGTCCAGGCACTAATCCATTCGCTCAGAAACCAACCCATCCGTTCAGACCTCATCCCATTTCCTCATGCACCAACTGTTCCAAATTCTTACCAACCAATCCATACACCACTCAAATACATATCTACCAACACGCTCACTACCAGGGCCGTAGATACATTTTCAGTAAAGATGTGGTTTTAACCTAAGGTAATCAATCTTTTTATTGAAAAATGTGATCATATTTTTTGTGAAAAATTCTTAAAGGAGTGATTTTACCCACAATTTGGCAAAATTGGTAGGTAGGTAGTTAATGAGTTTGCCTCTCTTTTGGAGAGACGTGCCCCTTTCAACCAGCGGACAACAAAGTCCATTTAGGTTATATCAGGACACACTACCATAAAATATTAGAGGTAACGAATACCCCATTAATATAAATTCCTAGTGCTAAAACTTATGTTCTTATTTGCTCAGCAAAACTTCGTCAGCTAAAAATATATGCCAATGTTTACTCACTGTCTTTCTTGTAATGTTTGAAGTAATTCAGGGACAACCATAGTTAATTATGGCAAATGATATTTACACCCTTCCCACAAAAAAATTAATTAAGTGGGACAGAACTAGTTGATTTATCTCACACTCTTGCAATCATTGTTTCACAAACAACACTCAAATAAACACAATTACATTTAATGGCAAAAATAGCATACTAAATAACGCTCAAGTTCACTCAAGATAAATGATACCATGAAAAAACAAAGAATATTAAGTAAGGTTAGGGTGAACACGCATCTACCAAAGAAATTTGTTATTCAACTATATGTAATGTAAGCAATACATTCAGCAGGTGAATAATTGTTAAATATTTATAGAAAATATATTTCTGTGGGTAAATTCAACATGTTCTGTTAATTTATTTTATAAAATTATCTTTTTATGCGAAAGATAATTCTTAATCTACTGGTGCGTGTGTCAGACAATTCATGGCAAATGTGTGATACAATTTTTTTTAAATATTTTTTATTTAGATGTGTATAATATATATATATTTAACAATATAATCTTTGTATAGAAAGTTTTATGGAAGCTCACTTTTGATAGCCACCCCCACCTCCCCTATTTCCATTTGTTAACTAAGTGCCATACAGTTTCATACATTCTACCAAATGTTTTATTTATGAAGCTTCCCTAATGTCACATAATGATGGTGTTTATACTAATAATTGTATTGTTGTCAGAAGTGCTAGTGTGCAAGTGTTCACCTCTTTACGCAGATGAAGTGGGGCCAACTTCTCTCGTCTGATAATCACGGGAGGAATTTCGGGTTGAGGGTTTCGAACCATGATAAACCTGGAAAAAAAATACTCGTATCGTCATACCACAATTTTCATACAATTATTCTATAGCATGAATATTGATGAATACAAGATGACAATGTTGACAGTACTAATGATAAGATGACAATGTTGACAGTACTAATGATAAGATGACAATGTTGACAGTACTAATGATAAGATGACAATGTTGACAGTACTTAAGATAAGATGATAATGTTGACAGTACTTAAGATAAGATAACAATGTTGACAGTACTTAAGATAAGATAACAATGTTGACAGTACTTAAGATAAGATAACAATGTTGACAGTACTTAAGATAAGATGACAATGTTGACAGTACTTAAGATACGATGACAATGTTAATAGTACTAATGATAAGTTGACAATAATAATACTAATGATAAGACAACAATGTTGATAGTACTAATGATAAGACAACAATGTTGATAGTACTAATGACACGATGACAATGTTAATATTACTAGCAAAAAGTTGACAATTTTGACAGTACTAATGATACGATGACAATTGTGATAGTATTGGTGGCAATATGATAATGTTGATAGTACTAGTGATAAGATGGAAACGATGATAGTGCTAAAGAAAAACTGGCAAAGATAGTAGTAATGACATGATGACAATGTTGATAGTAGTAATGACATGATGACAATGTTGATAGTAGTAATCTCGTATGATGACAATGTTGATGGTTGGTTGGTTGCTGATCCAGCAATCCATGGGCTCATGCCCTTTGACCTAATGCCATTAGATGTCATTATATTGCTGGGAAGTCTGTGGATTTTCGGCCCACCCCAAGACAGAGCCAGTGAATAACTATCACACCTCCAGGAAGGTAGGTTTCAACGTATGCACTGCGCTTAGCCACTGTAGCCAAGATAGGATTCACTGTGCTCATTCCCCGCCACCAATTGACTACTGGATATGCCGAACTTCTCTATAGCTCCAGGCATGCAACCAAATGTTCAAGTCAAAAGGATTCTCCCGTCCTGAGTCACTGTGCCTTTATGATGGGCCTCAGCCATAGGAAAAACAGTGATGTCAGTTTCCTCCTCCTCAGTGCTGAACATTACATCTCTGGCTCCCTCCCAACCACAGAGGGTGCATACATATATATTCAGGAAAACATGAAAAACATTTCAACAACAAAACAAAATCATAACTGTATAGATGACAAGTCATGAAGCTTCTATAAGAAGATAACCACAATATAACAGCATGTCATCCACTAAGGTTTTCTGTTGAATGGGTGGTATGTCTAGTGGGCCATTGGTGAGACCCACAGACGCAACAACATGATGACAATGTTGATAGTAGTAATGACATGATGACAATGTTGATAGTAGTAATGACATGATGACAATGTTGATAGTAGTAATGACATGATGACAATGTTGATAGTAGTAATGACATACGTGACAATGTTGATAGTAGTAATGACATGATGACAATGTTGATAGTAGTAATGACATGATGACAATGTTGATAGTAGTAATGACATACGTGACAATATTGATAGTAGTAATGACATGATGACAATGTTGATAGTATTAATGACATGATGACAATGTTGATAGTAGTAATGACATGATGACAATGTTGATAGTAGTAATGACATGCTTGACAATGTTGATAGTAGTAATGACATGATGACAATGTTGATAGTATTAATGACATTATGACAATGTTGATAGTAGTAATGACATGATGACAATGTTGATAGTAGTAATGACATGATGACAATGTTGATAGTAGTAATGACATGCGTGACAATGTTGATAGTAGTAATGACATGATGACAATGTTGATAGTAGTAATGACATGATGACAATGTTGATAGTAGTAATGACATGGGTGACACTGTTGATAGTATTAATGACATTATGACAATGTTGATAGTAGTAATCATATGATGACAATGTTGATAGTAGTAATGACATGATGACAATGTTGATAGTAGTAATGGCATGATGACAATGTTGATAGTAGTAATGACATGATGACAATGTTGATAGTAGTAATGGCATGGTGACAATGTTGATAGTAGTAATGACATGATGACAATGTTGATAGTAGTAATGACATGATGACAATGTTGATAGTAGTAATGACATGATGACAATGTTGATAGTAGTAATGACATGATGACAATGTTGATAGTAGTAATGACATGATGACAATGTTGATAGTAGTAATGACATGCGTGACAATGTTGATAGTAGTAATGGCATGGTGACAATGTTGATAGTAGTAATGGCATGGTGACAATGTTGATAGTAGTAATGACATGATGACAATGTTGATAGTAGTAATGACATGCGTGACAATGTTGATAGTAGTAATGATAGGATGACAATGTTGATAGTAGTAATGACATGATGACAATGTTAATAGTAGTAATGGCATGGTGACAATGTTGATAGTAGTAATGGCATGGTGACAATGTTGATAGTAGTAATGACATGATGACAATGTTGATAGTAGTAATGACATGATGACAATGTTGATAGTAGTAATGACATGATGACAATGTTGATAGTAGTAATGACATGCGTGACAATGTTGATAGTAGTAATGATAGGATGACAATGTTGATAGTAGTAATGACATGATAGCAATATTGATAGTAGTAATGACATGCGTGACAATGTTGATAGTAGTAATGACATGACAATGTTGATAGTAGTAATGACATGATGACAATGTTGATAGTAGTTATGGCATGATGACAATGTTGATAGTAGTAATGGCATGATGACAATGTTGATATTAGTAATGACATGATGACAATGTTGATAGTAGTAATGACATTATGACAATGTTGATAGTAATGACATGATGACAATTTTGATAGTAGTAATGACATGCGTGACAATGTTGATAGTAGTAATGACATGATGACAATGTTGATAGTAGTAATGACATTATGACAATGTTGATAGTAATGACATGATGACAATTTTGATAGTAGTAATGACATGATGACAATGTTCATAGTAGTAATGACATGCGTGACAATGTTGATAGTAGTAATGAAATGATGACAATGTTGATAGTAGTAATGACATGATGACAATGTTGATAGTAGTAATGACATGATGACAATGTTGATAGTAGTAATGACATGATGACAATGTTGATAGTAGTAATGACATGATGACAATGTTGATAGTAGTAATGACATAATGACAATGTTGATAGTACTAAATATGACGATGATGATAACGACTGACACAAGCAGAAATATACTTACCACCACAAAAAATTACCAAACACGAACACCATTACAGTGAAACCGACACTCAAGATTGGCTTGTAAGGGAAATTCAGAACACTGTGTGGGACTTGGAAGTCAGGGATATATGAAGAGGAGATATGAAGATATTCACTTATGAAATAGTCAATTTCACATGTATATTTGGTTAAAATATTTGTAAACATACACTCATAAACACACTCACATATCGATTCACTTGTTGATTTATTGAGTTTTGACTCAGTTTTCACTCATATATTAACATGTTTACTTACTCACTCGCGCTCATATACTCACTCATATACTCGCTCATATAATCACTCAAATATACACTCCCATATTCACTCCTATACTCACTGATACACTAGCTCACTAATACACTCACCCATATACTCACTAACTCAAACACTCTTCCATATACTCACTCATACACGCACTTATATACTCACTCACTCATACACTCACCCATATAAGTAGTTCCTTGACCATTGTATCTCGTACCTTAGTTTTGACTTGCAAAAGTCGAAGATTGAAAAGTTTACCGTCTGTTCTGTATCGTATTTGTATTTCTGTTACGTCGCTTGATCTAGATGCATCTGCCAGCACGTCAGAAAACATCAGGCTGAACAATGTTGCAGCTAGAACGCGTTCTTGTTTGACCCCATTTGTTACAGGAAAGAATGGTGATGACACTCTATCACATATAACAACGGCCATCATGGAACTGTTGTACTATGTTGATAAATTAGGGGGGGGGAGCTAAATTTGGCGAGCACTTTCCACAGCTCATCTCTATTCATTGTGTCAAATGCCTTTGTCAGGTCTAAAAATGTTGTGAAAAGTTCTCTTTGGTATTCTTGGATTTTTTCTTGGAGTTGACGGACAGCAAAAACCCTGTCCACTCTCCCGCGACCAGAACGAAGTCCGCACTGACTTTCAGGCAGAAGATCATCTGTGAGTGTCTGTGTAAGTAGGTTCAGCATTACACGTGCTAATATTTCTCACGATGCATCTACATCGTGGAATCGCTTGTAGTCCCTCCTGTCCGTGAAATTCATCTAGGCTTTTTGTTGCAACCACCTATCTTGAATCTCCCTCAGTTTCCTTTGGCATGTGCTGCGGGCTCTGATGTATATTGTTGTTTTTTTAAGGTAAAGAGGGGTCCCCTATAAGATTTTTGAAAGCACTGTTCTAGCAGAGTGTTGTGTTGATATTTGAGTACTTAGTAGCGCTGAATTTTGTTTCAAGTGTGGTGGAGTTGCGCCATTCGTCGACCACACTTTCTCTTCCTGATCCACCAGTGTTCTAGTTGCAAGATAAATCAAGACTACTGGAGATGCATCAGCATACAATGGATGGCCAGAGTGTTCTACATGTCTCACAAAACCATCACATATATACGCACTCATACACTCATATGCTCTACTCACTCACTAATATTATCACCCATATACTAACTCACTCACGTGTTCACTAATACATTCACCCATACACTTACTCACTCACTCATGTACTCATATATACTCACTCACTCATATGCTCACTCACATACTCACTCATACACTAGCTCACATGCTCATATACTGACTCCCATACTCATACACTCACTCCCTTGTATACTCACCGTACTCCTGAACATTTCCTGTCAGAATATGTTCATTCAAGCATTCTTGTTTATCAACTGAGGAATAATCAATGACATTTCTAGTGAGTTAAAATAAACCGTGATATGTTTGAACATATCAAAACACAAAGCACCGGTCCAAAAAAATTCATTATTATAAAAATTTCTTATTCAAGACGTAGCCATCAAACCATCATTTTTTGGTTGATGTAGTATATGAAACATAAATACAATCAGTAGAGGCCTATTGATTTCTTTACGGTCCGAATATACAATTGCATGTGGCGGGATTAGAATTCAGTACCTTGGACTCACAGACAAGCGTTGTAACACGCCGCCACAGAACTGGACAATAATTCTTCATGATTTAGGTCATTTCTTCAATTTCTAACTTTCATAGTGACTCTTGCTTTCCGATTGTGTAGGAACTATCGTATCCAATTATCATGTTACCCCTGTGTAGGAAGTATCGTATCCAATTATCATGTTACCCATGTGTAGGAAGTATCGTATCCAATTATCATGTTACCCCTGTGTAGGAAGTATCGTATCCAATTATCATGTTACCCCTGTGTAGGAAGTATCGTATTCATTTATCATGTTACCCCTGTGTAGGAAGTATCGTATTCAATTATCATGTAACCCCTGTGTAGGAAGTATCGTATCCAATCATGTTACCCCTGTGTAGGAAGTATCGTATCCAATCATGTTACCCCTGTGTAGGAAGTATCGTATCCAATTATCATGTTACCCATGTGTAGGAAGTATCGTATCCAATTATCATGTTACCCCTGTGTAGGAAGTATCGTATCCAATTATCATGTTACCCCTGTGTAGGAAGTATCGTATTCATTTATCATGTTACCCCTGTGTAGGAAGTATCGTATTCAATTATCATGTAACCCCTGTGTAGGAAGTATCGTATCCAATCATGTTACCCCTGTGTAGGAAGTATCGTATTCAATTATCATGTAACCCCTGTGTAGGAAGTATCGTATCCAATCATGTTACCCCTGTGTAGGAAGTATCGTATTCATTTATCATGTTACCCCTGAAACAATACTCCTTCCAATTTTCTTTTTCTCGCGTAATAAAATGTGAAGATGTCTGAGAGGTTAATATTTATGTGAGAAGATTTCTACTATCTAGAACACAAATAAATCTTTCCTTCGTTCTTTCTGCGCGCTGGTAATACATTTTGTGATCGGTTCCTTCTAATTACGTTCGCGGCCACTCAGACGCGCACTTGTAATGAATATTACCCTTATTCGGTTACTTTGCAACTTTATCATCAGTCCATCTATCCACATTTTGTCAAAAATGTTTTGCAGATCTGTGCACTGTAAAAACGTTCTTATTTTCATAAAAACGTTCTTATTTTCATGAAAACGTTCTTTTTTCATGAAAACGTTCTTATTTTCATAAAAACGTTCTTATTTTCATGAAAACGTTCTTATTTTCATGAAAACGTTCTTATTTTAAAGCATCTACAATGACCTGGGATAGGAATGTTATTTGATCTTCTTTACCGTTGCACTCTCTAAAACCAGCTTGGTACCATTTTAATCTTCTGTTGATCTGCCTTTCCATTGTCTTGCAGCAACAACTAGTAAAGCTTATTGGTCTGTAGCTGTCAGGCTCCTGTTTGTCCCTGCCTTTATTTATGATAGAACATATGAGCACACCTCTCCCCCCTACCCGTGACCACAGTGCATATACCTCAACTGTAGTTGTATATCTGTAGTAATGCATATTTTACTGTATGTTATAGTTTCATACATTTCATTCCTTGTGCAATCCGGTCCTAGTGATTTTCCATCTATTAGTTTCCTTATAGATACTTTAGTTCTTCGAGCGCTAATGGTCTGGACGGGACATTTGGACAGTTTGTGTTGTTCCTACCGTTATTTATTTCTTGTCGAATATTTCATTGTCTTCATGCTTTGCTAGAAATGGTACTTTCTTTTCTATAGGATTCTACAACATGTCTCCTGCTTGCTTGTCAGTTTTAGGGTTAACCTATATCTTCCAGTGTAAACCTGGCGATCTTCTCGTTGTCCTGAATACCCACCTGATCATTCAGGAAAATGAATGTGACACATTCCAACTTTGACTACTCGGCTACCTAAAACCAATGTTCTCCAATGCAATCCATTCATATTTTCTGATCATGATCATCGAGTTACTGATGATGCAGAGGAGTTCTTTGTGTACTCATTCAGTACACTGCCTTTGTCACTTCCATAACCTCCCAACATACTCATGCTACCTGTAGTCACAGCAAATGCGTAACACTTTCCTTGTTATTGATTTATCCTTCAGACTGATCTGTGAAGGCTCAAGAACTACTCACATGTCTAATAACAGAACTATATATGTTTATAATTGTGTCCCCTTCTATGGACTACTCGCTGATCAATGCCTCATCTTCAGTCCTCATCGCAATAGGGCTGAAAACTTATCTTTGCCTTGTCTATTTAGAGTTATCACTCGGAAGACGAACTGGCAACACTGAATTGCCAAACATAGCTTATCTATTGCAACAGTCACCTGCTTCATTTAGTCCATATAGTAAACGGGGTTTCTACTTGACCCCCATTGGTACAATTAACTTATTAATTTAGCACAGAAAGTAAATAATGTGCCTATACTGGTAAAATTTAAACAATAAAAGTCTATAGCGCCATTATGCTCACTAACTTGATATAACACGACCTGGACAGTGTACACCAGACACGCAGAGTTTTAAATCACTTTCACACATGCTGTATTTGCAAACTTATGGATAAAATGACAAAATCAAGTCGCTTATACTGAAGTCATCACTAGAGTCAACATCCCAAGCATTTGCACAATGCTGAAGAAGGCCCAAATGAGATGTTCTGGACATGTGCGCAGGCCTGACAAACGCATCTCAAAACAGATGATGTATGGTGAACTCCTCAAGGGGAAACAAATGGCCTGGGAACATAAGATATGCTTCAATGACTCTCTTCGCGTGTCTATAAAGAGCTTTAACACTGGCGCCACATTTTGGAAGTTCGTAGCTCAGAATCGTCAGTGTGGCGCAGCAAAAAACCAACGAAGGTGCTTGCATCACGAAGAAGTATCAAATCTCAGAGGCATGTGCTGACCAAAAAAGACAAAACATCGGTCTCCCAATTCTGATCATTCGTATCCAAAATATGGCAGGGAATTCAATGCCAGTATTATTTTTTTCAGTCACATTTCCTTTCACCAGAGAGAGGCAACAACTTGTTTTATCCTAGCCACTAGTACTGTGCAGCGTCGTAGGAACGTAAGTCTTGTATCTTAAACCAATTGTTTTGCGTTTGTTTTTTGTGATGCCATTTTGTGGTAGTACGTCTCTGATATTATCAATCCATCTACCTCTTGGTCTTCCTCTTGCTCCATAAATAGAAATTCAATTCTTTTGTTGTATGCTTATAGATTGTAGGCGATCAGGTTCCATTATCATAAGGTGGCCGAACCGTTTACTCTGTTGTCCCTCTAACAACACAAATCTGAAACTGTTGTCATCGCAGCCCGAAATAAACGGCTATTATTAATTATTATTATTATTATTGTTATTATTATTATTATTATTATTATTATTATTATTACTAGTACAATTAACTTACTAATTTAGCCCAGAAAGTAAACACTGTACCTCGGTAATAGCGGCCCTTTCCAGCACATTTTTTACACTTTCCAGTCACGTTATCACAACCACACCATTTGCCAGTTGTGTTTCCACACGGACATATTTCATTGCAGTCTTTACCCCACTTGTTGTACTCACAGGCTTGCATGCAGAAGAAAAGAGAGAGAGAGAGAGAGAGAGAGAGACTGTATGTAACTAGTAATTATTTCGTGTCTTAAACATTCTAGCATGAGATTGTATAATCCTAGCTACACAGTAGAGTACAAAATAATCATCTGCTCTATCTTTCGCTTTCTAGGATACAGCTTATCGTCTCTGTGATGAGCCAGACCTTCGTTGCGGAGACGGTACATATCGCCTCACTAATGAGCAAGACCTACGTTGCAAAGACGGCACTTGTCTCCTATGTGATGAGCCAGAGCACAGACATCTCGATTGCAACAAAAAAGTTTACGGTGTCACATAAAAGGCTGGATGCTTCCAAAAATAGCCGGGCTCTCCCACACAATATTTACTAAGTCCTTCTCCAGAATTTTCCTGTGTGCAGATCTCACACCGTTTCACTCATCTTGGCTGAAGTGACTGATCATTGGTCACTGCGTGCACTGTGTGTCGACAGCCAATGAAAATCACAGAAAAGGCGGGATAAACAAAGATAATTGACTGCGTGAGATCATCACACTATTCTGGAGAAGGATTTGGAGTACATGAGGCTTATACATTCTCTATTGGGGGTTTATGTAGTTCAGGAAGGGGCTGTACCTCTGACGATAAGGCTGTCCTACTCTATGAAGTAATTCTCAAGTACTTGGTCCCCGCTTGACACTCAGCTTTCACTTGTGGCTTTCAGTAGTTGCTACCATGCAGCAGGAGCCATAATCCGGTAACTGCTTTGACAAGTCTGTCAAAACGAGGACAACCGAGGGGCTCCAATCCGAGCATTTCTGCCCGAGCATCTTTGTCGGACAACAAGGATGAAGCATCTAATGTTGAACGACTATAAGGCACTTGCCAGTATAGCGTTGTGGAACGCAGAGGGCTTTGTGAAACGCGTAGAATACTCTTGTCGTCCAGTGCAACCTGGTACATCTCTAGTCGTCTTGAATTATCTTGCCACTGAAACACGGTTGGATCAGGAACAGAGCGTGTAGTCGATGCATGGCCGAATTATTCCACGCAATAAACAAACTTCAGGGCTAGTCATAACTCAACTATCATCATCCATCATCATCAGTTTCTTAATTGTCGCAATAATTTCTGTGACAATGGGGAAGTGGCAAACCAGAAATTGCTATGCAAAAGGCGTACAAATAAAGTACAGAATAGTCGATAAACTCTTTAATCTTCACCGTTTGCAAGCGAAAACTAAGGTGCCGTACACGTTGATTAGGAACTCCTCTATGCAGATGACTGCGCACGGTATTCTGATTCTGCAGACAGTATGCAAGGTACCCTAAACCAATTTGCAGAAACCTGCGATAACTTTGGCTTCACCAACATCACAAAGAAAACATTTTGTGTCCATCCACGCCAAATTATCCACATATCAGTCATCGTATAAAAATTTAAGAATTTCATGCAGTCAATAGTGTCACCTTTATGGACCCTCTCACAAGATGTAGACATCGACACTGAGATGAACAACAGAATAATGAAAGCTAATGCCACATTTGGAAGACTACGCAAAAATGTATAGAACAGAAGGGGAATAACGACTACCACAAAACTCATGGGTTACCAAGAATCAGTAATATAATCATTTCTTTATGCATATGAAACATGGACAGTATAAACAATCTAGAATACTAAAAGATTTCCACCTAAGCTGCCTTCGTAAGAAACGCAACACATATTGGTGGGATAAAACATCAGACAGTGAGGTACTGATTAAAATTACATCTGTAAGCATACGCACAATGTTGATGGGTGCACAGACAGGCTGGGCACGCCACCTTGTCTGCATGAAAGATCATTGTCTGCTAAAATAGCTACTATTTTGAGAACTTCAGGCTGGCTCTTGCAATGCTGGAGGACAGAAGAAGCAGTTTAAAGACACTCTTAAGGCATCACTGACTCACTTCAATATTAATACAAATTCATGGGAGAGAAATTCAAATTCATGAAATTCAATGTTATAAAGGGATTGGAACAATTAATCAAGAACATAAATAAATATAGCGAATCACAAAACATATATTTAAACTCGCAAAAAAAATCATGTCAACAGATATAACAACACAACAACCAAAAATCAGAATAGACAATACCGAGATAGAATGTGTGGATAAATTTGAATACTTAGGAGCAAACATCAACGGTGCAGGAGACTGCATGGCAGAAATAACGAAAATATTGGCAATGGCATATTGTAAATAACATAGTTGAAAAACATATGGAAAAAACACAAAATAGAAACGAAATTGCTAATGCTACGAACTTTTATTTTTCCGGTTGCAACATACGGCTGTGAAACATGGACCCTAAGTACGACTACGGCAAAGAAGATCAATGCCTTTGAGATGAAATGCTACAGAAAGATACTTAGAATATCATGAAAGGAGAAACTCAGATATTATAAGCACATTGAAGATTCAAGAGTGTTGGTTACTAAACACAATAGCAAAAATAAAACTACACCTGTTTGGTCATATAAAGAGACACAACTGTTTAGAAAGACAAATGATGGTGGGCAAAGTACCTGGTCACAGGAGAAAGGACAGACCAAGATACGACGGACTAACGACATTAAAGATAACACGAATACATCGTTAGAAAATGCAAACCACATCGTCCAAGACAAAGGGGGTTCAGAGATTTAATTGGGAAGACAACGTTCTGGAAAGAATACATCACATGACAAATGACATGGGAGAGCCATGGACAAGATAGATCCGACTGGCGTCACAGAATCAAGAGTACTGCATAAGCTGCAGAGAACCTCAGACACGGCGCTGCGCAACAAAACAAGTGCGCGAAGAAATGCATGAGCGGCTCAATGTCTCACACACTCCTTCCACTCATGTTCAGTGTAGTAGAGAATTCCAGGAACGTATATGACTCATAGTCGGACATACCGTAAACATCATCATCTTCATCATCATCCTAGCTAAGCTGTTTGGACATCGTTGACTACAACTGATGAACAACGACACACCTTCTAGCTACACTAGTTTATTACTAGACGGTACATCCTGGCAACACCTCTTGACAACTTCCTTTACTAGGAAGAAGTAGTTCGCCCTTGCTAATAGATGTTCGTGGTTACATTACCAATTACAGCACGGCTGACACGTGGTCCTATGCGATATAAGATATAATGGCTAATGGGAAACAAGTCTTCTAAAATGACTCTTGACTATCCTTTGAGTTTTATGGTCTGTCCCGCAAAGCATGATCATAGTAACCAATGCAAATCACGGAAATAGTTCACCTTACTGAGCTCTCCTCCCCTTTTCCAATAAACGGGTCTGTGGTTTTCCAATTTCCCAATTTTTTTAATCCGTGGCCCACCTGCAAGTATCTGTGGCCCTTAGGGCGGCCCTGTAGTAACCCATTTTGAAAACCACATGAAAGCCACATAGAATCAAAGCGACCTAGAATTCATACTGAAATCGGATGAGTCTGGACGAAATGAACATATATCGCTGTCAAGCTCTAAACTATACCAGAGCACATTTCGATCTCCAAACAACATTCTTCTAAAAGAAAATAATAAACACTGAATCAGATGCAAAAAATAAAAATAATCAACATAAATACATCCCTTATTGCACAACTTACGCATGTGGCAGTAAGGAGCCTGATATCCATCATCACATCCAGCCAAACACTTGCCGGTGCGGAAGTCACATTCTGGCTGTGCAGAAGAACAATACCCGCATTTGTTCGAGCAGTAACGGCCATATCTACCAACTTTGCACGCTTTATAGACAACAATATGGTATCAGTAGTACGTCAAACAATTTATAGTATAACAGTTCTACTAACTATCATTACTTATTGTACTACTATCTACCATTATTTTATTGCATTATTGTTGCCTACCATTACTTTATTGTACTTCTGTCTACGATTACTTTATTGTACTACTGCTGTCTACCATTACTTTATTGTTTCTTGTCTACCATTCATTTATTGTATTACTGTCTACCATTACTTTATTGTACTACTGTTGTTTACCATTACTTAATTGTACTACTGTATATCATTAATTTATTATACTACTACTGTCTACCATTACTTTACTGTACTACTGTCTACCATTACTTTAGGGTAGTACTGTCTACCATTAATTTAAGGTACTACTGTCTCCTTTTACTTTATTGTACTAATGTCTACCATTACTTTAGGGTACTACTGTCTACCATTACTTTATTGTACTTTTTGTGGATATGCGAACTTAAACAAGGAAAAAGAACATATCAAAAGAGATATGACTAAGCAAAAGTATTTTACAGCTAAACAGAGGAAACTAGTAAACAAACCTACAGAGTGGGGTATGCTGCTACACTCTGAAGGATATCTTGAGGTAGATATCTAACTACATACAGGATGATCTGTCAACAAAGTAAATATAATAATAAACTGTCAATACTTTTTATCTAACTACATACAGGATGATCTGTCAACAAAGTAAATATAATAATAAACTGCCAATACTTTTTATCTAACTACATACAGGATGATCTGTCAACAAAGTAAATATAATAATAAACTGCCAATACTTTTTATCTAACTACATACAGGATGATCTGTCAACAAAGTAAATATAATAATAAACTGCCAATACTTTTACTTACTAATTTTTTATGTTGCTGGCACCATTACTAACATATCCAGCAACAACTAGCTTACGATGTTGCTGACACCATTACTAACATAGCCAGCAACAACTAGCTTACGATGTTGCTGACACCATTACTAACATAGCCAGCAGCAACTAGCTTAAGATGTTACCAACACCATTATTATCATAGCCAGCAATAACTAAAGTAAGATACTTACGTTTCTTGCAATATTTGCCTGTGTATCCACCAGCACATCCATTCATGCATAGCCCATCGTAGACTTGACAGAACTCGGCGCCGCCC
The DNA here is from genome assembly GCA_034231615.1 of Meghimatium bilineatum. Taxonomy (NCBI): domain Eukaryota; kingdom Metazoa; phylum Mollusca; class Gastropoda; order Stylommatophora; family Philomycidae; genus Meghimatium; species Meghimatium bilineatum. Next base: position 22,082,748 of record CM067306.1, read on the forward strand.
TCACAGATGCCACAAATCTTGGTGCACTGCGGACCCCAGTGGCCTGCTACACAATCTAGCAATAAAAAGTAATCAGCTGACTGACATTGCTTACTTTTACTATCATCATAATAGACGGATGGGTGCTCGGGCGCAACTGTTTGGTATAGAAGACCTCTTGGCTAATTGGAAAACAGCGTTCTAAAATGACTCCTTTTATTTTTTAGGCGATATTTTTTAACAGTCAACACAAAAAGTATAATCATACTGTCCAAAGATAAATATGAGGAAAAATCAAATTAGTCATTTTAGAAAGTTGTTTTCCAATTAGCTAAGAGGTCTTATATCGCCAAAAGGTATTGTTCTCGGCTCGGTATATGTTCCCAAAATACATAAAATATATGTATGTAACAGTATTGAGATTTGTGTGTGGGCTCATTACTGTTCAGTTAACAAGTCTTGATAGTGCGACAGCAAAAAGGTTACCGCGTCACAGTGGCGTGACAGCCAAGTAAGCGGTTGATGACAAATTCATTACGTGTACGTTGACAGGTTAAATGCAAGACTCTTGTACTATCTGGTGTTGTGACCAAGTGTCCCTGAGTCACTTTGTTAATTCTATAACAACCACGAGCTACAACGTATCAGATAAAGACACAATCAACCACGAGATGTTTCGTCTCACAAGAATACAACGTTTATTTGTACAGGGTTTAAATACATCAAGGCAATAATATGATATGAACAGCCTAAGAATTCCCCAGAAGTCACTATATTGGGTGCCACTTGGTGTAAGAAGATAAGGGAGACCTAGAGAAACTCTACGAAGAACCATTAATAGAGAAGGCATGTCAATTAACCTAAACAACATGCAAATATGAAAGACCTGGCAACACAAGGACAGAAATGGAAAGCTATGGTTTCTGCCCTATGCGCCACCTATGGCCCTGGAGGAACATAACATAACATAACATAACAATAATATGATACTTGCGACTTCGACTAAGTTGACGCATCCAGGACTAATTTCATACAGTGGAAAAGCTATTTAGAGACATTAGACATCTCTCTCTCTCTCTCTCTCTCTCTCCCTATTTCTGAACTCACCCGTGTTCTATTAGAACCTACTTGACTTCGTGATGTACAAGTCCACTAACTAGTCTTATTCGAGTCTATAACTCGACTCTGGAAACTGAGTTCTAGATTGCCTGCAACTGCGCAATAATATGATACTTGCGACTTCAACTTACCTAACACATCCAGGAACAATTTCACACGGTTTATTAGCTAATTTGGGGAGACTGTAGAATATATCTCTTTACTCATATTTCCGAACTAACTTGTGCTCTGTTAGAACCTACTTCACTTGTTTCTTACAAGTCCATTACAATCTAGACATTCGAGTCTGCAACTCGAATCTGGAAATTGAGTCTAGATTCCCTACAACTGACTGTTCAGTTGCTGGTTCTCGAACGCTGGACCGTCTTCCCAGCTCTGCACCCTCTGATCTCTCCAAGGAGACTGATATTTAATCTCAAACTCCACTCCACCTAAATTTCCTTATTCAGGCTTTTGGCCAATCAGAATCTAATACTCCTGTCGTTTTCAAACCTCTTCTTGCTTATATTTGACGTAGTCCGAAGGTTGACACTTGTCACTATCATCCATATGTGCATAATTTCTTCCCACTGAGCTAAGGTATTGCCTCGAGCTATTAATACATCCCACTTTATTTTGTCGTCAGTCTTACCTGCAGTTTCCCGTGTGTCAACAGTCCGAGGCGGCTAGTCACTTTAATTTTTAGTAAGCTATTTTCTCACCTCTCGATTTTTCAGCGACTGTCTGTCTTTTATCTGTCTTTTAAGTCTGCGATGTGCAACACTTGTCTCATAAGCCATATACTTACCATATACTACATCGACTACAGGCAGGAACATGTGCCCAGCAAATATGATAGTAATTGTGTGCATATCAACGTCTGAATTATTCTATCAGATGGCAAGTAATGGCAGTCTCAGAAACACTTTGTCGTTATGTATGGGAAGTAATCAGTTGCATATAATAGCGTTTTATATTGTAATGAGTGACTTCCCTTGTTTATAATGAGGGTTGCCATTTTGGTCCTTTTCGTACCAGTTTTAGTGCGTATTCAACTCTTCTGGTGTCAAAATTTTGAAATAGTGCGACAGCACTAGTTTAGTGCTGTTCAAAAAATTTACCGGTGCGTTTTAGTGCATGTTGTCATTATTTGATCCTTTTTAACTCGTCAAATAATTTGTTTCGTTTTGTTCAAAAACTTTGGTTTGTTTTTAAACATTTTTGTGCACACTAAGAAATTGAACTCATAATAAATTGTAAATAGAGCCGAAATTTAAAATGTCCATTGTTCATTTGCATGCTCACAATCTTTCCAGGATCTTTATTGTGACTACACTACTGTTTAAATTACATTTGTGTATCATAATGAGCAAAGAACTACCCACAGAATTTCAGGGCACAGTGGTTAAACTGATTCGAGATTTAAAAATGGTTAGAATTGAAAGAGATGACACGAAGTGTTATGTACATATTGTAAATGTACAATAGCTGCGAGGGTAAAAGATATTGAGAGTCACGCTGATGCAATAAAACACAAGAAAGCTATTCATGAACAAACACAACTTTCATTTAACACTCAACAATGATATGAAAGCAACAGAAGCAGGCATATCTTTTTTCATAGCTGGACATTGTTTCCTAAGGATAGTCGATCATTTAAGTGAACTCTGTAAGATATAGGCTATGCCTACTTTGGTGACAGAAAAGAATGCAAGAACCTAAAGTCTAAAGCTTAGAAGATCTAAGTGTAGTTCAGTTATTTCATATGCTACTGCACCATATTTCCAAAAAAGACTTGATATCTGATATTTGAAACAGCAAATTCAGCTTATTAGTAGATGAAAGCAATCATATTTCTGCAACTAAGCTACTTGATATAGCAATAAAATATTTTTCCGTTAAAAGAAAATAGTTTATTGTTACCTTTTTAGACTTGAATTGTGTGACTGCAACGCTGAAGTTTGCAATGTTCTGAAAGAATCTTTGAAGAATAATGGACTTGAGTTCAAAGACTACTTACACTGGGCACTGATAATGCATCTGTCATGACAGCTGTAAACAATGAAGTGTATGCAAAATTAAAATCTGAAATTTCTCTTGTGAGCACAGCCGAATGCCTTCCCAGGAGTCTAGAGTTCATAATTAGAGAAACATGCAACTTGTTTTTACACTCATCATTTCGTCAAGCAAGGTATAGTGTTGTTGTTTTTTTTTTTGCATTAATAAATGATGGGCAACGCCCATAGGAATATTTTCAACCAAGTCAAACACGATGGGTCTCTATTGAGTCTGCCATTGTCAGAATATTGCAGCGGTGGGTTGAGTTCATAACTCATTTTAATATAGCAAGAATGCGCGAGTGTTGTTATACAGCAGAACTTCTATATTCTATGTTTTGTGACATGAAAAACTATGTTTGAGTTATATTTATCAAGCATATTCTTGGAGAAGTTCAAAGAGTGATTAAAACGTTTCAAGCAGAAATGCAAGATAAAAAAAAACTTCTCAACGATCTTGTCCAACTCACTGATTTGATCAGTTCAAAGGATTGTTATTCCTGGAAAAAATATTACATCGACTGATTCCATTGAAGACTAATTCTTGATGCTTGATTAGGAACAAACTTCACAGAACTGGGGGCATTTCCATATATGCTCTGCTTGCCGTTCCGTCAGCCATCTAAAAGTGTATAAGCTCAGTGTCTCAGTCAGTTGCTGATTACGTGTTCTTCTGGTCTTTCCGGGGAGGGAGCACTTTTTCTCATCTCTAGTCACTCCCATTTCTACCATTCTCTGAATATGTACATTGTTTCGTTTGACTTCCTCCTTGTCTTCTCGTAGGGTATCCATGACTGCTCTAATCAACTAAATCATGTCCCTTCTTATTTCGGTGCCGTTTACCAATGTTTTACCAGCCAATACATCGGCTCTTTTATTTCCCCTGACCCCAGCATGACCTGGACAGTAGATTCATGTAATGCTTTGCGCGTTGTTGACAAGAGTTACCTATTCAGTTCAGATCATACCCTTTTCTATCTTGCACAGCATACTTTGAGAGACTGATAGAATCGCTGAGTCTGTAGGTGGTTGTGTCGTCAGTCAAGTGAGAACTGCTGTCACCTCTTCTATTTCCATTCTCATACTCGATGTTGTAGTAGGGTACACAGCTGACTTTTCAGCTAATTTCTTGCTATTTTGGTAGGCCACGAAACCCCAATCACACCTGTTTGTTTCTTGTTACTGAGTCGTCTGTGTAAATTATCGTATCGTGTAGCTTCGGGTGCTGCAGTATGAGTTCTTGGATAATTCCCTCTGTTCAGTTGGCAGCCCAATCGCGGCACTCTCTTCCTATCTGTATCACAGCTGTTGTCAATAACTTTCTCTAATTGCCAAATGCCATCAATTCACAGTCTCTTCCCACTTCATCCAGCTCACAAACTTTGAGTAGGGTATCTTCTGCTTCTGCCATCCATGATCTTCCCCTCCTGATACGCCTTCCTTTGTGTTGTCTAGAGATCGGTGTAAGGGGTGATTATCATTATTCGCGACCTTGAAGTATTCTTTAGCCTGGGCTATTTTATGTCTTGATTTGATGCTCGGCAGGTCTAGGAGAAACCTCATGGTCACGATAGGTGTATCTCTTGCGGATCATAAGACAGCTTTCATGGCCTCGTTTTGAACTCTCTCCAATCTATCCACCCGTGTTTACGACAGTGTCAGTAAACCTAAACCATAGTCCAACACAGATAATACCACTGCCTGCATCATCTGAAAAAGGGTTCGCTGCGGCATCTCTACCGATGCCATGATTTTGACAGCACTGACACCATTCCCAACTTTCTGAATGACATTGTCCACATTTTCGCAAAAGTATTGAACACTATTTAGTTCCGAATCCCTATCTGGGTTATAAGTTTGAAAAAGAAATGGCAACCTAAATTTCCTGATTAGAAAGAAATTCGTAGAAGATGTGTACAGTTTTTTAGTTGGGTTATTAATACACCTGAGTTTACATTTGCTAGATAACGTTCACATATTACAATCAATGTCATGTTTTAGCGAAAATGAATGCCTACAATCCATTAAGCTTTGCATATTAGATCTTAGTAAAATGTTTATTGATGATGCAGATACTCTCATCCGCGTATAATTTTAGTTAATATAATGTACACTATGCACATAACAATGACACACTTGCATTGTGGGCAGAAATAGCTTCATACAGGGATGCAACTGGTGAAAATCCTTTCCAAAGTCTTGCAGATTTAGTTTTAACAGTGTTTACTTTACCTCATTCCAATGCTGACGTGGAACGTGTTTTCAGTCAGATGGGAGTTACAAAATAAAAAATTCGGAATATATTGAGAATGTCGAGTTTGAAAGCTTTCTAACTATTGAATATGGAATGAAAAGATATGGTAAATACTGTTTTGATTATAAACTACATAAGGATGTCCTTAAAAAAATTAGATCACAAGATGCTTATAAAAGTTTATTTCAATCGTCATCATCTGATACACAAGTACAGCCAGAAAATGCAACAGGGATTGAAGAAGACGTGTCTGACTTGGATTTAGCAGATCTTGAATAAACATATTCCTATTATTAACTGATAGTCAATAATTAGAGTGTGAAAACTTGAAACATATTTTGAATATTATGGATTTTTTGTGTGTGGTGTTTTCTCATTATGTTGTTTGTGCATTCTTGGCATGAAACTAGTGCCTTTTGGCAAAAACATGTTGAGAACACTAAAAGCACGAGGGAAAAGACACATACAATGGAAAAATTTTGTCCGACTGTGATTATGCAATCTGGAATAATATTATTTATCAGATTAACTGATATTACTAAATTATAATGTGTTATCTTGTATTATTTTAAGGAAAATATTTGGCGCCTTTTTTTAGTGTTTTTAACATTTTTTAGTGCATTCTGGTGTTTCTTTTAGATTTGTCACTATGTATTATTAGTGGATTTAAGATGAAATGAGGTGGCATCCCTATTTACAATGTTCCGGAAGCTTTGTCGTCTGCACGTAAACATGGCTGATGAAGACGATAACTTATGTTTGTAAATTGACATAATCAGGACATTCTCTTGGACCGTCACGTTTATACCTCGTTCTTAAATATGCATTTACATAGCAGTTACAATAGATACTCAACCATTTAGTTACCAGATTATTTATTGTATAGAAGCATAGGCAGCAGATAGGAATTTTCCATATACAAATTTTGATTGTAACAAAACTTACTCAGTAAGTTAGCTTAGCCTTGACTTAGGTATTTTAGTAATGACGACGTTTTCAATTTTGCTAATTTAGATGGCAAGTGCCTCGAATAACAATTAACAGGGTATATTTGCTTTTACAAAGATTAAATGCTTACAGAATTTTGCTATAAAGAACATATCAAGTTATTCATCCTTCAAGCCCAAGCATCATTTGAAATATGAATAAACTCCAAGAGGTGGTCCAAAAGTAAGTAAAATATTTATTTTATCTTCAATGCAATGGAGTATATTTCTTATCAATATTTTTGTGCATGCCATATGATTTTATTGATTGTTATGGTGTATATATATATTATTCTGTATTCTTTGACAAACTTCTGAAGATTAACAGGATATAGTCATCAGAACAGAATAATCTAGGCATTAGGACAAAATTTTCAAAATTGGTGTACAACATTTTAAATACCACAGATAGATAGCCCTTGAAAATTGCAATCCAACGATACCTCAACCAAGTCTCTACGTCAATTATGAAAAAAGTTACGATTTTTTTCGAATTAATTTTCGCATAAGGAAATATGAAATGACAGTTGTCAAAAAGTTGCAGCCTTGCTTTAGAACCGAGCCACTAATTTATGAATATCATAGTTATTTGCATTAAAAAATCTAACAAATTATACATTTTCTTTGGAAGGACAAGCCTGTTGATTACATTCTGCTAATTTTCCGACGCAGCCAGAGTTAATAAATAATTAACAATTGTGTTTAATTAGCATAATTGCAATTGAATGTATCATATACATTTTTCACATTTTTTAAATTATTTAGGATAAAATATATAGCAAACTGTATGTTTTTGTGTTCGTGGAGACAAGACGCACCTGTTGATTACATTCTGCTAAGTTTCTGATGCAGCCAGAGTTAATAAATAATTAATAATGGCGTCTAATTTGCATAATTACATTGTAATATTTAATACCGGGATATATAAATATTAAATTTTTTAATAATTTAGGATAAAATATATTGCGAACTGTACATTTTTGTGTTTGTGGAGACAAGACGCACCTGTTGATTACATTATGCTAATTTTCTGACGCAGCCAGAATTAATTAATAATGACGTCTAATTAGCATAATTGCAATTGACTGTATCATATACATTTTTCACATTTATTAATTATTTAGGATAAAAAATATAACAAATTATACATTTTCTTGTTCGGTAAGACAAGACGCACCTGTTTATTACATTGTGTTAATTTTCTGATGCAACCAGAGCCAATTAATAATTAATAATAGTGTCTAATTAGCATAATTAAAATGTCTTCTATGCTTCCCTTTATGGCAACATGCATGTGGCTGGCAATCTGTCACCTCAGCCCTCTTTGTATCTGAAATATAATATTTGATTATTATTATTATTGGCATTTGGTACACATGTACATAAACAATTCTATGTCAAAGGTATGAATAAATTACCAGGTAGGTATGTGCACCAAATTTTCAAAATTTGCTTTTTGTTTTTCCTATTTTAGTGATACCTAATTAGCCCTATATAATTAAATACTTTATTACATTATTCTGTAGATAGGCTTATGTAGAAAATTCAGCAAATTTGATAATAAACAAGAGACAAAGATACCAAAAAGAGTGAGAACGTTTGGAAGATGCTGAAGTTGACATTGTCTGCATTGATTTGATTTATTAGGTCTATTGAAAGGAGAAAGCATCTCTCACATAAAAGTGAATTTTATGAAATATTCATGAGAGAATTATAAGCAATTGGACTTCATAAACAATATAAATAATATATATTAAATATGAAATGTGTTTCTTGTATAATTATGAACATGAAACAGACCGATGTGACTAAGAAAACACTTCAGTCATCATGGCGACGGATGCATGATAGTACATAAGTACGCGCACTCGGCATGGTCTTGTACCAATAATTTCAATTATTTTACATATAAATCTTAGATTTTTTACTAGTATCATTTAAAAATGAATTAAAGAAATTAAAAGAGGCAGGAATTGTAGTTGTTAAACGTCAATTTCTTTAAATAAGAGACATTTCAGAATTATCGACGCATCAGTAAAGAATAGCGGTAGACAAGATGGCGGCTGAGGAAAGCGTGACCGATCTGCAGTGCGTTTGTTTAAAATTCGATAATAATTACCGGCAACTTCCAAAAATAGTGAAATTTTGTATATAAAGAGAAAAATGGTTGTTTCATTTGTTAGACATGGTTACAACATACTATTTTATTCAAATTAATAAATATACGTGTGCAAAGAGAAAAAACACTTACCTAGGCTTATTTAATTGCTTGGTGAAAAATGTACACAGCGTACTTCCAACTTCTAGTTACGTAATTCGATGCACAAATGAATGAGAAAAATTAAACAGTTGTCTTTTATAAACAATAAAGTTGCATCGCGCTGTCTAAAGACAATTGCTGTGGTCAGTGTTTCACGTGATGCAAAAAATGGATTCTTGGACGCTACCAAAACAAGGGAAGTAATTTAAGCCACATTCACTTTCACGTCCCCTTACAATTTCCTAATGCCTAGAATAATCTGAATAATGCATTACATCATGGTGTGCAGCTTCATTGTCATTCCTGCACATTTTGTCCCAATAATTTCAACTTCATACAATAGGTGAGGATCCTATGTTTGATTAGCTAGCCTTCCCCGCCAAACCCTTCCTAGTTATATATTTCAACATACATATTTTCTTGTATGCGATGGCAGAATCACATCACAAACTATAAGATGAAAAACATCTGTGCCCTATTGATCAACTTTGTTGGGCTGATCACTTCGTCCTCATATTCAGACAAGCGTCTTCCAAATAGACTGTTCTATTCTATGGTGAGTTATTTTTAGGTAGGTATTCAAGTAGCGGCTATAAATCATTTCCAATGTTTACTCGAGACAGTTAAGCACTGCAGCATTGACCCAAGTACTTGGGAAACCACAGCTCTTGACCGCCCATCTCTGCATGGTCAGATCAGTGCTGGTATTAAAAGATTTGAACATAGTTAAACAATGCAGGTGATTCAAAAGAGAAAAATTAAAGGAGAGATCAGACATCTTATCTCAAAACCTTCATTCCTGTTCACTGCAACAGTTTATTCAAGATTTGACTCCTCAGTCATTTGAGGACTCAGTCATAAACATCACCTATTGACTTTTTTCAATGCCATGCTTATCTTCACTTATAAAGGAGAAACATTATCATCATTTTGACATGTATAGGATGCTGTACTGTTTCTATCTATCCTTCTTATTATTGTGCTCTACTTTTCACAGTGTCAACACATGGTGTCAGGGTATAACTATTATTATATGTAGATCCATATATCATGATAGAACTTCACATACCTGGTAATTTTTATGCAGGACTTCTACCACTTCTGCATACATCTTCATTTATCTACTTAAATATATGTTAGAAAAGCAGAGGTCCTTCTAAGACAGTTAGTGCTGATTCCTCAATAGATATGTTCCAGAATTATCCTACTGACAGCCATACAATATTTCTCTAGTATTGATGTTGAAAATGGCACTACATAAATAAGTAGTACAGAGACTGCAAGAATTCAGGATCAAATATTGTGTTGGGGACAAGCACGAAAGGCAAGAGAAAGGACAAGTTAGACATATTAAAAACTAACATGTAATATGAATGATAATCATACATACACTTCACAATCTTCTGAAAGAGACTGGGCACCAGTGAATACCTAGAGTGAGATAACATCAGTTCCTAAATACTTGTATCTTGGAAACTCTAATAACAGATGTAGCAACATCAGTTTAATTAGATTAACAACAGCATAAATGAGATGCTTATACTTGTGTTGCTGTGGCATGAAAGAGGAACAAAGAATACAGACACTGTCATCTACCTCACGTCATAAGAGGTTTTGTGGTGGGATTGGTTGTCCCATACCATAGATGTTCAAAGTGACCCAGAAGTCATGCCGAAATCAGATGTGGAAGGCACAGATATCACAAACAAGTAATAAATAAAGACACTAAGCATTCCACTCTCTGGATTGCATCCTGCTAATCTACAGGAGTGAGAATGAATTCTTAAAAAGGATTATGTCTGTCTAATCAGAGTCAACAAAGACCAAATGAGCTCAACTGTGATTCAAAATGATGATGTTGGAGAAACTACAACAAGTAGAACAATATCAATAGACACATAATCATAAATGATGGCAGAAGTTAAAAGGAGAATAGGAATGGCTAAAAGTACTTTCAATGACATGAGAAATATTATTATAAAATATTAACATCTAAACAAATTGCAAACAAGCTAAAAATGAGAGTTATAAAATGATACATCTATTCTATATTAGTGTATATCTCAGAGACATGGATAATAAACAATTAGAAGACATAATTAATGCCTTTGAGATGCGGATATATAGAAAAATTAGGAGAACATCATGGAATGAGAAGAAAACAAATATGTTTTAATAACATTTTGAATGAAGATATTAAAGGAAATGAAGATCAAACAAATACAATATTTTGGAGATATTAAAAGACATGAAACCTTAATGAAGACCACTCTTGAGGGTAAAGTTGAGGTGAGGTAGGCACAGATACAAGTGGGAGAATAACATCATGAGATGGTCAGGTTACAGTCTAGCAGAGTGCACCACCAAGACAAGAGATAGGCGATGTTGGAGGTCTGTTGCATCCTACATTTGTTGCAAAGATGGTACTTAATGATGATGATGACTGCAGTGTTTTCAACTATCGCTAATGAGCTGTATACATTCTTAGAATTTCATTCTCTACTCTGATAACATGTTGGAGGAGCTGTGAGACATTGAGCAGCTCTTGTCTCTCTTCTAGTATGTTTTTGTTGGGCTCTTATCTGATGCTCCCTGCAGCAGCTTCGCCAATCCAGAGTCTGCAACATCAATCAGGACTGCCACACTCTTTCATAATCTATGTTTACATTGAAGTGAGTCAGTGATGTATCAAGTGTATCTTTCATGAATCTATGTTTACATTGAAGTGAGTCAGTGATGTATCAAGTGTATCTTTTAATCAATGGTTCCAAATCTAGAACACAAGTGGGGTTGGGGGTAGTGAAATATCTCAAAGGGGCGCAAAATTATTTCAGAATGTAGTGCCTTAATGGCATGTTTGCTTTTCAGTTAAAATACAAGTAAATTTCCAAAAATACTTTTTAGAAAAAACAAAAGAAATAATCGCTATTGTTCCAAACACAAATCATGATTATCTTTTTCTGTTTGTTAACCACTTTGTGCCTTGCAGTGTCAGGAATCTGCCACAAAAGGACAGAGGTTCGATGGCATGTATCTCTTCATCATCCATGGGGATTATTTAATAGAAGATCCAAGCAATAAATTAAGACAAAATGTGAAAATATTTTGTACAGGCGACAGGTCGTCAGCCTATCTCTCAACTTTCCTTAGTCGTCTCCTGTGATATGCCTGGAACATAGTGGCCCTATTCTTTGCAGCCTGGACTAGAAGCCCAGGTCCCGGTTGCCACAAGTGCGTGGAGATAGAAAAAAAGCACATTATATTGATGTTTAGATCCCCAAGAATTATGAGAGACTAGAGGTAATACCCGGCGTTGCCCGGACGAGAATAATACAAAAAACAATAATAGAATAGATGCAAATATATTTCTTATAATGTAGCAATGAGTTTGATATGTTTCAGTTTCTACATATTAGCCAACCAAAATATTTAAAATGCCATTATCTCTAGGATCGAACACCCACAATCTCTTCCATAATATACTCACCCTCATACACAGTGAGCTATTCCAGACACATCAAAGACAAACGTAAAATTGTAGTTTTATCAATGTTGTGTACTTTCATGTGAATTTTTTCTAGGACGTAGTGATAACAATGTTTACTGGAGAATTAAGCAGCACATGGATTATAATTTAAGAACACAACAGAAAGGCTGTTGTAAACAATATTCTACAATTTGTTCATAGACAGAGATATACACAACATTAGCAAAAGGCAAGAAGAAAGAATAGTGAACCTGTTCAAACAGTAAACATTGATTTTAGTGCAACTGTTTAGAGTTATTTTATTTGTTTGACCTTAGTTCGACGGTCAGAGGTAAAAGATTAACCTCTTGTGGTGATGGAAAATTTTAGATGTGCCATCACTGCTGATGGGTCAACAAATCTGACAAAGATGATAAGAATTAGACCAGAAGCATGTGCTGTGCTCCTGGCAGGACCTGGCGATCCTGAGATACTGACCAACTGGAATCCCTCCCTTTTGAGGACTAAACATGCATCCATAAGTTCCCCACATCTATGCCGTTGTGGTTTTATATGCCAGGGTATCGCCTCAGCTACACAACTGAGAAGAACCTGTGTTTTTGTAAGAAACATTATGGGTTGTCAAGAGCTACCTGTTTACAGCGAACGAGAATATTTCATCATCCATCTCCAAGAGAGAAGATGCTGGACAGCTGTCTATCATGATATTGAAAACATCAGAAATGATTGTCATTACTTAAAGTACAAGGATATGGACAGACCAAGGACACACAATATGAAGCATAACATCCAACACCCTGACTATAGCAGGTCCTATCTGCTTTTATTATTACCAACTTCTACAGACAAATCAACTCATGATACAGAGTTGATCGGTCTGCTATTAAAATCGTATATATACTAAAATGTTGAACTAGCTGAGGTTTACACATTGATTGATTCTCACGCAACCTGTCACATCTGTTAGCTCGAGTCAGCTGTGCATATCTTTACATTTATTAGTCTGAGTATTAAACAGCGTGATCTGCAAATAGTGCAAGGTTGCTGACAACAGATGGGCTTGTCATGATGATCTCTTCATCATATAATATGTAATGCTACTTCTGGCTCATAATACTTCTCACTTCTTTATCTAAGTCATAACAGATATACTATCTTCATTTCAGTTTCATTTCAGTAGTTCATTAACTAAGCATAATTTTTTTAAAGTAGTAAAGTTATCCCATAACATTTATTAACTGCCGTAGGGGTGTGCGATTTTAGTGATCTCTCATTTCTGTGTCTCTGCTATATGAGGGTGGTAGCTATCTCCTCTCCCTCGCAGTTTTGCTTCCTGGATTCATCCGGTACCCAATTATGGCTGGGTCACCCGGGAGCGGTTGCAATCTGAAAAACATGTCCACCACAACTGGGGAATGAACCCAGGACCACTCATATGCGAAGCCAGTGCACTAACCACTTCGCTACACGGCTCCCATTCTTCTATATCCGCATCACAAAGGCGCCAATCCTATTCTTCTATATCTACATAAAAGGGCGTCAACCCTATTCTTCTATATCCCCATCTCAAAGACGCCAATCCTATTCTTCTATAAACGTTTAAATCCTAGTTTTCTATAACGAAAACTACATAATTGTTTTCAGATTTCTATTCACAATTATTGTATTCAAACAATTTAGGTGGTGTATAAAAATACCTCATAATAATCAAAACAATATAACAATGATCGCCGAAGAAGAAGAAGAAGAAAAACAATATAACAACACCGTCAAAGCCATGTCAAGTCAAGGTATAAATGGAGCAGTATCAACCAGTCGACACAAATAGACTTTATACGAGTGAGATCGAGACAGCATATCACCATAAACAATACCAGAGCCATTTCCCAACATCAATATCGACACATACCACCGGCATATAGTAATAAATATGGTTACAGTAAAACTAAAACAAAAAGAACAACCAAAACATCCTACACAATAAGTCATAAAGAACTAGAAAAATAAGAAATACTGCAAAAAGAAAACTAGGAATGATCTAACAAAAAGATACGAATCATTACCGCAGAGAACATAGAACAGGGATGAAATAAGTTTAAGACCTGCCTAACGGAGACATTAATACATAACTACGGCGGAAAAGAAACGAAAACCCAGAGCTAAAAGAACATCCTGGTGGAACAAAGAAGTAAAAACAGCAATTAAAACAAAAATTAAAGCCTTCCGAATTGCTAAAAACAGAGATTATCAAATCAAGAAAAAGAAGGGGAAAAGTCATAATAAAGAAAGCAAAAGCTAAAGCATGGGAAGAATACGGACAAAATATCTCAAACATTTGTAAATCAAATCCTAGAGAATTTTATGAAAGCGTAAAGCTATGTGGACACATTTAACCCAACAGCAATAATAAATAACAAAGATGGCAAACCCTTATTCAACATAGAACATAAGAAAAGCCGATGGAAAGAACATTTCCAAGAAATGCTGAAATCTGAAATAAACAAGAATCCCACATACACACACAAATAGGAACATGAAACAACCAGACATTATAGTATCAGAAGTAGAAGAGGCACTGAAAAATAGCACAGCACAAAGCTCCGAGCGCAGATGGTATAACAACATATTTAATAAAGAAATGTGGCTACACAGAATATTCAACACGACATGGAATGAGAGAACACCTGAAGACTGGCAGACAGCAACAATAATACGTATATGGAAGATTTGTGATTCTCTTTATTCTTGATTAGAAACTGGCTTCACATCACGTGGGGCATTCCCATATGTACTCCGTCCTCCGTTCCAGCAGCCATCCCATTGTATGTAGACTAGGAGTTCCGGTCAGGTGTTCATTACATGATCTTCAGGACTTCCAAAAAATGTACTTTTCCTTCCTTCCGCTCTAGATACTCCATTTTCTGACATTCTCTATATGTGTACGTTCTCAGTCTCATGTGCATCATCTTTATCTTGAAATGAATTTATTACTGCATTGATCAAGTCTGCTTTATCTCTTCTCAGCTCTATCGCCGCATCACCTGCCAATAAGTCGGCTCTCTCATTTTCTCTGACCCCCAGCATTACCAGGGAAGTATATCCATGTAATGCTCTGGAAAATTGAGTTGTTCAATAAGTCCCACCATTCTTTTCTCAGCATGTTCTTTTATATCTTGCGCAGCATGCTTTGAGAGTCTGTGAGTATTACCGAGTGTTTTGATGTATCAGTTATCAACCAATTAAGTGCTGCTGTAACTCCTTCTATCTCCATCCTCAAGCTCGATGTCTATCTATCTATCCGCCCTGACTTTTGTTTGCCTTCGGCAACAGGGGTGGAAGAGTTCTCTGGAGATGACCTTCTTGTCTGCTGTTTGTAAGCGTGTTACTCGATGTGGCAATGAAATATGCTGAAGATTTCTCAACCAACTTCACGCCATTTCTGTAGGCAACAAAACCTCATCCGATTTTATTTGTGTTTCTGTTAACTGAGTCATTTGTGTATATAACTATGTCTTGTGGTTTCGAGTGTAGCTGAACGAGTTAATGCACTGTAATCTGGGCCCTGACACCCGTCCATTTTCGACACGCTTTATCTAGTTGAAATAATACTTTAGTCCATGATTTTTTTTCTAAATGTCTCTCTCCACCCATTCACTGCCCTTTCCTATTTCTTCAAATTCACATACTCTTCGTAGTGTGTCTTCAGCCTCTGCCATTAATGATTTGATTCGTTTTCCCTTTGACTCATCTAGACGTTGGTGTAATGGGTGGTGGTTGTATTCTGTCACTTTACGGCACGACCTAACTTATTCTACCTGATGTCGCACTCTAATGCTGGGGAGATCAAGCAGGCATCTCATAGCAGAGATGTGAGTATTCCTAGTACATCCCAGTACCGATCTCATTGCCTAATTTTGGGCGTTTCCTAATCTATCGACTTGTGTCAGTAGGCCGAGGCTATAACTTATGACAGGTAGCACTATCACTTGTAAAAGCAGAAACAGTAAACATTGCTGCATAGAAGAACAAGTGATCAAAAGAGAGACTGTGACAAATACAGAGGGATATCGCTACTGAGTCAAATTTGGAAGACTTACGCAAAAAACAATAGAAAAAGACTAATACCTCACATAAACCCCCCAAAATAGATACCAAGTTGGATTTAGCAGAGGCATGGTCTGTACAGATGCCCTTTTCACACTTAGACAACTAAACGAACAGACAATAGAATACAACAATCAACTTAACGTCACATTTATCGACCAAGAAAAGGCTTTCGACAGGGTTAATAGAGACATACTGTGGACCTACTTAGAAGAATACGGGATCCATGGCCAACTCCTCGAAAACATCAGAGACGCGAAGCAAGAGTAAGAACTCCAGAGGGAATGCCAAACATATTCACAATAACATCTGGGGGCAGACAGGAAATGCGTATTATCCCAGCTCCTATTCAACATCTATATGGACAAATTAACCAAAGAAATCTTAAAAAGCAATAGAACATGAAAACCAACCCGAACAAGAGAACGGAGAAATAGAAGACCGTAACACCATAAACGAATTGCTATTCGCAGACGATCAGGCGTTGATATACAACGATATATCTAAGCTGCATAAATTACATAAACACACTAAATACCCATGGCAAAACCAACAACATGAGAATTAACAAACCAAAATCAGAAACACTGAAGATATGCAGAAATCAATCGTCACATAGCTAAAAAAAAATAGACGTCACAAAACTCAACCAAGTAAATGAATTCAAGTATCTAGGCAGCGTATTCTCGGAAGACGGGAGACTAGATAGAGAATAGAGACAAGATGCCAGAAAGCAAACACAGTTTTATATCAATTATCACCACTGCTGAAATACCAGAACATCGACATGATCTCCAAAAGAACGTTAATAAACACACAAAACACAGTGTTCATGCCGACACCGTGTTACCAATGCCAGACATGGACCTTGACAGAGAAACTAGAACATAAACTCGACGTATCAAAATGAAGTGTCTGAGAACAAGACTGAGGGTAACAGAACGAGATGAAAAGCAATATCGTGTAACGAATACAGGCACACACAAAAGATCAAATGCTTTGACCACTTAATCAGAATAGAACTAGATCGTATTCCATCGATAGCCTTCAATAAAAGATAATCTGAAAAGAGAAACAGGGAAGACCCAGATGAAGATGGATAGATGACATTAGAGAAATACTAGAACACCAAGGCTGCACTATGGCAGCAGCATCACAGTTAGCTAAAGAAAGAAGACTTCGGCCCCTATGATTCCTAACGACACACATGGATAAGACAAAATAAGATAAAAACAGTATTTCGGCCCTTTCCCATTATTGACGTAATGTATGGATAGCAACCCTTTTCTCATGATTTTCATTGACCACTTTGTATATGATAACATAGTATTATCACTGGTTACTAATATAACTAATAAATATTAAATATTGTTATTGTTTCCATTTTCGATTAAAATAGGCTTATTATTATTATCAATACAATGAGATGCAGTTGTAAGAACATCTCATCTTATTGACAGTTTTATGTGTTTATTTCTAGTTCGCTGTTTCTTGATAAAGGTCCCCTTTTGGTCTATATCGTGGAAAAAGTCATTGTTCATTTGTTTATTTTTTTTATTATTGACATTATTTGCTATTTATTAGTTATACTAGCAACAGTGACAATAAGAGTTTATCATAGGTGTTCTCACTTCTTAGTTGTGTTACTGCGGCACTCTCCTCCACCTTGTGTGATATCATCTGACAGTTTGCATATTAATTAGCCTGTGTATACTTTGTGTCGACAGCGAATGAAAATCACGATAAAAGTTAAATGCGTCACATTAAAAGGATGATTTACAGTTTAACTCTCTAGTCATATATTGTCCATGGTCACGATGCTGGAGACTAAACTATAGATAAAAAGGAGGGGAGATAATTGTGACAGATATAATTCGTGACAGTGTTACCAGAATTTGGCACTTTCTTTTCAAATTTTGTCATTTTTAAGTCTTAATGAAATGTATGTTTGGTATTTTTTTTAAATATTATTGGTCGATTGGAAAGCGTATCATAAATATTAGGAGTTTTGTAATTTTTGCCATATTTTACCTGAAATTTTACTAGTTTACATATAAATTTAACCTAATCTGGCAACACTGTGACGTGAAGTAACGAAGGTGTTTATCAAGCACAGTTATGTCAACAATTGAGAAATAGAACAATAGGGTCACTAAACAAGTGATACACACGTACTCCAAGACCTTCAACTGATTTGTCCTGCCAGTAAAGTCCAAACAGCGTCACGTAATTCTACTTTGTCTGTGCTGTTCTTTGGCTGGCGACACAAAGTATATGCAAAGTGATCATTTGCATCAGCCAAGATAATTGTCGCTGTTTGGGACTGCGCATGTGAATATTCTGGAGATGGTCTTCGTACTCACAACAGAGGCGAACAGTGTATACAGTGCACAACAACATACTTTGACACCATATATTGAACAAGCTATGGCTAGGAAGTTCTGAGATGTTATATTTTGACACTGATACAACTGCGAAATTGTTTTTAAAAGTCACAGCTTAAAGTTGTTGTACAAAGTACACACACAGACAGAATTGAAATTTCGACCAGAGAGATTAATCAGACACAGACTAGATACATATGAAAGAAAGGACTCATGAGCTTTTATATGTTGTTGTTTAGTGTGTAATTTTAGTGCATCATTCTGTTTCCAACTCCCCATTTAGTGATGTCATTATACAATCTGTTTCTCTCTATTCCTGTCATTAAGTGGCCCTCCAGTTCTTTCCACATCTTATATATTATTCCTCATATACTCTTTCTAGCTATTATCTTCATGTGATTCTCGATGTCTTTCTTTCTTTGTGGGTTCTAGAAAAACGCCCATCTTTAAAATATTTGCAGCTGGTCTTCTTATACTAAGAGCTGCTGTGGTGTAGTATCAAGTCACTCGTCCACCGACCAGCTTCTAGGAACTTAAGAAAATGGGTACTAGATCTTCTGGAAAAGTAAAGATAACAGGTGTGATGTTGACCACGGCATTCTTAGGTATACCGCTGCTTAATGAAAAATACGGGCTTATCACCGCATTCCCCAATAGGCCTCAATGTCGTCTAATTTTTACTTACTAACTTAGACTAACTCTCTTACTCTCTTACTTAGACTAACTTACTAACTTAGACTAACTCTCTTACTTAGACTAACTTACTAACTTAGACTAACTCTCTTACTCTCGTCTAACCATTATTATGTGAACGTGAACAGCGATGTACTCGTCGTGTTGTGTTGTGTTCTTGATAAAGAGTTTTGGTCGAAACTTCGATTTGTATGCGTTGTTATGTGTGTTACCAGTAATTAACAAAAACTTATTATCCTGTTCTGTTATCCTGGCCTTACCATATACTGTATTTAGACATAACTGACTAAAAAGCACACACATCTTATGATACAACAGCTGTGAACTCGCACATGTTGGGTCAATATGGTTGATATTTATCTGGTCATTAGATGCTGGCAGGGGCGTAGATTATATCTTCTGTTTCGTGTACTATCGATTCATTTTCGATACCCATTATCCCTCATGACAGGCTGTCTAAATCTCTTTTGCTCTTCAATTTACTTTTACTAATAAATGTTTTCTTAAGCAGCGTTGCCATGTCATGGTGATTTTTAAATGTTTAGTGCCCATGTCGTTGTTATTATTGTAAATCCGATCCCTTCTGAGTATTCTACTCTTAGCTGTCATTTTTTTTAAAGTAGTGCTTATGTAGTAGAAAACAGGTGAAGTATTACTGCACGACAACTAATACACTATCACTATCGGAAGCTCACGTGAAATAATACACAACGGAAAACGAGCTAAAATCATACAAATAACAATACACGACATAATGAACGTTTCGACCAAAAGGTCTTTATCAAAATACACACAAAACATCACAAGACGACGAATTGAAACTTTTGGATGAAACGTTGATTATGTCATGTGTATTGTTATTTGCCTGATTTTAGCTTGTTTTTCGTTGTGTGTGTTATTTCACGTGATATTGTGTTAGTCGTCGTGCAGTAAAACTTCATCACCTGTTTTCTACGTAAACACTATTTTCCTACAGTTTTACTAGCAGTATTACCTTTTATTGATTGTCTGAAAAAGAGAACAAGTCTTCTGAAATTGCTACCAAGGTAGATCCATGTAGTAAGGTAGTGATTGATAAAGATTCATGCACACTATCTTTTTTCATGGTTGAAAAGTAAAGGCATCATCATAAAGAAGTGTTTCGTTTGAGGCAAGAATCTGTTCTTCTTCTTCTTCAGCGTTCATTCTCAAACTCCCGCTGGATCTTCCTTGTAGCAGGACCATGGTCCTACTAGATTTCCAGCAGGATATAGTACAGAGAATGGAAATGCGTTGTGTAGCCGTTTTATTTGCGCCAATGGCCCGACACATCCGTCTTCGGCGGGACAATAATCTATAAATGGATAGTTGCGAAGATTTTGTACAGTTTAATTGGCTATTGACTCTAGCATGTCATGTTCGAAACTGAAAGATAACTGATTGATTTCTCCTGCAAATTTTATATATTATTATTTTATATATATTATTTTATATATTTTGTAATTTAAACTGATTATTCGTTAGCGTTCGTTCTCAAACTCCCGCGGATATTAAAAAATTTCGTCCAGAGAAAGTAACGCGTTGTGTCATTACAGATTAGCTGTGGTGTATGCGCGTGCCGACACATCCGACTTCAGCATGAACTATAGGTCACTTTGAACCTCAATGGGATGGTACAGTCACCGCCACCCACAAAACCTTCTTAGTCGCCTCTTGCGATACACCTGGGGGGTAACTGTGTCAGTATTCTTCGCTCCCCTTTTAGGCTCCAAAAACACACTAGCAGTTTAAACTGATAAAAAGTCTTACCACAAGAGCGATAAATGTTGGTATAAAATTGTTTATTTGCTGTCAAAACACAACCAAGAAACAATGCAACCTAATTTCATAGATTTAAAACTGTATTGCTTTTCACTGAATTCAAGTTTGATTGTTTTCAAATTTTATAAACAGAGATAAGTATAAATGTTGCCAATATTTATAGACGAAACATACTGGCAAGGAGACACATACGACGTTTCGACTAGAAATCCATTATGACCAAAGATCACAAACATCATACTTTACACAAAACAGATATATGACATAACGGTCATATGAGAACAAGCAAAAGCGAGAAAGAGAGATAAATAGCTCAAGTAGAAATAAAAGCGTGACGTGAAGCATGTCAAGGACAAATTATAAGAAAACACAACACACCCTACAAGATAGGTGTCATGTGACGTATTCCTTCCAGAACGTTGTCTTCCCAATGAACTCTCTGAACCTCTCTATCTTGGGCGATGTGGCTTGCATTTTCTAGCGATGTATTCATGTTATCTTTAACGTCATCAGTCCATCGTCTTCTTGGTCTGCCCTTTCTCCTCTTTCCATGTACTCTTCCCTCCATTATTTGTCTCTCTAAACAGTTGTGTCTCTTTATATGACCAAACATGCATCAATTCTGTATTCTAATTGTTTGTTTAGTGTCCATGCTTATGAGCCGTACATTAATATAGAATAGATGTAGCATTTTATCATTCTAATTTTTAACATGTTTGTAATTTGTTTAGTTGTTAATATTTTCTCATGTCATTGATAGTGGTGTAGAGGTTGTTATAAATGATGATGACCCGTATCCCGTACTATAATACTTTCCTCATATTATATGAAGTGATTGTGAACTTGTGTGTTTACTCTTTGCTTAACTTAGAAGTACCCCTTTATGGTGAGGTACGCCGTGACCATGGTCTATTCTCCTATGGGAAATCAATAACTACAGACACCCTGTTTATGTAGTTATTTCCAACACTGTAGAATGGTCCGGCTCTGTGGCTGCGTGGTACAGAGCGCGTCTGTGACGGCCAGGGCACCGTGTTCGAGTACCGAGGTCACATCATTTACCGATTTTCCTCCATAATAATCACGTGTGCTGATCTCACACGTGCCTCATCGTGGCTGAGCATGAACTTATCATTTATCACTTGTATACTTGGTGTCGCGAGTCAATGATAAGCATGGGGGAAAAAGTTTAATATACCAAGATAGGATTAACACTGCACGAGATCAGTCATAGACTTCTAGATACACTAGAACTTATCACGAGTCACATGAAGATGCGATTGTTACTAAAAATAGCCAGGGTTGCACATTTTGAACCAATTCTCACATAAAATAAGTACTACTTTAGGATAGTTTGCTCATCGAACTCGTGCGTCGTCAAGTATCTTAATATTTCCGACTTCTTTTTTTGCTCTTCATTGACTGGCAACACAAAATATACGCAAAACGACAAGATCAGTTGCATCAGCCAGAAAGACTGACGGTGTGTGAAACCAGCATGCAGAACTATTATTAGAAGGCTTGGTAAGTACTGTACCGGAAAGTCCCGGCTATTTTTAGTAACAGCCGCCTTTTTCAGTGACGCTTGTTCTTTGACTTTTTGTATATCTAGAAGGTCAGTGAACAAACTACCCTAGAGAAGTGCTGTACTTGTTTCCTGTGAAAACTGGTTCAGAGTGGGAAGTCAAGGCTATTTAGAGTAACATTCACCCGTGACTTTCGCCATAGAAGACCTCTGTACAGAAAATAAACAGGACTTCATTCATTACGTTTTTCATTATTGTTGTGTTTTCGTTGGTCACTATTTTTATACTTGGAGTCGCCTGCCAAAAATAGCCAGGTCCGACCAATGGAGATAATCAAAATTGGCCTTTCAAGTCTTCTGTACACAGGCATTAACTAGAGCCTGATCATGCATTCAACATTTTTGCGTAAGTCTCAGCAATTTAATATCTCTTGGTTAATGGGAAAACAAGCTTTCTGTCGTATTTAACTATTCCCTTGATTTTCAGTGACTGTCACACACAGTATAATCATAGTGATAAAAAAATCATGAGAATTGTCTTAGGGAGCATTAATAAGACTTATTGTCCTCATTAGCCAATAGGTCTACAATATAGACGACGGTCACGCTTACCGTGGCCCATACTATCCAAGTATGTGGAAGTCTGTAGTTTACTACAACCCTTATCCCGTGCTATAAGTCTTGGCACCATATTATATAATGTGATTATGAACGTGATGTCGTGTGTTGTCTTAAGTCACTACATGACGTGTATCCATTTATCGTTTTGTCAATTATCAACTTTTTACAGGCTTATCTCCTTTTTTTTTTAAAGCTCATTACACACACACACACATGCGCAAGTTCGCTGTCGTCGTCGTGCGGGTGTGTAACAATTTATTTTTGGAAACACAGAAACAAGGTACCAGTTTCTCGTTACAATAACACATACAATAGAAGGAAAACGAGACAGGAAAAAAGTTTGATATTATATATTCCCATTAGCCATTTACGGCTGTGAACCATGGACACTTAACAATGCAATGGCATAGATGATTGCTACCATGGAAATGAGATGCTACAGAAAGATTCCGATTATATACACCATATGCAGCGAAAAAAAAGAGGTATCAGGTATAATAACAGTAAAAGTCGTAGGTAACATTATACGAAGAAATCTTTTGACCATATACGGATACATAATAGCATGGAAGAGCTAGTAGTAGAAGGTATGGTTGCAGCTAACATGTATAAGGGCCGCTTAAGATGAGGATAAAATGAACTGGTAAAATGCAGTATTGACAGTTTTTTTGTTTTTTTAAGATGAGGATGGGTAAACGACTGGTCAGATTGTTTAAATATGGCCACTGCAAGTCAACTTGCACATAATTTGGAATGAGATAAGAAGAACCAGACTAATTTCTGAAAAAATATGTTATATGAATGAATGTTTTACATTGTGACACAGAAGAAGGTTAGTAACGGGATTGACAGCACGAAGAATACAGTAGTGAACATGTCCCATGATTACCAGCAGGCGGTAAGCGTGATTAATTGTGATTATTTCCCTTTCTATTGAGAAGTTTCCCCATGGACTACCTTATTTGTGCATTGTCATAAAAATTATCTTTCTGTTTTTCTTCTGCGCCGAATAGGACATGGGTAGAAACCAGTACTCTCCAGTGTGAGCGATGTGAAATGTTGCTGTGTGTAGTTATTGTCCGTTGTTGAGACTCATATTTGTTCTCTCCTGCGAAGAATCTCTTGATTATCCTCTCATTATTTTACCATCTAGTTCCCATTTTAATGCTTGAAGTGGCAGTCTATTTTCATTTATTTTGTAAATGTCCGATGTAAGTCCATAAATTTCTTCTTATTGTTGTTGAAGCATATTGTTGTTTGGTGTCATCTCTTGCTTGTTTGACTTCCCAGCCAATGTTTCAGAGTTTTCTAAGATATTTATTTTCAAAAAATGTAATTTCAACTCTAGTGTTTTTGTTATTTTTGTTGTCATAAAATGCGCCTACTGTTTTCCTATATCCACATCTCAAAATCACTGCGTATATCTTAATTTTATGTACATCAATGTGTTGCCAGGGTTAAAGGGGCGAGCAAAGAATAGTACCACTAAACTTTGCCGTTCATGTAAATAGCGATTAAGGAGAGTTAGGTGGAAGGCCTTGGTGTGGAGTTAGCTGTCTCATTCCTTTGAGTATCAAGATGATCCAGAGATGATGATGAAGTCTGGCGTGTCTGACCGAAGGACGCAAACGTCGCAACTAAACTGTAAACCATGACACAACACATTCCGTTCTCCGAACTATATCCTGCTAATCTGTTGGAGTTGGATAGCAAACGTAGAAGATGTATGGTCAAAGAATCGTGTTTTCGTATATAAAAAAAAGTGGGTGAGTGGGTTTTTAAACGCTTTTCGCTTCGTTTGTTGGTTTTGTATTTTTGTTGTGCATCTTGATGTGCCGATGTGTAGAGTATCTTTCTCTACCGATGTGTCGTGTATCTTGCTGTGCTGATGTGTTGTGCATCTTGATGTGCAGTGTATCTTGCTGTGCTTATAGGTTGCTGTTTCAATCATGTACACTCGACAAGACAAGCAATTTAGTAAGCTTTATATAGACTAATAGCGCGGGTCAACAGTTGACTCGTGGATCGTTATCTGGTATCTTACATTGTGGTTTTAAAAAAAAATCTAATCTAATACATTCCAAAACACAATGATCATTTCTGCACTTGGGGGAACTATGCCCTGCTGTTGTCACATCTCATGTGCAAATCTTGGACATGGAGATACACATACTTACTTATCCTGAATATGTTGTATGTTGTGATGTGTGGATATATAACGATTAAGTTAGTGCCATATGCGTTTGAGTTGATGTGTATTCCGGTTATCACGTTATTACATAGCTACAGTGTGACCGTTGACAATAGCATTCCTACTGGTTAATGGGAAATCATGCCTTCTTAATGACTCATTTAATTTTATTGTTTTCATTGGTCACTACTGTATTTTGCGTGACAGCCAATGAAAATCAATGGGAAAATCAAATTAGTCATTTTAGAAGCCTTGATTTCCCATTAGCCAATATATCTTGTAATTCCGGGGGGATGGGGGGGGGGTCATTCTATAGAGAGTGCTGGCAATAACTACATACATAAGGTGGCTATACGTTCCAGTTTTACCAGGACATAACCAATTTTTAATGTGTCCCGAAAATCGTTATCAAGACTCATAAAGTGTCCAGGATTTTTATAATCGATAGATCTCATAATAACAGTAGTTGAATAAGTGAATTGTGTGCCGAAATTATATATACTTACATGTAGGAATGCATAAAATTTATAGCCAACGACTTCTTGATTGTTAAGAACGAGATGGAATTAAAATGTTCACATTAAAGGTAATGTACTTCAACCTAAATACATTGGGTGTTCTTAGTCAGGAATGAAGAACTATTAGTATAAAGTCCCGAAAATCTGAAAACATTATCATGGTTTCTGGGGGGGGGGGTATGAACACCTACCAGACGTATCCACAGGTGGCGGATAGCGGAACGGCTTCCATATAAAAAGTGTTAGCAGCAAATAAGCTGCTGCGGACGAAATCGGTGTTGCTGCCTGCCAGGACGGGATCGGGGTCTCAGGCGGCGCTGATATCTCTACTGAAATACTCCACATGTCCAGTGACGGGCAGCATCAAGCGAGTGTGAGCCGCTATAAGCTCATGCTGCTAGCTTGAGGTTATTAATTCCATGTCAGGAGCGTGCCTGTGGAGGGGGGATTGTTTTAAAAAACATTTCAGCCTGTCAGTCACCATTGGGAGATGGAAAGGCTGTGGGAGACAACCCTAACAGAAACACAGAAGTCCGCTCCACAAACTTCCGATGTCTTGCGGACAGTGCTAGGATGTTCAAGAACATGGAGACTCCATAACTTCCTTTACCGAAAATGGAACATGTCAGTCTGTACAGGCGTGGGTACCCAGCAATGGGTTACCATCCAAAATGACCTAAAGGTCTCTCCTATGAAAAACAACTGTAGAACTTTTAAATCAACTGTCTGCTAACAATAGTGTTGCGCTGCAGTGGATCCTTGCACACTGTGGAATTGCAGGAAATGATGCATCTGACAGACTGACAAAAGCTGGTGCAAAAAAGGAACATTTCCAGCACATAATTTCACTGACTGAAGCAAAAACTCTCATCAAAAGAAAATACAAACATACAGGGAGTCAGAGAACAGGCAACTGCACACATGACCCCATTCTAAAGCTAAGAGGATCTTTACAAACCACAATTTTTAGGGTCCGCACAGGACACTAGACTACAAGCTCATCTCCATAAAATGAAGGCTGTCCGAACTAAGCAATGTCCATGTCAAAAGGGTCCCCAGACTCCAGAACACATTCTGCAGACATGCCCACTCTTCGATGACGTGATAACTAAATAACTAAAATAATGCCCCAAGAGACAGATCTGAAGGTAAAGCTGTGGGGCAACCTTGAGGACCTCCTGCCGACGACTGAATTCATGGAGGCGGTCCACCTTCCTGTATAGCCTTATGAGCATATGAAACTGATCGCAGAAGAATAAGAAGATTCTCATGGTTTATAGTTTATAGTGACAGAGGCGCAAATAACCCGGACTCGCTGTAAAACTAGCAGCACAACGTAAATCACACTCTCTAGTTCAAATCACATGAATATGTGTGCTGTATCTGAGAGTTGAGAGTTGATAATGCAGAAGTTGTTATTTAGCATTTTCACTACAGTATTACGGAATACAATTATCAACACAAATATTTCGTTGGCTTATTTATTTATTTGGAAAGGGGGGGGGGGTTTAACCACCAACAGCGGCTCCTAGGTCGATCAAGCCTACGAAATTGGGCACCAGATCTTCTAGGTAAATAAAGGCGACAAGCGTAATCTTGACCACTTAATCTCCAGGTGTCATTGGTCAATAAAAATACGGGTCTGACACTGTATTCTCTAATACGTCACAATGGCGCGCAAAGGGGCGAACTTTACTTTTTTTTTTATTGGTGTCCGTGTGTATTATTTCCAAAATCTGGTCACAATCTGTACATACATAATTTCATGTTACGGAGTCAGGGTAGATTTGATAGAACTGGTGTAATAGAGGCCTTTTAGCCAGAGCTGTCACGACGACGTTTAATTGATGGATTACTAGTTGTAAATGCTAAGGAAACAAATTTCAAGCAGTGATTTTAATCCTCGTTGCTGTCTATTGTGAGACCTTAGAACTAACAACTCGGCCACGCGCTATCATCATTTCTACGCAACCGCTACCTCTATTTTACGGAAATAGCTTGTAATTGGAAGTCACAGGCTTGTGACAGACGTAGATCTTAATGATTAAATCATGGCATGCACACCGACATCCGAACGATATACATATCATAACAGTGAGAGATGTTCAGCCAAGTCTGACGGTTTTCATTAAACCGTACTCGGAAAGTGATAATATGGGACATGGTTGTAGCCTCTGCATAAAGCGTCATTCCATAGGACCGGAAAAATCACCAGGCAACATTGATACGGTAAAGTCCACGTTTCTACGTCTGTGCACACCGAGTTACTTGGGTATTCCCCTTTTTCCTATTGTAAATGTGCAATTTATGACGACTTTTATCTGAAAATATCGGCCCTACATTTTTTTTAACATTATGAATGTGATCAGCGGGGCGCATCGCCGCTTCCGTTCAAAACCCTGGATATCTGATACACAGCTATTTCTGGCGCGCACGGGTACAATGTTTAAAGAGACATTTATCACAAACTATATGAGTGAGTG
The DNA here is from genome assembly GCA_034231615.1 of Meghimatium bilineatum. Lineage (NCBI taxonomy): Eukaryota > Metazoa > Mollusca > Gastropoda > Stylommatophora > Philomycidae > Meghimatium > Meghimatium bilineatum. The sequence continues at coordinate 22,111,188 of CM067306.1, forward strand.
CTATGTCCCAGCATTAGCTGACAGTCCCAGAGATAGGGAATATTAGTCAAACCATGTGACCAACTTAACAGGCTATTTGTGCTTATGAAATATCGTCGGTGTAATTTAGTGGTTAGAGAAGACTGTGTGTGAACAGAGAATGTTCCAGTTTGTCTGTGTGAGAACACGGATATCACTTGCATGAGCTGGTGATATGTGCAGTGACGTTTTGAAATATGAGGATACATTTGGGCCGTGTGTCACCATGTGCATAATTTTATTCTGACAAGTGGCTACTTTTACCGACAGCAGCAGTATATGTGCTTTGTTGTCGGTGGCTAGTGTTGTTCATTTTTACCAGTTAACAGTCAATACAAGCCGTCTTGGACCGAAAAGCGAAATTGAAAACACATTTTATTTGAAATTTTGATAATCACTGGTAACACATTTGAAAAAACATAAATCGACGTTTCGACCAAGGAGTATTTGTCAGAACACAAGATATCACATGACGAGGACATTTTCGCTGCAGTTGTAAAATTGGATCGAGAGACTACTTTACTTGAATCCGGCATAAGAAGAAAAAAGTTCACTATCCGGTTGTGAAACATAGCTTATAGCTAGAAACAACAGTATGGCTACCATGTGGAAGAACAGAAGTAGGGAACGCCCGCCTTCAGTCGCCGAAACTCAAAACCTACTGTCGGAGTCTGCCGATTTTTATGATGGATGTGACGAGATGCAGCAAGTCCTGACAGCCTACCAGACTGTGGGTTCACATATTTCTCTGCGGTCTCCCCGCGTTAAACTGCCCAGCTTCAACAGATTTCTTAAAAGGTAGGCACATATTCCAATGCTTACTGTTACCATATTGTTTCTCTGCTTTGCAGTTATTTTAGACCTGATCTGGATTGTTTACCTGCTCAGGGTTTACCTGTCCCACTATTGGATATTTAATATTAAGTTGGTAGTATATCCTTTCCATGATATGGCGATCGACCCAATATTTTGTAGATGTAGTAATTTTTTAGGCAGTATAAATACATTAATTAGGATGTTATTGCTTTCTGAACGGTCTGCGTACACAGTTAACTGCGGCAAGGTTTGAACCTGATATCGTGGCTGCCCTTTACGCGCTCAGTATGACTGCAACATAGCTGGACATATTTAATAGTAGCTCCAATTTTTTTTAATACTTTCAAAAACATATAGACGTGGCTTATTGCACTCAGGTATGTCAAAAATAGTTTTAATTGTGGGAAAAACTTTTGACATAATTAAGCAAGTATCCCTGAATTATTGATAATTGATGACAGGGTGGGGGTTAGGAATTAGCAAAATATTTGTTGATGTAATTTTTGGACAGCTCCCACCTCTAAAGTACAATGAAGTCCGTCGCAATGCCTTTTCAAGACCATTTTAAATTATTGTTGATTGTTCATGGCAGAAGTAAATACACTGGAGAACGTATTATAGGAGACTGCAGATAGGAAGTCCATAGCTATCCGCTTGCTCAAATTATCAGCATCAAAGCATGCATACAGTAGTCGCGATAGTGATTTTAATTAGGCTCTCTCTAGTCTGAACGTTGGTTAATAATAATAATAAGACGCATAAACCGTTAGTGTCGTAGTGGTTCCACACTGGAGACATCATTAGAAAAATCCTTCCAAATAAGATCTCTATCCTCGGCCATTCGGACGAGTGTAGAAAAATCACGCCCAGACCATTCCTTGATGTTATCAATCCAGTAATTTCTCTGACCTGTTCTCCTTCCACCTAGACTGTTTCTTGCAAAATAAATGTAGAAAGTGAGTCGTGTCTCATATGTCTAAACCAAACAAGTTTATACCGTTTCACCACTGCCAAAAATTGTTTTTTGATATCCTGCAAGTTTGTTTACTTGCTGTCGGACAAATACATTTGTCTTATGTTCTATATAGCTAATTTTTAACAAACGTCTGTAGCTCTTGTTTTCTAAAGCTTGAATTCTTCTTTCTGTCTGCATTGAGTGTCCATTTTTCACATCTGTATGAAAGTATACTTAACGCTAGTGATCTCAATAGATTGATTTTTACTATAATACTGATGTCACTTTTCCAAATCATATTCAACCTTGACATGGCAACCATCGCCATCTCAAGTCTTAGTTTCATTTTATTTCCCAAGTTTATCACATATTTGGAACCCGAGATATCTGAAGGTGGTAATTTCGTCAAGTTTGTAACCGGATATCCGTGGGATCTTGCTTGATATCACTAGTAACAAATATCTTCCGTTTATCAATGCTAATTCCCATGCCATATTTAAAATTTCGGTTATACTTTTTCATATCAGTAGACCAAGCGTGTGTATCTGGACGAAGAGGAACAAATAATATCAGTACTGTGACCTGCAATGGAAAATTAGGTACAATACAAGAATCAGTGGACATGTTTCTACGGAACAAATAGCTAACATAGTTAAACGGAACGAAATTCTGATAAAGACGCATATACCGACGCATCCAATGTTCTACACGTTGCGAGATGATAGCCCCTGATCACTCGACATGCGCGCTGCACACTCAGTGGGAGGTGGATGGCCAGTTCATTGCGCGCAAATCGCTAGATTGGTATTTAAAGTTACGACTTTTTAAGTTTCCGAGATAGTACAATAGCATATGAAATTAAAAAGTTAGTATGTTGACACGTGATTTGTCCACTGATTCTTGTATTGTACCGAAAATTAATAAACAATCTTCGCTATACAGATGACACATTCCTCTTTACAGAACGCAAACAAGAGCTACAGAAACTAAAACAATATGTAGACAAATTGAGTAGGAAATATGGATGAGATATTAATATTGAATTTTTTTTTAAAATATGATAATCAGCAAAACAGAGGAGAAAATAAACATAAAAATACATTGATATTTTTTCACCGGTTTCCTATTGGTAGCGTAGCCTAGCCTATTCAGGACGTAGTCATCAACCGAACATTTTATGACTTTGGTCATTTTCTAGCCAATATAAATAAGTTAAGTAGTTTATCATTGCTTTTTAAAAGATCCGGATGCACAATTGCTTACAGTGAGATTTGAATCCTGTATCTTGGCGCCAAGAACGCGCTTTGTAACAGGCCGTCACATAGCTGGACTACAAAGGAGAATAGGAATGACTAAAAGTACTTCCATTGACATAAGGAAACTACTCACATTGAAACAAATCACCAACTAACTAAAGATGAAAATTGCAATATCGTACATCTACTCGACATGAATGCATGGCTCAGAAACATGGATAAGGAACACACAGTTAACAAGCAGAAATGATGCATTTGAGATGTGGATTTATAGAAGAATAGGGAGAACTTTCGCCCACGTGTTGTCGTGGCCCGAATGTGGAACAAAGACTAGCGACACTTACCTGCTAAGAATGTCGGAAGAGGCTACTAAGGAGATTTTGTGGTGAAGTTGGCTGCCCCATTCCATATATGGTGAAAATGACCCAAAAGTTTTGCTGAAGTCGAATGTGTCAGACCGAAAGGCTCAGATATTGCAGTTGATCTGTACACCATGACATAAATCATTCTCCGGATTTCATCCTGCTAATCTGCTGAAATTTGAGAACGAACACAGAAGATCAAGAAGATATCAGTGGACAGGAAGACATGTTATGTTATGTTCCTCCAGGGCCATTGTGGCGCATAAGGCAGAAACCATAGCTTTCCAATTCTGTCTTTGTGTTGCCAGGTCTTTCAATTGTTGCGTGTTGTTTAGGTTCATTGACATGCCTTCTCTATTAATGGTTCTTCGTAGAGTTTCTCTAGGTCTCTCTCTTCTTCTTACTCCAGGTGGCACCCAATATAGTGACTGCTGGGGAATTCTTAGGCTGTTCATTCTGAGAACATGGCCGATGTAAGTCCAACGCCTTTATCTAATGAAGGAAGATATATAGGTTTGTTTGTTTTCCTCTCTTATAGTAGTGTTAGATTTAAAGTCACTCCACTTAACATTCAGAATGGTACGTAGACATTTGTTTTAAAAGGAGTCGAGTCTCTTATCTGTGGCTTTTGTGGCTTTCCAACTTTCGCACCCATATGATAGAATAGGGATGATGTTGAAGTTAAACAGCTTGAGTTTTGCGGTGTTTCTTAGTGTGTTTGACGTCCAGATGTTGCGTAGTTTATTGAAAGCACCCGCTGCAAGGGCAATACGGTGTAAAATTTCTTTTGAAGACATACAACATGTATAAGGAATCCTTGTATTTGGTAAGAACAGATAACTATGTGTTATATCGATCTAGCATTTAAAACTTAATACGTTTGTTTCCCTTGCGTGTATCCCAAACAAAATGTGTGTGAATCCACATGGTCTTTCGATGTATACGGTATCTTCCTCGCGTAGTGATTCAGCCGTTTACCTTGTGCTCAATGGTCACGGGTTTAACCGGCTCGTGACGTCTTGTCTACAAAGTGGTTTATTTGGAAGATTTCTTGATTACTACTTAAAGCTACGATATACGTGCTATGAGTAGTACTTTCGGCTAGTGTGCTTCGTTGAGAGAGACGGGGCACAAATGGGGAAACCTCAGTGCAATGATGTCAGTCCACTACAATCTTTGAACTTTAAAAAGAGAAAGATAATCGGCTATAATTTTATAGTTTCAGAGTGTTCACTTGTCTCAAGACTAACGTATATTTATCCAGGGCCGCAATGCGACTATATCAAGGGATGTGGTATATACTGTCTCTAGATGTAATATTTCGTTCTGAGCACTGTTTTAAACTAGCAACATCGAAGGTTTAATGTGATCATTTTTTTCCCTATCACTGTTTAGCATTGTATTTTAAAGTTTGATTAAGATGGTACATTTTGTATTTAAAATAATTTCTGAGCAGATATCAGTATATGTTGTCATGTGACGTATTCTCTCCAGAACGTTGTGTTCCCAATTAATTCTATGAACCCTTCACATTCTTGGTCCATGCTGCTTGCATTTTCCATCAGCTTATTCATGTTATTTTTTAATGTTGTCAATCCATCGTCTTCTTGGTCTGCCTTTTCTCCTCCCCCGGGTGCTCTGTCCTCCATTATTTGTCTTTCTAACCAGTTGTCTCTTTATATGACCAAATAGGTGTAGTTTTTACTATTGTGTTTAGTAACCAACACTCGGACATCATCAATGTGTTTATAATATCTGAGTTTCTTTTTGTTTTCATTCTATTATATTTTAAGTATTTTTCTGTATCATTTGATCTTAAAGGCGTTTATCATTGTTGCTACTGTTTTACTTATGGTCAATTTTTCACAGCCGTATGTTGCAACCGAAAAAAATAAGTTCTTGGCATTAGCAGTTTCATTTCTGTTGTGTTTTCATATGTTTTTCAAATGTGTTATTTTGCAATATGCCATTGCCAATCTCTCCCTTATCTCTACCATGCAGTCTCCTGCACCATCGATGTAAGCTCTTAAGTATTATAATTTATTTATACGCTCTCTGTTTTTGTTTCTTGTGTTGACAGTATATCAGTATGTATATTATATATAATATAATATATACTCTAATATATATATATATAACATTTTCGTGTGCCCTGGAAAAGCTGACCATTGATATATATGATTGGTTAATATTTTATGTCTGACCGCTGCACACAGGTAACAAATGTAAACATATAATAATAGCTGTAAATGGTAGGAAATAATATTGCTTCATTTCAATCGATTTTTACTCTTTTAACAGATTCACTATTATTTTTCCTTGCCTTTCTGCTATTTTTTTACGAGGGCAAATCAATAAGTAAGTCACAAAGTTCTGTGGGGATTGCAGGAAAATTTAGTAGCTAAATGCACATTTGGTGACAGCAACAATCGAACTTTATGACTCCATTCGTTTTGTGGCGCCAGGTATCGCATGCTCAGTACATAAACAAAGTGGCGACTGTACTTATCAAAAATACCATCAAAGAACAGCGTGCTGTTGTGGTTTGATTTTTTTTTGGGAGGGAGGAGGACTGGCTGCAAAAGACATTTATAAAGAATTTATTCCTGTTTATGCTGATAGATGTTTGTTCCGTAAAGCGGGGCATAACTGGGTAGAAAATTTCTCCCGGACGCATTCTTCTTCTTCTGCGTTCAGCATGTGGTCATGCTATACCGTCAGACCTGTCGTCAAGACGAAGTCCACTGTCTTCTCCAGGTCAGAGCGGCTGCCCCATAGCTTTTGCCTCAAGTCTGTATCCTCTGGCCAGGTCAGCTGTCTCTGCTCTTTGTATGTTGGGCAGTCCTGAAGTATGTGTTCTGGAGTCTGGGTTCCGGATCCACATGAACATTCATCTGTGTTAAAATTTTTGATGAAGTCCGATCTGGGCGTCCTGTTCAGATTGCAACAAACGCATCCGTGCAGCGGATGGAGAAGATGATTAGAGGTGACAGGTGAGTAACGAGAGTCTAAGTTGCAGCTGTAATAGGGCGTTCATATGGTCCAGCATACAGCATAATGCATGAACGATTGAAATTTAAGAAAGTGCAATCCATGTGGGCACCGAGACAACTGACGGACGAAGACAAAATGAACCGATTAGGCCTGTCCTTGCAGCATCTCTGTCGCTACACAGATGAAGTAAAAAAGACATGCTGAACAGCATTATTACTGGGGACTAATCATATGTACATCACTACCATCCCGAATCAAAATGTGTTTCAATGCAATGGAAACATCCTTACCGGACTTGTGTTTCAAAATTCAAAGTTACGCCATCAGAATGGAAAGTTATACTGACAGTGCTAATCCACATTCTTCTTGGTCTAATCCACCTTCTTATTGGTATCTTCCTACTGTATCTTGGTAGTTTTATTAAGTTCTTCCAGAATATCTAGAGCAGATTTCTGTGAACACTCAAATCTCCTACCAGATTGCTGGACCTGTCGTAGTTTCATCCTTGAAACATTATTTACTGGTTACTGTAAAATTGAGTTATCTGTGGTTACTCCATCAGAATTGTGAGCATTTGATTAAGACGTTGAGCGATAACCTACTGCGTGCATTGACCGCTTGAGTTAGCACAATTAGAAAATGTTGATACCGTGATAATGCTAACGTTCGTTCAATAATTCATGTTACTCACTTGAGCTCAATTTGCACGAAAACTACCTGATGCATAACAACCATATTTCGCATTTAGTCTTATACACAGCATGACCTTAGGAATTTATATTTTACAAATTGATAGGTAGATCGAAAAACGAAAAAAAATTCTATATAGTATTGCATTCTGTCATTCTGTTCCACAGAACAGGACACAGGCTACTCCGTAGTCACATGTATACAAAGTTCAAGATTGGCAATACAGCCATGTGTATATGTGGACATGCACCTCAGACAGAAGAACGTGTGCTTCAGGAATGTCATGAATATGAAATACTGAGGCAAATACACTGGCACAGAGAAATAACAGTGGCAGACAAATTTTACGGACTTATGTACGAGTTACATGACACATTCAAGTTTATAGAAGAAACAAAACTTCAAGTATAAGCATGTTCGAAGTGAACGAAAGAAGACCCCCCCCCCCCCCCCATCTGAGTAGGCGGCTGCTTCAACTCAAAGCATTGTATTTCCCCAAGTGAATGATGGTTGATAGTATCCACACTTGCCGTTAAGCGTAAGGATGTGAGCCTCGATTGTGCATTAAGTTCACGTTTATTTAAGGTTATCCTGATGCTTTTTATCCACCGTTTTCTTGACCTACCTTTTGCTTTTTGTCCGGATACTCCTTTATTATATGCTCTTATTTGTAATTGGTATGAGTTCATTCTCATATGGTGACCAAACCATTTAACTTGTGTTGCCTTTCGATATGTTCAATGCATGATATTATACCTACTTTTTCCTAATTTCTTCATCTCTTATTTTATCTAATTTACTAACCATTGCAACTATTCTCAGATACTTCATTTCACATGTGACGATTTTCCTCTGCCGCGTTCAAAACATTACATAATACTAATAGAGCACCACTGGAAGTCTTCTTGGTTGACAGAAAGATGGGGGTGGGGGAATGCATACTATTGAACTTAGGAAACAAGAGCTTAAGTTCTCGTAATTACTGGGAATGGAAACAGACAATATGCTATTGCAGGTTTCACTAGCTTTGACCAGTAGACTTTTGAAATATATCGCAAATAGACGAAAATTTAAACAAGTGATTGCATTTTCATGAAATATTTAATTCATATGGTCTATACCATCTATACCATTTCCAATTTCATGTATTGTCTTTCCCCGGGTGAATGATTGTTGATTACATTCACACTTGCCGTTAAGCGTAGGGGTGGGAGCTTAAGCTGTCGTTCCAAGGCCAGATGTGTCGCCGAGGTTGCATTTCGTCCATGTTTGTTCAAGGCTATCTTGATGTTTTCTATCCACCGTTTTCTTGGTCTGCCTTTGGCCTTACACCCGGATATTCTTGTGTTAAATGCTCTTATTGGTATTTGGTTTGGCGTCATTCTCATAAGGTGACCAAACCATTTTACTTGCTGTCTCTCAATATGTTCGATACATGATATTCTTCTTCATCGTTCTTCAGTCAGATATCAGGTTACAGCACCAATAGCTTCAATGAATTGTGTGATTCTCTTCAGGTCACCCATGGAACCCCTCTAGTCTGGAAGCAGTGCCGTCTCAGTAGGCCATATTTTCTCCCTCTCTTCTTGGTAGAGTTGACAGGCATGAAGAATGTGTTCTGCAGTCTCTGGGCTCAGTCCACAGTTGCACAGGTCTGTCTCACCAATCTTCAGCTTTCGGAACATGTGACTTCTCAGTCTGTTGTGACCAGTTCGTAGTCTGAAAATGATGGAGTGTTCCTTGCGTGACATTTGGTGGTAGGGGCATTTGGTTCTGCAGTTGGGTGCATTTGCTTCCACTTTTTCTTATATTCTGCTTTTAACATGGTCTTACTTTCATAGTACGTATTATCATTTTCTATTTGTTCCAGTGATCCCCCTTTCCTTGCCAGGAGATCAGCTTTTTCATTTCCAGGTATGCCACAGTGACCTGAGATCCACTGCAGTACTGTTTCTTTGGTGGTACTGCTGAGGTGTAGTAAGCAGGCCGTAAGTTCATTCATGCTCGTGTTCTTTGGATCTTTCAATGCCTGCAATACTGATTTTGCATCCGTTAGAAATACTACATGTCTGTTGTGACTCGGCAAGCAATTCATGAGCATTTTGGCTGCCTCTATTATGGCTTCCATTTCTGCTTTGAAATTTGTGGAATGTTTGCCTGTGGGTATGGATTTCTCTATTTCTTTTCCATCTGGTGTTACTATATATATTCCTGATCCTCCATCTAATACTGCCTCTTTCGCTGATCCATCTGTATATACATGTGTCCATATATCCTTTGGGTATGCTTTCTGTGTGTGATTCTTAGTTGTCTCCTTTAGTACTTGTATAGTAGTTTCTGTTTTCGAAATAATGCTTAGTATATTGTCCATAATTCTTGGGAAGTTTTTCCTGTCCCATGTTGGGTATGTGTTAAAGGTATTTAGTGGTTTTAGGTTTTGTAGGTCTGTATCTGTGAGTGATTTCTGGAGCTGTTTAGCGGAGTGTAGAAAGCTACCTCTTTTGAGTCGTTCTTTTGTAGGTCTGCTTAGTCTTTGGTTCATTTGATGACTCTCCAAACATTTGAACTTTGCATACTGTGTGAGGATTTTTCCATTTCTTCTTTCTTCCATTGATGGCAAACCTGTGCATGTTTCCATTTCTGTGATTGGGGTAGTATTCATACCTCCTGTTATAATTCTGAGATTGCGGTTTTGTATCTTTGAGATCTTTTGAGTGTTACTCTTGGCTGCAGTCCCCCATGCTGACATTCCATATTCCAAAGCTGGTCTTACATAACCTGTATATGCTCTACTTAGAATTTTTCCATTTGCACCCCAATCTGTTCCAGCCAATTTTTTAAGGAGTGCTGTCCTCATTGTACCTTTTGTTTGGCACTTGTCTATGTGCTGTTTCCATGTAAGTCTTGGATCAAAAGTGACTCCTAGGTATGTAGGTGTCTCATCTTTTGGCAATGTTTGACCATTTATGGTTAGTAGGATTTTCTGTGGTTTGGTGGACATGCTGAAGATGGTATAGGTAGTTTTTTGGGCATTGATAGACATGGCCCATTGGTCTGTCCACTTGGCCACATTGTCCATAGTTTCTTGCAACCTTATTTTTGTTGTGCCTACGCTCTCTTCACTTCGCCAGATCGTCTGCATACATTGCAGCATTTACTTTACGCGAGAGGATTTGGTCAATGTCATTCATGAATATAAGGAATAGAGTGGGAGATATAACACCTCCCTGTGGTACTCCATGCTTAAAGAGTTTCTTTCTGCTATGCTTCATTTCAAGCTTCACTGCTGCTTTTCGGTTGTGCAGGTAGTGTTTTATCCAGTAATACATGCGCCCTGTCACTTTGTTTTGTTGTAGTTTAAGGAGGAGTCCATCTTTCCATACACAATCAAAGGCTTTTTCCATGTCTACCCACACCACTGATGCCTGCTTTTTTCCCCCTGGAAAGCATCCTCTACTTCCTGGGCAATTAGTGTAATCTGGTCTTCAGTTGATCTACACTTTCTGAAGCCAGCTTGCTGATGTAGCAGGATTTTTTTTTGTTTCTAGGAACCACATCATTCTTTTGTTTACCAGGCGCCCCATTAATTTGCAAATACAGCTGGTCAGACTTATTGGGCGATAGCTGTCCACCTTATTTTTTGGCTTGCCTTTCTTGTGGATGGGTATCTTTATGGCGGTTTTCCACACCTGTGGCACTAGACCTCTATCCCAACAGTTGTTAAAAAAATTTATTAATTTCTTTTTTGCTGATGGTCCGATGTGAATTATCAGTTCATTTGGTATGTCATCAGGGCCAGGTGATTTCCTAAGTTTTAATGCTGTTAGTTCATCATTTAGTTCATTGATCGTGAATGGAATATTCATGACATCTTGTTTATCTTTGCTGATCTCTTTTTCGATATTCCGTAGTTCTTTTCTTACTTCTCTTCTCCTATTTTCATCGACTTTGTGGCAGGCAGTACTTTGGTAATGCTGTATAAAGTGATTTGCAGCCTTCTTTCCTGTGAGTACATCTCCACCATTCTCTATAGCTACTGGTGCTGTTTTGTTGTCTTCGTTGTTGAGCATTTTTGTTATTTTCCATAGCTTTCTTCCCTCTTTGTCGAAGTTTAAATTTTCTGTTTTTTCATGCCAGCTTTTCCTTGTGTTTGTAATTGTCGTTTTTCTTAGTTTGGCTACAGCAGCTTTTAGTGATATGTTGTTTTCTGTGGATGGGCTTTTTTCTGCTGTGTCTCTGGCCTCTGACACTTCTTTCTCCAACTCATCGAGTTCGTCAGACCAGTACGGTTTGTAATTTTTCCTAGCACCTCTTGGTATGGTTTGCTTGGCTGCTTGAAGAAGTGCAGAAGCCAGGAGTTGTGCAGTTTTGTTCACGTTTTTAATCCTTGGATTTAAGGTTTTTGTGAATTTTGTCTGTCAGGTCAGCAAACTTACTCCAGTTTGCTTTCTTGAAGTTCCATCTGGGTGTGGTTGTAGGGCCAGCAGGGGTATTGTTAATGTCAATGGTGAGTTTGATGGGGCGATGGTCACTTCCACCAAGCTGCTCCAGCACTTCCCTGTATGTTATTTTCGCTAAGGCGTCTGTTGCAAAGGCTAGGTCAGGGTTGAGGTGGTGTGCCATCTTCTAGAGTAGAAAGTTGGGTGGTCTTCAGGTTCATTAAGCAGTTGAAGTTTCACCTCACACTGCCAGTCTTCCACTTCTTCTCCTCTAGTATCTTGTTCTGTATATCCCCAACTCTGTGAGTGGCTATTGAAGTCACCAATTACAAGACAGTTATCTTTTTCTGTGTTAATTGTGTGTAGAGATAGGCTCTTGTCTTGTGGACAGTAATAGTTATATACTGTGACCTCTTCAGTCGGAAGGGTTAGACAGGTTCCAATGATTTCAGCCTGTTCTTCTGTGTCTACTCGAATTTCAGAGGCAACGATATTGTTTTTCACAAGTATAAGAACTCCTTTATGTCTTTTTTCTCTGTCGTTCCGAAATGTTTGGTATCCTCGGATGTTGAATCTATTGTTGTTTGTGAGGTGTGTTTCCTGTATGCATGCTATGTCGATTTCCTCTGTGTGTAATCGGTTTGCAAGTGCAGTCTTTTTATTGTACACACCCTCTGCATTCCACTGCAATATTTTTAAGTGCTTATTTTTGTCTGTGTCTGCATCATGATCTATATGTGATTTTTTTTGAACCAGTAGTTTTTTTCCTCTGATCTCTTTTCATGGCTCCACAAATTGAGACAGAGGTACCACCAGTCGCTGAGGGTGGGCTCCTTCGAGGCTTAGAGCCCGGCACTTCATCCGCCTGACGGGATTCCACAGATGAAGCACCAAAACGAATCATCTGTAACCTTTTATTTGACATGTGAAGTCATTGCGTAACACTGTGGTTTTCAGCCTTGGCTGGACTATTTTGTACCTTTCGGTCCAGTGTCTCCATCTTCCATCTTACTTTTGAGTCAGGATGTGTTTCCCTAGCCCTTATCCATCCAAGGATTGTCCACAGGGCAGTGGGGGTTTCATTTTGGAGTTTTCCTTCTCCTAGACAGCTTGCCTAACAGGGTTAATGAGCACCATCTGCTCGGGGTTTTGAGGTAGAGTTCCCCTCTCCTAGGATAATTTTTTTGTTGCCAGGTATTCATTATCCTCCTCTGTGGTTTATTTCTTGTAATCTAAGACACCTCTCACTCAAGGAAGGTGATTTAAGAACATTGCTCTCTCTTGTTCTAATATCTATAATTTCCCATTTACCCTACCCAACCCTCTAACCCTACATAAACCCTATCCCTACCCCCCTGGCACATTCCTGGAGTGGGGTCAGTGACCCCACTCCAGCAACCTGAGCTTATAGCGGCTCATACTCGCTTTGATGCTGCCAGTCAATGGATATATGGGGTATTTCAGTGGGGATATCAGCGCCGACTGATATCCCACCCCGTCCTCGTGGTCAGCGACACCGTTTGGTCAGCGGCTGTTTATTTGCCCAGAGGGTTATTCACAGCTGGCCTCAAGAGGCTTTTCCACTATCCGCCACCTGTGGACGCTCCTGGTAGAGGTCGGTATCCCCCGCAGGGATACATGATATTATACCAACTCTTTTATAATTTTTTCATTTCTTATTTTATCTAGTTTGGTAACCATTGCAGCTTTTCTCAGACACTTAATTTCACATGTGACGATTTTTCTTTGCTGCGAAGCTGTTATAGACCATGTTTGACATTGGTAGCACATTATTGGTATAAAAATTATAGATATTATTTGTTTTTTTTAATTTCCATCTTGATCTTTGGGTGAAGAAGCAATAGTGAAAGTTGGTAAGTCACTGTGTTTGCTTTCTGGCACCTTGTTTCTATTTCTCTGTCTAGTCTTCAGCCTTCGGAAAAAATGCTGCCTAGATATTTAAATTCTTTGGCTTGTTTCACTTTGGTGTTATATATTGTTATATTCATTGGTGTTGAAGACTTGCTAATTTCATTTATGTGCATTATATATTTTATATTTGCTGAGATACATCATTTTGAAGTTGGACAAAGCTAGTAAAACATGCTGTACGAGATTTGCCATGATCACAGTTTTTGTGAACAAATATTGACGGGAGCTCCTGGATGGTTGAGAGAGAGAGCCCGTGTGTTGTCGGAGCTAGAAAGGGAAGAAAAGAATAGCAACACTTCCATGCACGTCGTAAGAGACGGCTAATGAGGTTTTGTGGTGAAGTTGATTGTCCCATCCCATATATGATCTATGACCAAAAATTCCTGCTGAAGTCGGATGTGTCAGGTCGAACAGCGCAGATATCGCATCTAAGCTGTAAATCATTAAACAACGCATTCCGTTTTCTTGACTACATCCTTCTATTCTGCAGGAGTATGTGAAGGAACACAGAAGAAGAAAGAAGAATTATTGCGAATGTATATATGTGGCTCTGTGCAGAAGATCAGCAAATACTCTGTTTGAATAAGGGCGTGTGAGCGCCCACATACACGCACCACATACACATTGTGCGTGACAGATAGATTATATAGGTCATAAAGAATATTGACATATCTTTCTGTGCCTGGGATCAAAGTTCGAACGTTGATGGGATATATAGCTTCATGGATTTTACTGTAATCCGTTAGCATGGAGAAGATACTGACTATAAATTGCGTCAACAATTTATTGTGATTTGTTTATTCCCCCCCCCCTGTCAAAAACTATCAAGAATTCAGAGACCCCTCCTCTGCTAATTATGTCACAAAGTTAACCCGTCTCCCTTCCCTAACACATTTTTGCATAAAAAGTAAGAGAATAAATAAATATTGTCTCACATTTTAAGAGAAAACAATAAATTCAAACGATTTAATTGGTGTTTTAAAAACGGTATTGCTGACGTAAACATTTGTCAGAAGTTCCCCTTGTCAGCAACAGTCAGACATTTTCTGACCACCTCGCCCCACTAATCGTTAAGGCAATTGTTGAGGGAGATCCCATAAGCACTCCCTCGCTAGATACTCTTTCTAAATAGTATGTTGGCATACACTGCTTGTCTTGGTGCCATGTTGATTACGTACTTGATACATGACATGTTGTTACATGCTGATGTATCAGGATGCCTGGTGTGGTCATCTGTACCAGTTATCCAGATGTATGCCTGTGATGATTTTTGGACTTTACAGAACTTTGTATACCTAAGGTGATCTATTTGTTTTTGTCAGTAGTCAATATAAATCAATCAAGTGTCTTGACGTGCTGCCCCTAACAATCATGTTTCTGCACATCGTCCTGCCCCTTCTGTTTTTTTTATAAGTTCAGTTGGTGTCGTTCTCTTATACCAAAGTAACAACACATTCAGCAACTTCTCTCTATTTTCCGGTCTCTTCTCCCCATGATCTTTCCAATAGTTACTAAATGTTCAGATTTTGCTCTTCTCATCGCGTGCCCTAAAATCTTGGCCTTTATTCCAACATCTCTGAGGATTTCTACATTAGTTTTCTTATCTGTCCATGGAATTTCATCATTCTCAAAAAAATGACATCTCATTAGTCTCCAGCTTTGAGCTTTTTTGTTTGCTGTCCTTGCTTCACGTCCATTAAAAATAAATGTTTCAATATAACTTTCTAGCACTCGAATTCACATATGCATGGATATTTTACTTAGCATGCAAGACAGCAAAGATTAACACCAAGAAAATCATCAAATCTGCAAAAACTAAGTCATGGCAAGAATATGAAGAAATGCTTAACAAGGGTAGACAAAACGCACCAATATAAGAACAAATGTGGGTTGCCCCTTCCCCAAATTCCAAACCTCGATGGTTTTACCAGAAAAGGATTATCAAATATTAGAAAATAATAAAATATTCAACAAAAAACGAAGCTATTTGTGTTTTTTTTTTAATAAACACCCTTACCAAAGTCATATTTACGGAAATGACTGCGCCGGACGGGTATTATCCAGGGTTATAACTTGAGAACGCGCAGAATCCTTGTCAGATCTTGTTTCCTGTGCTTATTACCGGTATCAGTGTTTGACATGCCAGTGTTGAAGTGGTTGTGGTAATTGATGGATGTGTATGAGCTAGCTCAGCGGTTACTAAACTAGAGTCCTCTCAGAGGGCCCGCGAAGACAAAGAAGAAATTTAGTTGTTGTTGTGAAGACGTTATCTAGTCGTGTTGCGTGATACCATGGTTGCTGATGTCCTCTCGGCCTCGTATCTCCGACTTTGAGCACCAGTGATTGCATGGTCATGACTGTGTTTCTTCTTGATGTCAGGGACCAAGCTTAGCTTCCAGCCTCTGTTGGATGGACTTAGCCCCATCTCCACTTCAAAGAATGAAATATTTTGAGCCTTTAATTTTCAAACAATATTGAAAGAGTATTCGCGACAGCAATAAGTTTGCGAACCGCTGAGCTGGCTGACACAGTTCTATCTGAAATAATTATTGTGCAATATCTATCTTTGTTCTGACAGTAATTATGTCCTTTATTTGTGTGATGAAAATGTGTGAAGGTGATCTCACACATTCTCTGTTATGTTTGTGTGCACGAACTAACACAGCCCACATTCAGTGTTATCAGCTGATATCTTCATCATGGAGAATGATCTTCTAGCCAAGTGGGCGGTGGTCGGTCACTGACTAACTAGCGTTAGTTTAGCTTGTGTTTGTATTCTTGCCAGTATATTATGACATTAGTCTATCCAATGTGTTGTAGATCAGCAGTATTTAATATCAACCTAATAGAGTTAGATACACCACCAGTTTCATGAGAAAGTTCGTTAACTATGAGTAACACTTCGCATTTCATACATAGTAATTAGAAATTTTATTATTTAAGATGTGGCCAAGCGTGACTAGTTTAACAACTTTGACATTTCGTTGAGGCTTGAAGAGTAGTTCTCGTCACAGAATGTTGAGATCTATGACAATACATCACGTTGTGATTATATTATAGCTAGAATTGTGGAAGCTGCTGATGGTGTCTGCTACTAGACAATTCGCTATTCATT
The DNA here is from genome assembly GCA_034231615.1 of Meghimatium bilineatum. Taxonomy (NCBI): domain Eukaryota; kingdom Metazoa; phylum Mollusca; class Gastropoda; order Stylommatophora; family Philomycidae; genus Meghimatium; species Meghimatium bilineatum. The sequence goes on from CM067306.1 coordinate 22,127,765, forward strand.
TCTTATAAGAAATTACCGGACTCTGTGACGTACTGGTCCAGAAACAAAGGTTGACTGTGTGCAGCGACGAGACATGTAAACCTGTGCTTATTCTAAAGTTAAGAATGTCGACCAGGATCAGAAAGAAACAATTCAAGGGCATGACCAAACTAAAATCAATGTGAGTAGCCGAGTGTTAACCTCATTGATACCCTCCAGATTTTACATTCATATTGTCACACATACCAGCGGTCTTCAAACAATCCAAGTCCAGTCCGTCGCATTCACACCCCCCCCCACCCCCACTTTCTCAACGTATGACTCATGTAGTTTATTGGAGCACGAGGAGCACTCGTTAAGTGTGGACTTACTTGTTTTTATACATTGGTTGCACGTCTTCTTCTTCTGAGTTCGTTCTCAAACTTCTTCAGGTTAGCAGGATCTGTGATATCTGCACCTATCGGTCTGACACATCCAACTTCAGCACGATTTCCGGATCACTTTAACCCTCAGGACGGGACAACCAACTCCAACCAACTGATAGGGTCAAATGTGGGACGAGGGTTACTTAATAATATCAGAAAAGGCAATCATTATTTTCTGGCCAGGCTATGAGACAAGGGATTCTGTCTGGAGTATGTAGTTGCAATGGGCATGATTGAGGGAAAGAGAAATCGAGGAAGATAGGGAGAGAAAATATTAGTCTGGCATCATGGCATGGCAAAGAGTCAACAACGATCCTGTTAAAATGTAATGGAAATAGAGAGTTTTGGAGATCCATGATTGCCTATGTTAGTCGGTACACACCTGAATGATAATGATGTTATTGTATGTTTGCATACAAAATTGTGCAACATACATTTCTACATGCGCGCATAAACCCCCTATCAGTAAGAGGCTTCTCCTTCAAGCACTGCTACCAATGAGTATTGCTGTCTTTTAGGCATGAAACCTCTGGGTAAAAAGATTGAAACGGCATAGTGGATTAACTTAATTGTACTCAGGTTTCCCATGCGCACGTCATCCCTCTCAACTATGCTGCCACTAGTCTGCCATGAGTACTACTCATAGCACATAACTCCTTAACTAGAATATTCATGAATGTGCAGGAATAAAAACAAATTATTCTGAGAATAAAGACATTGTGTTTCAATATTGACCCTTATTATTTGACAGGTTTAGATCGGCAGCTGTAGAGTCAGACAAGGCTGTGTCCAGTTCAGAAGAAGATGGAACTAGATCAAAGACGTATGTTTCTAGCCAAGCTTCCACAAAGAAAGGTAAGTGTGTTACTGTTTATTTGTACATTGTTGTTATTACACCACCAAAGATGGATGTGTTTAGCCATTTTTGCAAATAAAACGGAGACACATCGCATTTCCATTCTCTGGACTACATCCTGCTGGAAACCTAGTAGGATCATTGTCCTGCTACAAGAGAGATCTCATGGGAGTTTGAGAATGAACGCTGGTGTAGAAGAAGTTACTTTATGAAACAAAGGATATGTGATTATGCAATCTTTGAAACTGCTCCTGTCAAAAGTTGTCATGTTAACATGGAAATACTTGAATACATCTTTCTGGGCATTTCCTAGATGAACAATTATCACTTTTATACTGCTTGTCTTTTCAAAGGGCTTTTGAGAATTAACTGTATTGTAAGCATTCATCATATGTACTTAGCCCCTCTTAACAGTACAGCATTCTGCCTGCTGAAAGTACCACTCATAGAACATTATTCTGCAGCATCAAGCTGTAATAGACAGGGGTGTCTGAAAAAATGTCACTTGTAAATAATACATTATGTCCTGTTACTGAACCCCCAAACTCATGAACACAAGGCACCTGGATTAACCACTATGCAGTGGAGATCTTATGTTATTGTTTGACTTTGATGAGCTGGTAAAAAAATTTCCTCAGGTAAATACAATGCCGGTACAATGCCTCTAATATAGCCAGTAACTTTTATCAACCATTCCCTCATGTAAATAAAATGGTAGCACCAGAGATATGTTTCTGATATATCAGTGACTTTTATCAATCTATAAAACATGTCTGCTCGACTTGAAATTAGTTAATAATCATATATTCTATTACTAGAGGGTGGTGCATGCAGCATGAGTCAGCATTCGGTCTACACAGCAATAACAGTTGGAATTTTTCTTTATATTCTTAAACAGAAATATCCTTTTATTTTTACTAAGTCATTTTATTTCATTATGATAAGTCAATGTGTGTGGGGGGGGGTTTACATCCATTCTCACACTCCCACTAGATCTCTCTTGTAGAAGGACAATTACCTTACTAGAATTCCAGCAGGATGTCCAGAAGAGAATAGAGGTGTGTTGTGCCAGGGTTTTGTTATGCACTAATGCCCCACATATCCAGCTTCTGCATTGGTATGTATATATGTTCGATTTGCAGGAGCCTAGTAACACAGTGGTTAGCGCACTGGCTTCACATATGAATGGTCCTGGGTTCTTTCCCCAGTTTAGGCGGAAATGTTTTTCATATCGTAACGGCTCCCGGGTTGACCCAGCCTTAAATGGGTACTGGATTAATCTGGGAATTAAAGACTGCGAGGGAGAGGAGATGGCTACCGCCCTCATTTGCAGAGCCACTGAAATGTGAGATCACTAACATCTCACACCCCTATGGCATTACTAAATGCTATGGGTAACTTTATTTTACTTTTTATGTTTGGTATCTTACCAATTTCATTGAACAGTAGACATCCATAGCCTTATTGCTTGTAATGCAGCCTGTGTATCACAACCTATTTATCGCTAGCTCGCACAGCAAGCTTTCCTTTTTTGTCATCCATCTGAACGGTGGCCATGATCATCATTGTTTTGTCTTATACGGTTGTCCGGGTCGCTATTGACGTGACCAGTGCTGCTTTTGGAAGTCTTTATGCAAGTGTCTGGAACTAACGTGGTCTCAGCCTAGAAACAAAACTGAAGGTCTCAGCAGTCATTCTGTTTTCGTTGCTATATGCAACAGAATTGTGTACTATTTTAGCTAGGCACAGCTTAACTCATTTTAGCTTCCTTGAGAAAGCTCTTTGGTGTGCAATGACAGGATCATATCTCCTATATGGAGATCTGTCAAAAGTGCAAGATGCAAAGCATCCACATCTTGTTGATCAGGTTTCAGATTTGTTGAGCTGGTCATGTCAGACGAGCATCTTTCAATGAAACTGTTCTATTTTGAGCTGTGCGTAGATAATCATTCATTTTGAGGTCAGTAAAAGAATTGTAAAGGCTACGTGAAGACATTTCTCAAGCACTGCACCATAGAGTCAAGTGCTTGAAAAACAATAGTTCTTTACGTACCGTAGTTCTTGACCATCTAGCTGGCATGATCAGATTCAGTGCAAGTATTGCAAATTTTCAAAGAGAACACTACAAGACATTTGGAAATGACAAAACAGAAAGAAGTCGAACAGCATTCCTTCATCTCAAGACTTTCTTCCTTCTTGTTCACACTTCACACAAAAATGTTCTAGCCCATTTGAACTTCTCAGTCGCAATGGACTTGCAAACACCAAAGCTAATGTAATGTTTTTTACTACGCCACACTCATATTCACTAGTGAAAGAAGATCATTATCATGGACATAGCCACAGATGTCCATACAAATTTCTCTGAATTTTCTAATCAAAATTCTTATTTTTTAGTTATTTTGATAATTGATATGACCTAAGATTAAAGTGAATAATTAAGGTGACTGATCATTATAGAATTATTCAGCCAATATTGATTGTTATTTGATTTCAAGCAGACCAAATATACACTGAAAACACTTAGCAATACAATTTTAACATCTGCATAATTATCTTAACTGGAAATTGTGGGGGCTGCAGTTCTGTATACAATCTTGTGGAGTCCCTAGGTAATAACATATGCAGGAAAACCTCAAAAATAATAAAATGAATAAAACTCCTAACCCGTTGAGGTCATAGGGGTACCACATTGCTCCAATTTATTGTTTATGTGATGGTATAATCATTGGATAATAAATAAAATAAAGTAAAAATAAATTTAATTAAAATAGAATAGCAGCTTTGAAACAAAATGTTTTACAGAAAAATTCTCAGAATACCATGGACCAAAAAAATCACCAGTATAACCATCTTGAGAGCAATTAATGTAAAAGAAAACTGACTAAACAGCATGGTTCTTTCCAGAAAACTACACTATTTTGGCCATATCAAACGCCATGACAGCCTTGAGAAGACCATAATGGAGGGGATGATGTTTTGTCTAGGGAGATGAACAAAAGGCAGATGAAGAAGAAGATGGATGTGAGATATGAAAGACTACTTAAAAATAACAGTAACAGAAATAGGTGGACTGGTTAAGATTGACAGAAATTTTGAAAGGCTGTAATGACTGCTACATCCTGTTCAGGATATGCTACCTGATGGTGATAGTCATCGAAAGCGATAAATACTATATAAGTAATAATTTTGCTGTTATAGCCTATACTAACATTATTACTTAATATATTTATTGCTTCTTTGTTTTGTTACTGTGGCACTATCCACTTTGTCTGACATCCTCTGACATTTTGGTTATTTATAATAGTCATTAGAAGCAGGCTCTTTGGTAGAGTGGTTTGGGAAAGGGACAACATAGCAACCCTGCTGTACACAGACAGAAAAAGTTAGTCCCAGAACATGTCATAGGTGTGTGAGTTTATACCTGAATTTTAAACCTCTTGGTCAGGTCTGCGAAACTTGGAAACTGGGTAATGAAGCTTTGCTATCCCAATTTGTTACTGGAGCAAGAAAGGTGAGAAAAGAAAAGTGACACTGTTACCTTCCTAGCATGTCGTAAGAGGCGATTGAGTAGGTTGTGGGGTGGAGTTGGCTCTTTCATATCATGTATGGTCAAAATGACTAAGAAGCCATGATCAAAGGTGGATGTGTCAGACCAAAAAGTGCAGATATCTAAGTTGTAAACCATAACACTGCACTCTGTTCTCCGAACTACATCCTGCTGGTCTATAGGAGTTTGAGAGCAAATGAAAAAGAAAGTATTTCCAATCATTAGAAACATACAAGATAAGATAACACACAAAAGTCAACGTTTCAGCCAAAAGGCCTTAATCAAGATTACAACATAACACACGACGAGTAAAGACATTCACTGTCCATAAAAAATAACAGCTAAAAGGGATAATTGCCAGAGGAGCTTTTAACTCTGTTACGAAGTGTCACGAATTACTAAAAACACAACACAGATTTTACAACCACTTAAATAGATGGTTATTTACACAAAGAAAACTCTATGTCCATGTGAACAGGCAGCGCAGATAACGGAACATAAATGCATTACACTAAACCAGTTAAAGGAGGAGCACTGGCCCACAGAGATGGATATCCACAGAAAGCTGTATGGGAGCACTTAGGAGCTTTTAAATACAGCAGCATTCATTACGAGAACCGGACTTGCTATGTAGATATGTCAAAATGTGAACAAGAAGAAGAAGAAAAAGACTAAATACAATCAAGAAAGTATACAAAATCAATGTTTTTACCAACAAGGTCATCCCATGTCTTCATCAAGAATTAAACATACAGGTGATCTACCAAACCTGGCAACTTTCAGAACAATCATTCAGTATTTCACCCTTCAAATCTTTATTTTGAATTGCTGTTAATTTTCTCTACTCTAGTAAAGGTGTATACTAAAAAGTCATAATCATCAGGTACTGACTCTGCCAGCATCTTCTGTCTGTTGCCTTGATGGTGCACTCTACTAGACTAACCTGTCCATCTAATAAGGTTTCCTTCCCACATGTATCTCTGCCCTCTTGATTGCTGCCCTTCGACTCTTCCTTCAAGTAATGTCCAAAATATTTCATTTGCTTGATTTTTATTTCTTTCAATATTTTTTTTTCATACTCAGTGCTATCAGAATTTTTTTTTAACTCTTTCCATGAAGTCCTCTATATTCTTTTATAAATCCACATCTTCATCTTCTTCGTTCATTCTCAAACTCCTGCAGATTAGCAGGATGTAGTCCGGAGAACGGAATGCGTTGTGTCATGGTTTAAAACATTGCTGTGATATCTGCGCCTTTTGGCCTGACACATCCGACTTCAGCATGGCTTTTGGTCACTGACCCTATATGTGATGGGACAGCCAACTCCATCCCATAATCTCAAAGGCATCAATTCAGTCTAGTTGTTTGTTTGTTTTATCCATGTTTCTGAGCCATACATTAATGTAGAGTAGGTGTAGCAATTTAAAATTCCTATATTCAGTTTTTGTTTTGTTTAGATGTTAATATTTCCCTCTTGTCACTGAAGATGCTTTTAATATTTCCTATAGTGCTCTACAGTATTTTAAAAAACACAGCATCTTGTGAAAAGAGGAGAAATTCAGCTCTTAACAATGGAGAGTAGCTAAAAAGTCATGGGTAGACCAAAAGCCATCTACAGTGGTCATCCCATCTACGAATGCATAGATGCATAGTCTATTTGTAATCTAATATTCATTGTTTTTAACTCTTTCACTGAACAGTGAACATACTGATAGTATAGTAGACCAGCAGTACAAGAAAACTGGTTTCTGGTCCTACCCGCTCATGTTCATCACCCCGTTCATCACCGTGCTCAAACAAACCACACATGCTTGACCTTTTGTCACTGTCTTGAGTCTCTATCATCACAGCCACAGATGTCCACAAATATTTATTCATTCTACATCCTTATTCCCATCCTGCAAACCATGAAAGTCTACAATATAAAACCTACTGACTAATTGGAAATCAAGCTTTTTAAAAAGATTTATTTGACTATTTCCTTGATTTTCATTGGCTGTCACACAAAGTATAATCACAATGAACAATGAAAATCACGGGAATAGTCAAATGAGTCATTAAGAAGGTTTGATTTCTCATTAGTCAGTGGCTCTTATCATGTAGATGGTCATCTGCAAACAAATCCCTGCTTATATCATCTTCAGCTTGTTATTTCCGCTCCACAGGTTACCCCAGCAACTCTCCCATCCATCACCCAAGCGAGGCTGTCTGGGTCACTAGCGCAAGTCACCCAAGTCCCTTCTCTCCAATCCCTACTGATGCTGAAGGTCAACCGATGACAGGGTCAAGAACACGAGCTTATTCTGCAGGGTACCTCTCAGACTTATCTTTACAAAGTACTCCACTCACTTCAGGAATTACGTCATCGGCTTCGGCCAACAAGCCTGAGACACCAACTCACAAAGCTCTCACTGCTCAGGAATTACATGATACTACACTTTCAGCACTTAATGAAGCATTCAACACAGCAGACAAACCTCCAGCTCACAGGAAGATGTCCAAGAAAGCACCTCCAGGAACTTGTCATTACAACGTAAGTACACATTGTCATCAGTCATTCTACATGTTTTGCATTTATACTCATCATTCTACTCATCATCGCAGAAGAATGATGGTAAACCAGCATAGGACCGGTACTGTCAGCAGAAGTGTAATGGCGGATACACTCGAGGAGAGATCGGAGCAATTATGGATGTGTCCAGTTTGCAGTGATGATGATCCGACGACTAACTAACTAACTAACTCATCATTCTAACAGCCTGAAATATTTCAGCACTATTGCTATCATCTTCACGTAGCTAATAAAATCTGTAACTGTAGCTGAGACTCAATCTTTACTGAAGCAGACATCTGATCACCTATGGACATGTCCAGTATGTGAAAGGATAATAAGCTAACCTAATACAACCTGAGACATTTCACCACTATTGCTTTGATCTTGATGTAGTACAACCTCGAGGGCACCATGATGACCATCACCATTGAAATGATTGGCGGAAGGGGTAGGTTCTTTGTGTTTTATGGCATGAAGATGCCTATAGAATGGTGACTGTTCATGGTGCCCTTGATATCCAGGTCACTGCCTGCAGATCCTGCACCACGAATGACAGATCTAGGTACACTCTTGAAAATCAATTTATTTTTTAGTTCAGTTTTCTCAAGCCTTTTGAATTTACCACCAAACATTCATTTGTTTAAATTTGTGTTGGTGCTGTCCTGATTTTATTGCTATCCATGTTGTATTGGGTAATAATTTGTTATATTTGTTATCATATCCCATCCAATTTTCAACAAAACCCACTTTCATGACTATGTTTTCACATACATCATTGTCACCTTGAACTTCATATTGTTTACATATCAATAGTGTATCTAGTGCCTCTGTGGTGGTAACATTGTTTTTACTGTTGTCATTGTTTTTCACTGTTTTTTTAATATATTCTTAAGAAAGACCCAACAGTTCGAAATGTTGAAAATATCTTGCATATTGTAATTTGTATGTTTTAATGTTTACACCTCATAAACTATTAGTCTTAGTGATAGTCCGCCTGTTGTGTTCACGTGAAACTCAAAAAATATATTCTACATAAGTACTATTGTTAGTACAATCTGTTACATTTCAACACTGTTGTATGAACTTGACATAGTACAATCTGTTACATTTAAACACTATTGATATGAAGTATGTAATATTGTAGAATGTAGACGTTTATGTCTTAACATTGTTGTTTATGTTTTAGGTACAGGAAGGTGACACACTGGTCAAAATCGGCGCCCGCTTTGATGTAACACCCTCAGAGTTGATGAAAATTAATCGTCTTGTATCTAGGACAGTTTTTGTTGGACAGGTCAGTCATATGGCTTGCCATTGTTTGGTTTAGCTTAGTTTTTCTGAATCTATGATTACACACTTTGGGCAAACCCACAGATACTTAATCTCTCCCAGCACTAAGAGTATGCATGCTGATGGTTTCTGTAGCTCACCGGTTATGCACACCTTAGATGCACCGTCAATCACACCGTTCTTGGGGCTCCTGAGGTAATTCCAAATTCTTCAAGTTGCATTATATCTCCCTCCAGTCTAGTGTCCTTATTTAGAAAATGTTCATTACATGGTAACCATGCAGTGGATACCCTCTCACTGTGGAATACTAGGAAGTGAAAAAGCAGACCAACTGGCTAAGGAAGGTGCTGCCGAAGACCAACTAGATGTACTAATCACCTACCATCAGAAAAAAACAGATGATCAAGTGAATAAGAAAGCCACAAAAACTAACACAAGATGACTATCACATTATGAACAGATCAGAACAAGTTGTAATTCTATGCCTCAGAATGGGACACAACCAACTACCAGTCACATGTATACAAAGTTCAAGATTGGCAACACGGCCATGTGTACATGTGGACAGGCAGCACAGAGTGACAAACATAAATTTTCAAGAGTGTTCTGAGTATGAAACGCTGAGACAGACATATTGACCAGAGAAAACAACACTGGAATCAAAGCTCTATGGGCCACTGTATGAACTACAAAAGACAGTTAGTTTTATTCAGGAGACAGAATTACAGATATAGACATGTTTCAAGTGAACGAAAGAAGACAACGTCAGTGATGTTTGGTCTCAGGATTAACTAGTTAGTAATGTTTGGTTGCAGGATTAATTAGTCATGGTTGGTGAAGGATTCATTTGTCATGTTTGGTGTCAGGAATAATTAGTCATTGTTAGCTGTCAAGATTGATTGACCATATTGAATCTTTTAAAGCATGGACGAAGAGTCGGACACTATAATTGCCCTAGTAAAATACCGGTAAGATCAGAGACCAAATGGAAAGCTACAGTAACAGCCTCAACCTCCTTCCTCATACTGGAAGTAATTTTCCTATTTGCTTTCTTGCACTGAGCAATAATTTTAACACTTACACTAGCTGTAATGCTCAAACCAAACTTCTCACCATGGCAGACAAATCCATCTATGAACACTATAACATCATCATCTCCTGGGTTATCAGCTATCAGTTGATTAATTTCAAGGTCTGCTATTCCATTTTCCCAATCTCTACATTCTCTAGCCATGGTAATTATGACCTTATGAAAGTTTTTCATCAATCCAAGGTCGTTCTTCTTTTGGTAAGACCCAGACTGTCCTAACCTCGTCTATTATACTTTCTGCCTGTCAGGACTAGCTAGTCAGTAATGTTTGGTATAAGGATTAACTAGTCAGTAATGTTTGGTGTCAGAATTAACTAGTCAGTAAAGTTTGGTGTCTGGACTAACTAGTCAGTAATGTTTGGTGTCGGGACTAACTAGTCAGTAATGTTTAGCATTTCATTTCAGCATCTCATTGATGCTGGTGTAAAAAGATCAATCATATCAAACATTAAGGGCAGACAGACAAGGTTTCTTGGGCATGTGCGAGAAGAACACAGCTTGAACACTTAATAACCACTGGAATGATCAAGGGGAGAAGAGACAGGGGATGACAAAGAGAAAAGTTACAAGATGGACTTGTATTGTGGCACTGTAGAAGCTCACCAACCGAGCTTATTAACAATACAAGAGACAGAGAGTCGTGAAGAAACATGATCGCCTATGCCGTTCGGCATGGCACGTGATTAATTGAATGTTTAGTATCAGAGTTAAATAGTCAGTAATGTTTGGTTTCAGGATTAACTATTCAGTAATTTTTGGTGTCAGAATTAATTACCAGTAGTCAGTTTTTTTTGGGGTGTCAGATTAAGTATTAGCTGTTTAGTAATGTTTGATATCTTGGTTTAAGTCCCTATATATTTTCTAATGGACCCACAGCCAAGGAAGAAAGCTTAGTAGAATCAGCAGGAAAAGAATTCTTTTTTATATTTGACTATAGTCCAACTTTGTGAAGACACATGAAGGGTGTAGCATAGTTGGGAGCTCAAGCACAATTGACATACCACCACTTTTGCCATTTTAAACAAGTGGAGAACTGAGTTCAAGGCTCCAAGGAGTTATGTGACAACCATTGCTTGTGGATCATGATACACTCTAAATACAGTGTCAGGAGGAGAGTTTAGCTAGGTTGTAGTATTTAAAACAGAAACGAAATCATTTCAGTGCAGAGTAAACTTTGTGTACAATGTTGAATTTGAACAAAGTTTTTGCATTGTTGGTGAACAAAATATCATCTAAGAGGGGGAATGAACTTTAGTCAAATTCTGCTATCATGCATTTCCTGAGCATAAACCAGGCTCTCAGGTGATAAAAATTCTGTTTACACAGGTTTAATGGTCCATCTTTTTTACACAAGTCCAATTTACTGACAGAAGAACACCTCATGTGAAATAGACATAGCCGAACCAAATTCAACTTCCTGCCTACCGTTTACACCCCAGAAACTAACCCAAAACACCCAGTGATATTGACCTCTAAAGACCAGTGGCACAGTGGATGTTGATACACTCTAGACGACTGTCAACAGATTGAAAGGCTGTCACAAGCTATAGAAATCCACCTAAAACATAGGTCTGCAAAAAATGGTTCTATCCACTCTCTTCAACTCAAATTATGCTAGTTAATTGTGAGTGAAAACAAACAAAAAAACATTGTTTAATTAAATTTTATGCCATAGTTTGCTACAGAGTAATATTTTTATCTCATAGTTTTGCATTCAGTAATGTTTGATGTTCAATAATTCTTGATGTCATAGTTTGTTATTCAATAGGGTTTGATGTCATATTACTATTCAATACAGTTTGATATCATAGTTTGCTATTGAGTAAGGTTTGATATCAATTTTAATTTTCAGTGTTGTTTGATGTAAATTTTAACTTTCAGTAATGTTTGATGTCATAGTTTACAGTTTATAATGTTTAGATGGTTTCTTGTATTGTCATTATAGTACTGATATATCTGTGGATTTTGTTCCCACCCTGGGCCAGAGTCAGAAATAACTATCACACCACCAGGAAGGTAGGTTTCTAACTGCACTGTTCCGAACCACTGCAGCCAAGATAAGGTTCACTGTGCTCATTCCCCACCATCAATAGCCTAATTGTTGTGCCGAACTTCTCTATGGCTCCAGGCATGTAACCAAATATTCAAGGCGAAAGGCTTATCACATCCTAGGTCACAGTGCTTTTATTATGGGACTCAGACAGGAAAACAGTATAGTCAGTCTCCTCCTCCCCAGTGCTGCACAGTACATCTCTGGCAAACTCCCAACCACAGAAGGTGCATGCATATATACAAATAAAGCATAAATAAACACACACAAATGAAATATAATTGTGTAGGTGACAACTACGAAGTTTCCAGAAGAAGAAAGCCTCATTATACAGGCATATATATCAACTAAGGTTTTCTGTTGCATCAGTGACTTGATGAGTGGACATAGGTGAGACTCACAGACAGTCCACATGCTTGGTAATGTTTAAATGTAATAGTCTAATTGTAGTTACAGTAATTTATATCTGTAAAAGTAAAGGTAAGATAAGTTAGAAATCAGCATCATAGCACATGGTTTTCCCATAAATGTTTAGCTCCCTAGTCAAGAAACTAGGTCATCTACTGCACTTGCTCAGTAGGGATGGAGCCTTTTCTCAACCTCCCCAGAGCATGACCCTTGGTACATTAATTCCTTGTGGCTGGGAGAACTATGGGAGTAATTTTTATTTCAGACTATGAATAACGAGTGAACATGAAACCAGGTCTGCTGGTTGACAGGTGAGTGACTTTATGCTACCCAAAGAATTTATTAAGGTCCCCAAAGAATTTATTTAACAATTTCAATATTAATATATGGTCAGAAAATTAATGTGACTGACAGTAACCGATATATGTCTTTGATGTCTGCAGACATTGTTTTTACCAGACCCGGACTATATACCCAGCAAGTCTCCTACACCAAGTACTAGTCCCATCACTGACACCAGACCTAAAATGGTGAGAATTCTTTGTTTTGTCTTCTGTGGCTGACTTTTTCATTATGCCTGTAATGTTATCCTCACTAAATACCTTCAACATAAAACATGATAATATTAGCCATTCCTTGCAGATGATAATGACAACAGTCCCATATGTGTGTTATTGCATTATTCGGGTGTATGCACTTGGAGATTGGAGTGTATGCCCTCACTTTAATCCAATTTTCATAGCGCAAGTCATGGCTTTCATCATCATCTCATTAATCATCACAAAAAAAAGTCCTGCGGCGATGGGCGAGTGACAAAGTGGTAGGTGTGGATACACTGGCAGCCATAGTCACAAACCTGCACGTAGGCGGCTCAGGCCATGTGGTCGTTCTCCAGAGACATTGAGGCACCTCTGGAGTCCGGCAGCAGTCTGGGCGACTGAGCAGCCCTTTTCAGGTTCTTTTATTTGGCCTGTGATGCGTTCGGTCTCACCATACACCGTGAAGACTTTAGTAATGTATCAACCAGCGCCAGGTATCCCCTACACAGAGCCAGTGATCACAGTAAAGGGACAAAAACTTAATACTGCCAATAAGTTTGTATATCTCGGCAGCACACTATCACAAACTGCAACAATTGATGAGGATGTTGCCCTGCGTATTGCTCGTGCCTTCATGCCAACGTCTGGATCAGGCGTGGTCTTAGTCTGACAACTAAGTTGGACGTGTACCGTGCAGTGGTTCTACCAACACTGCATTATGCTGCGTCATCCTGGACTGTCTATGCGAGACACGCTCGACAGCTTAACTCTTTTCATCTTAGGTGCCTACGAAACCTCATGGGAGTACGTTGGCAGGATCGTGTGCCAGATACGGAAATTCTTCAGAAGTCCCATATGCAAAGCATCCATGCAATGCTGATTAGGTCCCAACTACGCTGGACTGGCCACATCGTCCGTATGCCAGACAAGCGCCTTCCAAAGAGATTATTCTATGGGGAGTTGTGTGAAGGTAAACGTTCAAGTGGAGGGCAGAAAAAGCGCTTCAAGGATAACCTAAAAAGCTCTCTCAAGAACTGCAGCATCAATCCTAGATCCTGGGAGACTACAGCACATGATCGCTCAGCTTGGCACACTCAGATCACTGCTGGCATCACGAAATTTGAAAACGAAAGAACACTGCGGGCAAGTGAAAGAAGCGGAAGGACAAATTCGTAAATTCTCCTACCTCGAACCTTCAGCACTCCTGCATGCACTGCAATAGAACTTTCCGTGCATGAATCGGACTCATCGGGCATCTACGAACTCACAAACTAAATTAGTTAATTACCCATTTTTAATTATTATATATATATATATATATATTCTTTCATCGCATTTAATGTTTTTTCATGCCATGCTCATCTTTGCTTGCGAAGGAGGAACATCATCATCATCATTCTCAAACTCCTGCTAGGTCTGTTTTGTAGCAGGACAATGGCCCTTATTCTTCTTGCTAACCTCAGGAATTGCAATTGATGATCTTACTTCCTGTGTGCAATGGGGAGGTTTCTCAGAGCTTTCTTTCACAACCAGAATACTTCAGCTTTCAGCTTAGTTCAATGCTATTGAAGGAGCCTTCTACTCAGAGGGGGTACATGTCACGAGACGAGCTGATAGTTTGCCTGGGTCACCCATTGTGGTCTTTCCTCCAATGATGCGCTTCACAGCCAGCGAGCTATTCCTCATGTAAGAAGATCATTCCATTACCACACTTCGAGTCCCTGGGTCCAAGATCTAGTTTCTTCTGTATGAGCCATGTTGGGCAACGGCTACAGTCGAGTTAGACTAGGTTTGTGATGTCCTTGAAGACAAGATCTTGCTTCACATCTATGTTGCCCACAGAATCCTTCTTCTTCTTCTTCTGCGATCAGTTTCCTATGCTCATAAGTCTATACAGGAAGGTGGGCCGCCTCCATGAATTCAGTCGTCAGCAGGAGGTCTTCACGGTTGCCCCACAACTTCACCTTTAGATCTGTCTCTTGGGGCCATATTTTGGTTCTCACGTCATCAAAGAGTGGGCATGTCTGCAGAATATGTTCTGGAGTCTGGGGACCCTTTTGACATGGGCATTGGTCAGTTTGGGCAGCCTCCCACAGCATCCAGAGTCTGAGTCTCAACACTGCTTCAGACAGAAGTTTAGAACAATGTGCTCTCCAACATTTGTTCAATATTTTTCCTATGTGCAATGGTGAGCTGTATTCAAAGCTATTTTTCCATACCCAGGAGTGCATGTTCAAGTTTGTTTATCCAATAAATGAGTCATGACTCCTACTTTGAATAGGGTCAGTTGTGGTGTCTCGGTGGGCTTCTTTGCTCTGATGAGTGAGAACAGCACTTCCGCAAATCGGTTTCATGCTGGAAAATTGTAGATTTATTGCCATTATATCATTTCACATACACAATGCTGCCCTCTAGCTCGTGTTGGCTTTTCCAGGTTTAATGTATACTCTTAGGATCACCTATCTTAGCAAGATCTACCCAAGTCGGGACATATACCTTGGTTGCCTTTCCAATGTTTCTGCATTTTTTTGCTGACCAAGACGAAATGCAAAGATGCCTCACATCACTGTGTGATGACTGCTTCTGGGTGTGTTGGCATAGAGGTCTTGGAGATATTTCCTGTCTCTTTGTAGGCAATTCTAATTCCATCTACAGCCTCCACATCCATTGACAAATAAATTCAAGTAGGAAGCATGGGGATAATAAATGAAAATAACTTTTACAGCTGATGGAAATTAACCAGGTCCGTTTTAGTGGCACCGAATCGCCTTGCAACTCCAGAATGAGAACAACACTGAGAATGGGCCAATTGAGACAAGGACTATTACAATAATGAACATCCCGTACAAGTATTTACGTATCCTCAGAAACACAAACATAGAACATTTATATTTGTACCACAAAGACCTAAAGACCTGCGTGTAAACATAAATAACATAGAGACAGAACACTGTTGCTTTAAATAATATCTTATACAAGTAAAGTCAAGTAGAAAGTATGAAGATAAATGAAAATTAAATAAAATAATTTTTATTTATCCTCATGCTTCCTACTTAAATTTACTTGTATAAGATATTATTTGAATCAACAGTGTTCTGTCTCTATGTTATTTATGATTATACAAACACCTTTAGGTCCTTGTAGTACGAATATGAATGTACTATATTTGTGTTCCTGAAGATACTTGTACGGGATGTTCGTTTTTGCTGTAATAGTACTTGTCTTGATTGGTCTGTTCTCAGAGACTTGAATAAACAGGTTGAATGTCTTGACGAGATTGCATCTTTTTTGGGGATGTGGTTAGTCAAATACAGAAAACCTGTTTACTGAAGTTTCACGGCAATTCATTGCCGCAAGAATGGACCTGGTTCAATTCCCATCAGCTGTAAGAATTACATCCACTGATACAAGCCTAAAGGTATTAACTTGGGAAGACAGCAAGAACAACTGTATCTATTTCTAAGGTGCACCACAGTGAGGTAATTTTAGGATCTTGGGTTATCTGCTAACCCTGGACTCGCACATGAGCAATGCGAGACCCTTTTGTACCCTGACAATGATGCAGCTGTAGCACATTTCATTAACTTTGCCCAATTTAAAAATGATGTATCTCAGCAAATACATAACGCACATAATTGAAATTTTGTATGTGAATTTGAAATGGTATAGAACCTATAAATTGCATTTTTCATTTATTTGCGATATATATGAAAAATCTACTTGCCAACTCACATCTCATGCACATGTTTAAAGATGTGCCACTTATAATACCTTATTTACACATTATTGGTTTATCATAAAATTAGCATGAATTAAGTGTGAAATTACACTATTTTGTACTATTGTCCACAACACACAAACGGTGTTTAAGGTTGTATAAGGTGTAATCTCTTAAGTGGTAAAATTTCTTTTCTTGATACACAATAATTAATATACCGACAAATATCAAAGGATTTCATACATTTATAGAAAATTAACACGATGCAAAAATATAAAGTATATATTTAGTGTGTCTAACCAAATATAACATATGCAAAAAAAATGGCATGAATTCTATTTGTTTAAGGGAAAACTAGTGAAGGTGTTATAGATTTCCAGCAGGATTTAGATCTCTTCGACGGATTTGTATCATAGTTTCTCAAAGCATCCCACATATTGATCGTAATTGTAATCAGTATTACAGCAATTTTATGTTATTTTCATTCGCAAACTCATAATTTAACTTATATTGTGGGCAGTGTAACAACATGAAATTAATAATTTAACATACTGATATATTCATTTTGATAATCTTCAGGAAGGTCATGATTATGGGATTAACAGAACAGTGACCTTCACTATTTTTTTAATTGTAAAACTGATATAACTAAATTAACTAACGTTCGAGGTTGAAGAGAGTGTACTTCACCATAAGAGGTACATTTTACTTAACCAAAAATTAACATATATTGTGAGATATATGAATTGTCCATAAATTGTGTCAACAAATATTTGCTAATTATTGACTCCCCTTGGCAACAACTTCAAGAATTCAGAGACCCCAAATGCTTAATTATGCCCCCCCCCCTCCCCTTAAACTTTTTTTTTACAGACAGAGAACAAATAAACTACATGATTTATTTGTTAAATGTTCATTTGTCACTATCTGCAGGAATTAAGAGTGATTTGCTCTTACCTCCTATGTACAATGGGGTAGTTTCTCAGATCTTTCTTTCATACCCAGGAGACTTCGGCTTTCTACTTAATGCAATGCCTATTGAAGAAGCTTTCTATTCTGAGTGAGTCTATGTTATGAGACGAGTTTGCATGTGTGACAACTGAGGCCTGGACTTCTATTTCGGGGTGCAAAGAATATGTCCACTTCCTTCTGTCCAGGCATGCCGTGGGAGGCGACTAAAGAAAGTTGATGGAGTGGGCTGACGACCTGTCACTTGTGAAAAACAATTGTCACATCTTGTCTCGATTTCTTAGTCGTCTTCTGTCAAATGAGCCCATGGATGACGGAGAGATGCAGGTCAGCGAACATTGCACATTTGTTCTTTTGTAGACGACTTCTAGGTGACGGGAATGCTAGGTATGATATCACTGCAGATGGGTCAAAAGATCTGATGGAAGAATGATGAACAGGTTGACCCAGAAGTATATTCTGCACTCTTGGCAGGACATTATGATTATGGGATGCTGTTACACTGAATCGCCTCCTTTCGGAACTAAAGATGCATACAAAAACATCCTTAACACAGCCATCCCTTGAGACAGCATACCGTATGTGTCTGAGTGCCACCTCTGTTACTCAACTGAGGAGGACCTATGTTTTTATCAGAAAGGTACCTGCTTACAGCTAAAGGGAATATTTCATGACCATAATCAGTACGAGATCAGTTAATATTTTGCCTGGGACACCCACTGTACAACTTTCCTCCACGAGGCACTTCGCTGTCGCCGAACTATTCCCCGTGTATAAAGACGCCACCATTACTCCCTAGGTCCCAAATCTAATGTCTTTTGTATGAGCCGTGTTGGACAACGGCGGCGACAGTCAAATTAGACTAGGGTTAGACTAGGGTTGCTCTACGTTTTCGTGCTCTACATAGACGAGGTTGCAGGTCGCCGTACACGTCGGAAGTCTGGAATTTGACCTGTGCATTTTCCACGCACCTCCCTCGTTTGCATGTGATCGCCTTCCAATCCATCTCTAACAAAGGTCTGTATTTTGGCCCTGTATCATTAGATTTAAAACCCAAATAAGTGTTGATTGCGCATATCTCGGACGAGTAGCATCACAGCTGGCGAACATTTCTTGTATAAGGAAGACCTCTTTTACCATTGGGTGTTTAACCTCTGTATGAGTTTCTCTGTATGAGCCGTGTTGGCAACGGCGACAGTGGAATTAAATCAGGGTTAGTTCGTCTTCAAATACAAGGACTTGCTACCCGTCTACTTTGCCCACATTATCCAGAGTCGGCGTCACACTATTTCGGTCATTTAGTTGAACATTATGTACTCCCCGACACTTGTTCGATGCTTCTCCCTTGACAATTCAGCACAATTAGGAACTATTCACAGCGTTCTTTCCATACCTAGGAACACATGCTCAGTTGATGTGACCAATACATGAATCATGGCTGCTCCTACTTTTAATGGCATTAATTATGGTGAGACGTTTGCTATGAACACATCATTTTGGCCAATGTGTGTTCTCGACCATGAACAATATTTCGGCTTACCGGTTTCGTGCTAAGCTATTATTTGAAGCAACATTGTCCTGTCTCTATCTTATTTATGTTTATAAGCAGGCCTATTGGTCTTTACAGTACGAATATAAATGTTGTATGTTTGTGTTCCTGAGGATACGTCAATACTTGTACGGGATGTTCGTTGTTGTTGTAATAGTTATTGGTTCATTCTCAGTGACTTACGTACACAGGTTGAATGTCTTGACGAAATCACATCTTTTCTTGGAGATGTGGTTGTTCAAGTACGGAAAACCTGTTTTCTTGAGTGGCAAGGCGATTTGTGCCTCTATAATGGACCTGATTCAATTCCCGAATTGTTTTCCCTCGAGACGTTCGCTTTGCCGCTACACCGTAGCGATATCTACCCATATCGGGACATCGATATTTGTCACTCCTCCAGTACACCTGCATTCTAGCTGTCCGTGCAGAATGCCGTGCGTTACTGCATGTCGACATTGCAGCTGGCTGTGTTGGCTGAGAGTGGCCGAAGATATTGCTTATCTTTTTGCCATCAATTCCCATTCCATTTAAAGTGTTAGCCAGACACACCACACGAGCCATGGTATGTCTCCATAGTGCAACCCGAGTAGGTACTTTTAATATTTTGGTTATTTGCTAACCCTTGGAAAAACACAAAAGCAATGTGAAACCCTTTACACCCCAATTGGTGTATATAATGTTGACGTCAAAGCTTGTTAAATATTTCACCCTTCCCTTGTTAACAATTGTCAAACTTTGTCAGACACAACTCCCCCCGCCGCCGTCGCCCAATCGTCGATGTAATTTAATGTAATTTACGGACAGTAGAGGTAAAGGTATGGCCCATGGCAGCAACCTGTCGTTGGGGATGAAGATTACTCTTCATGTACTAAGCCACAGCAACTATTAGGTGTGGTGGCCAGTTCCCTTCTTTGCTGTCTTTACCTCTCCTAACTCATGCATCAGATACTTATTTACAGCTGTGTCGACTGGAGGAGTGGTTGTGTCAAGCGAGAAACCACAACCCGGATTTTGTTTTGTCCGGACGTCGTTTCTAGAGTCCTTTAAAACAAATAGCAAATAAACCTTGTGTTCAGTATTAATTTCATATAAATGACATAGTGGAAAAGAGCAAGATTGTTTATTTGCACTGTAAGTCATAATCTACTGAGATTATTCATTTAACCTTGAGTCCATCTATCTAGTTACACATCTAGATATTTGAGCACATGATGCTTAGTGATCTGAGAGAATATCAAAAGGATTGAGAGAATGCACACGGAAAGAATGATTACAAAACGAGACAATAGAGAATGTGGATATGAGAGTATAACCAGAAGCACGTGTATGCGTCAGGTGATATGTCATATAACCACATATGGTAAGGGTCGTGTGTCCATGCATAAAGTCAGGCCTATGTGTGTGCTTGTGTCAGCGGTAGGCAACATGATAACCTGATTTCAGCAATGATATATTGTCAGTTTACACTTGTAGGACAATAACAATAATATGATGAAAATTCGCTACTTGTTGGTCTATTAGCTTTCACTTTGCAGGCAGTCGTGGCTCGTAGCCTTTGTTTTCATTCTGTTTGTTTGTGTGCAGAATTATGTCTCTTAGATTCAAGATCTTAGATGGGGGAGGGGGGTTGGCTGTTAAGGCGGAGATCCCCCCCCCCTCCATTTAGGAAATGAAAATATGACTTAATAATAGGAATATAGTTAACGGCGGATAAACCACCTCCACCCCAACGAATTTTTCAGAAGAAGGTCATCAAATTTCTCATGAAAAAAAAGGAATTATGGGTTAATGGCATGCGTTGGGTTTTTGTTTTAGGTATACTTCCCCCCCTCCCTCCTTACTGAAGATAGTTGTTACAAACAGAACTCATTCCTTTGAATTGAGATGTTCTATCTATCTATCTATCTATCTATCTATCTATCTATCTATCTATCGTCTTTTCTCTTATGGGTGTCGCATGATTGAATGTCAATCCAATTTTTGAGTCGACACGTTTGATCGCTTTATAGGCAGTAATGTGACGTGTCAGAATGTTGGTAGTGCCTTTATGTACCACCCTCTTCTCTGTATCTTGCTGTTTCCATTTTCATGTTGTATGCTCTTACCACTGGCCATTTCTGCTTCTTGTCGAACCCCAGGAATTGCGAGCGATTTTCTCTTACTTCCTATGTGCAGTGGGGAGGTGTCTCTGAGCTGTCTTCATACCCAGGAGGCTTCAGCTTTCAGCTTAGTGCAATGCCTATTGAAGGAGCCTTCTACTCAGAGGTGGTGTGTGTGATTGTTTGTCTTTCCTTTCCTCAACGAGGTGCTTCGGAGCTGTTCCTCGTTTAGGAAGACCATTCCATTACCACCCTTTCTGTCCCTAGGTCCTAGACCTAATTACTTCCGTATGAGCCGTGTTGGATAACGGCGACGGTCGATTAGACTCAGGGTTGATACACCTTCCTAGACGATGTGCTGCTTTGCCGTCGAGGGTCTCAGATTTGACCTGTGCATTTGTCACGCACTCGCCTCGTCCGCTTGAGATGGCCTTCTAATCCATCGCCAGGCACGGTCTGTATATTTTGACTCTTCGCCATGTATATTACCAAAAGGAGTAGGTAAAATACGGATCTTGGACGAAGAGCTTCACACTGGGGCCTTGGGTACTGAACCGAATTATCTCTGTATGAACTATGTTGAGCAATGGCCGACAGTCCAGTTGGGCTTGGTTTGCAATGTCGCTACAGACTTGCGCCCCTCCCCTCTACGTTGCCCGCAGTATCCAGAGTTCGAGTCTCAGCACTGCTTCGGTCAGACATTTGATCAATGCACTCCTTGATATTTGTTCAATGCTTGTCCTGTGTGCAATGAGGAGCTGTATTCAAAGCTGTGCCCCATAGCCTGGAGTGCATGTTATAGTTAGCGTATCCAATACTTGAGTCATGGCTCCTACTTTGAATGGGGTGAATTATGATGGGACATGTGGGTTTCTGTGTGTTCTCCAGCATGAATAACACTTCCGCCAGTTGGTCTCACGTTGGAATATTGTAACTTTGTTGCCATTGAATTGATTCACACACTACGCTACCCTCTAGCTTGTGTTACATTTTCTTGATTCGGTGTGTACTCGTAAGATACCGTATTTTAGGGACATTGACATTGGTCACCACTTCAACGTCTCTGCTTTTTAAGCTGGCTGAGACGGAGTGCACAGATGCTTTGCATCACTGTATGCCGACAGTGATGTTGGTTATAATGGCGTAGACGTTTCGGAGATATTTCCTGTCTCTCTGCAGGCAATTCTCATTCCATCTACCATATCCACGGACACGAGCGTAAAAGCGTTAGCCAGGAATATAGCAAGAGCATCTGTATTTCTGTATTTCTGTTTCCAGGATGCACCACGAGGAGGTACTTTTAGGATCTTGGTTATCTACTAACCCAGGGTCCGAATGAGAGACCATTTGCACCCCTCTCCCTAGCCAATAGTGGTTCATTCTCATGTTTACTGGTAACAGGGAAAAGGTGGGTCAAATATGGACCGACTGAAATAAAAGTGTTACATGCTCTGGCCCCCACACTAAAAAAAAATACGACTTGTAGCTCCAAATGACATTTTTTTAAAAATCGGTTTGGTCCCTATTCAAAAAATCTCAGTCCGCGCCGGCTCAAAATAGTGACACACCTCTGACTTAGATACTGCTTGCTGTGATAGCTATCTTGAATATGTGGAAGTTGTATTGACTGGTAATTCCACACATTGTGTTATGGTTAGTTGTGTATGCAGTGTCAGTGTTTAGAGTCTCCACTGGCGTGAGTTTGTGTTCACTAACTATTGGATTAGCATTCAAATGTGTTATATCGTTTCAACCCAGTCCTTTTTATGTCCAAATACCTAGGCCCTGCATTCTGAACTCTAGCAGCGTCAGGTAATTTCACCACTTTGTGTATACTTTGTATCGCCAGTTAATGAGAAGCATATAAATCGTCAGATCAGCCAAGATAAGTGACGCTTTTGAGATCAGCGCACACAACATATAGTCTGCAATTGCACTTAGTTTCAATGTCTGTTTATTGCTTTAATTTGACAAACTCTATCAAACGTTTGTTTGCAGTTATTATTTACATTATATCACCGAATGGCAACTCTTTGTGCAAGAGTAAGTTAACTGTTGGTACCACTAAGGATAAACATTTTCTTCCTATCTATATCTATGTGACGTGTCCTTTACAGAACGTTGTCCTCACTGTCACTCTGTAAGCTTCTCGGTTCTGTGCACACTGCCCAGCTTTTTCCAGTACATGCTCAGAAGCTCTTTGATATCCTGTGACCATCGTAGTCTTTGTTTTCCACTTCTTTCCTGAAACGTTTCCCTTCATTCTCTATCACAGAAGGTAAACGTTCTATATATATACCATGGAAGATTGTGTGTGTTATAGAAGGTAAAGTTTCTTTATCATAGAAGATAAACTTTTGCTACCATGAAAAATAAACTTTCTGTTTCACCGAAAAATACATTCCATACCACAGAATTAAAGGTACATTTTCTGTATCACAAAATGTAATCTTTCTCTGTACCTTGGAATGTACATTTCTGTACTATGGAATGTAAACTTTCTACACAGTGGAAGGTAACCTTTCTGTGTAGCACCAAAGACAAACTATCTATACCACAGGAGACTGCACTGTACAAATCAAGATAATAATTGCATTGGCGACAATGAAACTTGCCCAAATGAAAAATCTTTGGCAAGGTACCAACAGCATAGCCAAACCGTGGCTATCGACAGTACTACATGCCTTCTAACTGAGTTAATCAGAACCCTGTTCGTTACGTTTTTGATTATTCTTGGGCTTTTGATTGATCGCTATTTACATACCTAGAGTTAAAATGCCAAAAATAGCCAATGTCAACCAATAGATACACGCAAATCGGAAACTAGTTCATGTTTACGTTTTAGTTGACAGGTCTCCTATACTGTCTTTCGGTCACGGCCACACTATTTATGATCAGAACATGCGTATTTCCTGTGGCAAAATACGGTATGGAAGCTTGGAGATTAATTAAAACAGTAGCAAAGAGAATCGCTGCTTTTGAAATGAGATTTTACATAATAATTTACGTATACTATGGACAGCTAAAAAGATAAATCAAGAAGTGTTAAGATCAATATACGTCGATCAGTTAGTTACCTAACATCTTAACAAGAAGGCTGTATTTTTTTTAGTATATGTATATCATATAAAGAGACGTTATAGCATGGAACATATTACTAGCTAAATGCAGAGTAAGCGGCAACAGAGCAAGAGGGCGCCCAAGACGATGGTGGCGCATTGATATATCAATTGCTTAAATATGTTTCTAGCTGCGGCAGGTCAACACACCCAGAATGTTGTCGGAGAATACACAAGGAAGACCACGTTCTGAAGAGAATATGTCACATGGTGATCACTGTTACTTCTGTGTTCAAACATGGGTTCTAGATAACAGGATACTTTGCTACTTGATGTTCGACGTCACAGCAAGAATCGGATGTGAATGCATATTTCCAGAGTTCCTTTCCAGTACGATGAGTTGTGTTAGAAGTTTGTGAGCTATACTGATGAATACGCGTTTAGCTGGTTTTTAAAGTACTCAAACAACTTGCAGGTTCGTAAATACACCTTCAGTATAGAAGGGGAGGGGGGGGGGTGTGTTACCTAAGAAAATGTACGGTCATGCGCCCATTTGTGCGTGGAATTTCTACTTATGTTTTAGAAAGTTGATGACCTTTTTTTACGAAATATCGTCAGGGGTGGAGATGATTTAGTCAGTGTTTTGTGCTCAGTGACGTGAGTGTGGACCGAGACCGTCGGCAGTAGAAGACCTATGTGCAGAATTAATTAGGATCTCATTCGTTACGTTTTCTATTATTGTCGTATTTTTGATGGTCACTATTTATATAATTGGAGTGGCATGCCAAAAATAGCCAATGCGACTCCGTGTATATAAATGGTAACCAACCAAAAACACGACAATTATCAAAAACGTAACGAGTTCCTAATTAATTCTGTACAGAGGTCTTAACAGTAAAGTCCATGGTCACGATGGGGGAAATGTTGCTGTTTTTTATGTGGGGAAAATTCTGTTTTCAGTAATGTAAATGTGTGGGAAATGTTGTTATATATGTGTGGATAATTCTGCTGTTTTCAGTGTGTGGACAATGTTGCTGTTTTCTGTTACATATTTTTGTTTGATACCAACGTTTATGTGTTCAGTGATATGTGTGGTATAGTTGGCCAATTTCTACCCTCCATTTACATGTCGAGTGTTTTCGTCATTGGCACAGTTGGCACATATATGCTTATTTCTAGTTCTGCGTTAATTCTTAAACTCATGCAGATCAGTAAGATGTACTCCGGAGAATAAAGCGTGTCGTGCCATGGTTTACCACTTAACTGCGATTCTGCGCCTTTAGGCGTGACATATTCAACTTCAGCTTTGCTCCTGGGTAACTGGTCCTATACGGGATAGGTCAGCCAACTGTACTCCAAACTCCCCTTAGTCACGTCGTACATACTTGGCAGGTAAAAATGTCGCTATTCTTTGGGGTCCTTTCTGGTCCCGGCGACAGACTTACTGCTCCACAGTTGCTGTCACCACGACTACTAATACTAATAATAATAATACACATTTTTCTTTGTTCTCCACTGTTGCTGCCACCACCACCAAATAATACACTTTTTCTTTGTGCTTCACTGTTGCTGCCACCACCACCACCAAATAATACACTTTTTCTTTGTGCTTCACTGTTGCTGCCACCACCACCACCACCAAATAATACACTTTTTCTTTGTGCTTCACTGTTGCTGCCACCACCACCACTATACTGCTACGATTACTACCAATAATAATATTATAATAATATATATTTTTCTTTGTGAAAGATAGAGCTACATGTGTCACTCACTAGCTAGTTCTCTTCTTTATCATCCTCACCATCTGTCTTGTGGATTTTCAACCATTTCTTGCCCTGTTTTTATTTCGACTTCTTACTCTTCGCGTCCTCTGTCGACTCCAGTTAGACAGGATGGTTACTACCTATCTTATAATTAATTTATCAGATTCGTGTATGTGAACCAAGTACCGGGCGATAGTCAGCTATGGTCAAGTCCTTCTCAAGAATAGCCCTTCGTGCGGATCCAGACAGCGTAACTAATCTTAGCCGATTTGAGTTTTCCCTGTGTTCTTCATTGGCTGGCGACACAACAGTAGATAATGATCAGTCGCATTAGTCAAGATAAATAACGTTCTGTAAGATCTGTACGCAGGAATGTTCTGGAGAAGGACACGCTATAGGTGTAATCTACAATGTAAAAAATATGTGCCAATATCCTGGTAAACAAAAGCTGCTGGCCACACTGTAGTTACAGAAGCTCGTTACTGTCCCTGGAATTGATTGATTGCCAAACTGATGTTGCACACAATTTGAGCAGCTTGTGCGCGCGTGAACAGACTGCGGGCTAATTAATCACATTGCGGCTGCGAGGCTAGTTAACCAGTTGTTAGTTTAATCAACAGTACATTACTCGTCAGGAACTAAACACTATATGCCATCAGTGTTGACATCATGACCGCTATTAGCCGATACAAAAATGTGTACCCTCGGAAGAGCCACTTTATCTTTATGTACGTGTAAATAATC
This sequence comes from Meghimatium bilineatum, assembly GCA_034231615.1. NCBI lineage: Eukaryota > Metazoa > Mollusca > Gastropoda > Stylommatophora > Philomycidae > Meghimatium > Meghimatium bilineatum. Next base: position 22,154,410 of record CM067306.1, read on the forward strand.
CGTTGTTTTGTTAGATGGGGCCAAAGTTGTGCGATATGTTTTCATAGTGGGTGTGAGCACGTGATGATAGTGGATATCTCATCCGGAGACTGTGATATCTGATAGGCATGCTGTCAGAATAGTGATATTACACGAGGAATATATGCCCTCCTTCTGGACTGTATTTGATCATAGAAGTGAAATGATATTGTGATATAGCTGGTCTGTATATGTTGGTATAGTGTTTACAAAATGTATGCAACTGTTTATTAACCTCCAACTCTTCAATGATTTGACCAATTCATGAACTATTTTATGTGTAGGCCTATACTGATAATTATATAATCATTATATACAGTTTTTAAGTAAAAATCTATCGTATTTTCACTGATTTTGCTGTCAAGTGTCGCAGAATTGAGTGGCGACCATTTTTCAAGATATGCGACGTTTGGTCGCTTGATATGCAGTAATATTGTGACATCTCAGAACGTTGGTAATTCTTTCGATCCATCTTTTCCTTGATCGTCCTCTGCCCCTTGCTCTTTCCATTCTCTTGTCGCATGCTCTTGCTGCTGGCCAATATGGGTTCACATCAAGTTCCGAACTATTTCCGTCTCTGCTTTTCAATATATTTGACTCCACGATCGTAGGTACGTCTTCGCTAGGACGGGGAGAATTAACCTTAAACAAAAAAGGTCATTCGCCTATATTCATTTCAATTTTATCTTTTTTCATTAGATTTTTTATGACCTTGTTGAAGTAACTCGTTTAATATGGGGGGGGGGGGTGTTAACCCATCTTTGGGCCAAATACTAAAGATGATGTTCTGATTTCCTAAAAAGGGGACATGGAACCCCCCCCCCCCACACACACACACACACACACCTATCTACGGTTTTATTTGACTGTAAAAGTTGTTCCAACAGTCCTTGTAATCTCTTCATTCCTGACATGGTTTTTCTCTAAGCACAAATAAAGATCATATTTCCAATAGATTTTGTTTGCCATATCTAAACACAAGAACATAATTAGTATATTTAATGAAAACAATAGAAGCATTTCATGTATAGAACATTACTACTCAACTATTATTGAGTTCTGGAAACGCCACTTACTTGGTTGGAACAGTAAAATGTACCTCCTCTCAACCACGGACGTCAGTCATTCTGCTTCCTCTTCTGCGTTTGCTCTCTGATAATCATGAAAGTTTGTGTTTTTTCCGCAGGGGAGCACGTGAAGTACGTTATGCTGACAGTTTCACAGCAGAGCTGTGTTATTTTGCAACTTCCGAACCATTACATCCGATTTCAAAATGCCTTTAATTCGGGTGTGCTTTCATATCTTGTGACATCCTATATATCTGTCGCTAGGCGATAGCTGTATATCGACTCTACGTCATGAAGGTTTATCATCCATTGTGCCCTTGGACTTCTCAAGCCAAAAAATGTCCTTGGGTGGCAGTACTCGATGAGGTAGTAATGGTTGGTTGGTTTTTGCTGATCCAGTGGTCCATGGGCTCATGTCCTTTGACCCAATGGCATTATATTGCAGGGACGTTTGTGGATTTTCGGCCCACCCGGGCCAGAGCCAGAGAATAACTATCACACTTCCAGGAAGGTAGGTTTCAACCTATGAACTGCTCCGAGCCACTGTAGCCAAGATAGAGTTCACTGTGCTCATTCCCCTCCACCATTTGACTACTGGTTATGCCAATCTTCTCTATTGCTCCAGGCATGCAACCAAATGTTCAAGTCAAAAGGATTGTCACGTCCTGGGTCACTGTGCCTCTATGCTGGGTCTAAGCCATAGGAAAAAACAATGCTGTCAGTTTTCTCCTCCCAAGTGCTGCACAGTACATCTCTGGTTCCCTCCCAACCACAGAGTGCATAAATATATTCAAGCAAACATGAAACACGTTTCAACCACAAAATAAAAGCATAATTGTATAGATGACGTTTCATGAAGCTTCTATAAGAAGATAACCTCAATATAATGGCATGTCATCTACTAAGGTTTTCTGTTGCATGAGTGGTTTGTCAAGTTGGTCATTGGTGAGATCCACAGACGTAACCACATGTGTAGGAGGTAGTAATCAGCCTGTGAACTTGTCTCGGATAATTCGACATATTGTCTTTGTGCCCTTCGGGTACTTAACATTTTCTCATCTGCGAGAATGATTCCTGTATAGGAAAAGAACGACAGTAGATTTGGGCTCGGGTTCGTTCGTCCTCTTAGCCGAGGTATCATTCACCAACATCGTGAACCCCTAGGACAAGTTTCTGTATATATTTAGGAGCACCGGGAACTGGAAGCTTGTTCTCGAACTGAACAGTACTTTAGTTTCGATTACGGTAGCGTTTTCTCCGGTCTACTTGCACGTGACCCTGTCCCCTAGCGCAGTGCGCCTCTCTCATTGTACTCACTGTGTTACTCCTTACGTGTACGGGAGACCTGCGCACGACTGTCGATATTCGTGATGACATCTACACATATTGGAACATCGACATTGGCATTCACTCAAATGCATCTGCATTTCGGATGACCGAGCCAGAATGCCTTGCGCCACTGTATGTGTTGGCTCAGAGGTGTCGGAGATATTGCTTGTCTTTTTTGTTTGCAGTCAATTCTCATTACATCTGCAGCCTACACATCAACGGATATGATCCCTAAAAGTTTTGGCCAAGAACACAACACGGGCCGCTGTATTTCTATTTGCAGGGTGCACTACGAGGAGGTACTTTTAGAATCTTGGTTATCTGCTAACCCACGGTCAGCACGAGAACAATGCAGTACCCTTTGCACCCCAATTTGACGTTAGTCCAATTACTTCACAGATTTTAACCATAAAAAGTAATAGAGGTTGTGGTTCCGGTAATCATATCGTCACGTTGTACGAGGATAGTATTAGTATATGTAGACGCCACTAATACACAAGCTCTTAGATAGAGGCTTGTAGTGTACCCATCTCTCTTATGATATTATAACATTTAATACTAGAAAACAAACAGAAGGAAGCCGGGCAACGCCCACATCCCACCCCTTACCTTCCTTTAATGGTTTTCTCTTTTTTCTTAAGAGAGATCATGAAAACATCCCCGCAAATACCAAGTGATTTAAACGACAGCACCCTTGAAAAAGTCAACTTCACATACCTTGGCAGCAAGCTATCAACAACAGGAGATTCATCAACAGAAATATCACACCGTATTGCACTGGCTACTAATTCATTCACTAAACTATCAAATATCTGGAATTCAAAAACACTAAGAAATAACACAAAACTCAAAATCTTCAACTCCTGCACAATTCCAACATTAACATATGGATGCAAAAGTTGGAAAGCAACATCACACTTAGAACAAAGACTAAATACCTTTGAAAATAAATGTCTTAGAAGGATACTGAACATACGTTGGTCAGACTTCAAATCAAACACAGTTGTCAGACAAGAATCTAAACAAGACTATGTATCCACTTATATTAGAAAACGTCGCTGGAATTACATCGCTATAAATGGATACTGAAAGACTGCCCTGTCAATCTTTGATGTGGTCACCAAAGGAAAAGAGAAAACGAGGAAGACAAAAAGAAACTTTACGTAGAACTATTACAAAAGAACGTTTCACCATCAGTATCAGAAACAATGAAGAACTAAATCAAATTGCAAGGAAACAAGAGACATGAAAATCTATGACATCCGCCGTCTTTGGTCCTAGAGGAATAACTATCTATTTATTTGCTAAACCTTTTGTTGCCTTTCAGCGTCAGGGGTAGAAGAGTTTTCTGGAGATGGCCCTCGTGTGTGCTGAATATATTGTGGAGTTTGTCGCATCTTTTATTTCTGTGGTCCATAATTTTCGTGGTCGGCCCCTAGGTCTGCCTTCACTGTATCTGTGTAGCATAGCTTGCTTTGGTATGCTGTCTGGTGGTAGTCTGCTGATGTGTGCAATCCATTTGATCTGTTGTCTCTTAATATATTCCAAGATTGGGGTGGTACCGGTTCTTTGTCTAATGTCTTCATTTCGCACTCTTGTCTCTTAGTGATATTCCTAGGATTCTGCGTAAACATGCCATTTCAGGTGTCACAAGTATATGTTTATCTTGTGCTGTCGTTGTCCATGTTTGGCATTGGTAACACAGCGTTGGTATAATAATTGATTTGAATAGTGTTAGTTTGGTGTTTAAATCTACATTTTTGTTTCTGAAGATTGGTGTCATTTGCCCTAGGGCTTGGTATGCTTTACTACATCTATTGTGTATTTCCATGCTGCTCCTGCCGTCTATTGTTATATTGCTTCCTAGGTATGTGAATTATGTCACTTATTTAAGTCTATTATTTCCAAGATATAAGTTCGTCTTTCTTTCTGTTCTTGCTATCTTCATTACTTCTATCTTCTCTATATTTATCTTCATGTTAAAAGTTTGGCATATTTGATGTAATCTGTCTATTCGTCTTTGTAGATGCTCTTCTGGTGATTCTACTAGTAATTGGTCGTCTGTAAATATCAATTCGTTTAAGCTATCCTTCAAATTGTTTTCCACCGTTGTCTTTGCTACTTTGCAAATGTGATCTATGTATGTTATGAACAATAGTACACATCCTTGTCTCACTCATGAGTGAATTTTAAAATTATCCGATGTAACTGTGCTCGTTCTTACTGCGCATTGACTTTTGGCTTATATGCTCTGACATAGGCTTACCAGATATTGAAGGACTCCGCATGTCTGTAGTGTTATCCATAGCTGTGCTCTATCCACTTTCAAAAGTTTTCTCTTGATCCACGAAAGCCAGATATAAGTCTTGGTTATGTTCTGTGGCTCTATATATGCGCGCATCCTTCTCTCTAGTATCTTGCTAAAGATGTTTTCTATGTGACTTAGAGAAAAGAATTTATATACTTTGTGTAGTCCATCTGTACTGTTTTTTCTTCCAGATGGGAACAATCAACGCTGTATTCCACTCCTGTGGTGCCTTTTGTCTTCCATATCACATTTAACAGTCTGTGTAGCCACTTTATACCTGTCCCTGTAAGTATTTTAATAGTTATATAGGTATGCAGTCTATCTATCTGCGCTTTGGCGTAGATACGTATTGAGAACTTGGGTACAAGATGAGGTTTGGAAATAAAACAGTCTCGTTTTTGTGGGGTTGTGCTTTTTTGGGGATACTGCTGTTCGTCCGTCAAAGTCGACTGACCAGCCCATTCAGCTCAACTGGGATGATGACGAAGATGATGTTGTCTGCAGCGTGCCCAACTGTGACTAATGAGCTCTATGCATGCTTGGAGTTGTCTACCACACTCTGGCCATGTGTGGGAGGAGTCTGTGGGACAGTGAGCAGCTCTTGCTTTTTTGAGGATATCCTAGGGGTGGTGAGGTTGTGCACATTTCTTCTCGCTTGCTATATACCCCGGTACTAAATGATATGTTCTAATTTTCGGGGGATACCCTAATCGCTCTAACTTTTTTCTTGATTGTCGTGACCCTCGGCAATATAAGATCTATTGATTAATGGGAAATAATGTCTTCTAAAATAACTCATTTGATTATTCCCTTGACTTTCATTAGCTGTCACATAAAATGTAATCATAGTCTTGTCTTGTCTTATACTGCGTTTGATTCCTAACATCTTGTCTCTATTTCTCTATCTAGTCTCCCGTATTCCGAGAACACTCTGTCTAGATTCCTTTACTTGGCTGAGTTTTATGCCGTCTATGTATATTTCTAGGTGGGATTAATTTCATTTATACTTAGCTTCAAGTATGAAATTTAATTACGTTTTACTCGTTCCGGCTTGCAAAACCTGCCGTTAGAGCTGTCTTGGACTAGGCTGTTTGAGCTTTCGCATTCGCAGCCACCATGTTGGCCAGATTTTCCCCTTTCAGCTGAAATCAGTCATCATCATCGTGTGACATATTTTTTCCAGAAAGTGGTCTTCTTTATGGACATTCTAAACACCTCGCGATCCTGGGCGAGTTTACCTGCCTCCTCTAGGGATATGTTTAAACAGTCAGATACATCGTTTTTCCATCGTCGTCTTGATCGGCCTCTTCCTCTGCTGCCGTTTACTTTGACTTCTGCTATTAGTTTTTCAATGCTGTTATAGAGGGCCAAAAAAAATCCATCTTTCTTGTTATAATGTTATTTAGGAGCCAGCCCTCTTTGACGTTTAATGATTGTAATACCTATGTGTTTGTCTTTTTTTCTGTCCATGGTATATACACAATTTTTATGTAGCATCTCAATTCGAAAGCAGCAATTTTCTTTGCCACTATTTTATTTAGCCGTATGTTGCCACGGGGAATACACATGTTCTTATCATGCACAGTTATTACTTTACTACTTATACCTTGCCAGATATTTTTCATTTGGACAAGTTTCGAAAACGCCATTGTCATCCTTCTCTTAATTTCTACTGCACTGTTCTCTGAACTATTTATGTTTGTACCCAAATAATCGAAATTTGATACGTCTTCTATCCATAAATGAATCACTCTGAAACCAAACGGTCCAATGAAAATCACGGGAAGGGTCAAATAAGTCATAAATTCCTGGTTTCCGACAATCAACTAAAACAGACAGTTAAGCAGACCTCTTCTGTCGGTTAGCCACTAAAATAGTCAGTTAAGCAGACCTCTTCTGTCGGTTAGCCACTAAAATAGTTAGTTAAGCAGATCTCTTCTGTCGGTTAGCCACTAAAATAGCCAGTTAAGCAGATCTCTTCTGTCGGTTAGCCACTAAAATAGCCAGTTAAGCAGATCTCTTCTGTCGGTTTGTCACTAAAACCACAATTTTCCTAATTACTTCTAAATACATTACGGCAGTGCAGGAAATCCCTTACGGGAATAAAGAGTTCAGAAGACGTGTTTTCACAACAGCCAATATGCCTTATATTGTTGCCGGTCGTGCTTTATCATGACCTGGCCTGGTTTATCATCAAGTAGACGACATTACGAGACGTTGACAATAGTTCAACTCTGATTTCCAGTCTTACTGAGAATATAGCGCCTAGCAAGCTTATTATATGTCATTGAAATGTTGTTTTTTTTAATGTACATAGAATTTGTATGAAGAGCCTCCACTAAAAGCATGTCAATGGCTTTCATCCATTCCCTGCTGCAGCTGCGACTGTTAATGGGAGGAACAATACCGTGGCGTCCGCAATTTATACAGTACTGCTGGCTCATCGGAAATATCCTCCTAATGAGACGCATTTAACTTTTTCCGTTATTTTATTTTTTGGGGTCTTCTTGGTAATGTGATTGAACCGTTTGCTATTCGCTCAAACAATCTCGGGTTCGAATCCAGCTCGCGTCGTCTTATTTATAAGTGGATTTGTTTTCGGACATCCCTGGAGACTATCTCTTCAAGCTACGTAGTGCGTGCTATGAGTGGTACTCTCGGCAAACGGCTTGCCGCTTCGTTGAGAGGGACGGAGTACATATGGGATAACCCAAGTACAATAAAGTCTATCATCTAATTTTTTTTTAGCGAGCGAAAGAAAAGGAAAAAAAATCAACGTTGTTAGCCCATTTTTTATTGGTAACTTTGTGTCGACAACAAATGAAAATTACTGTAAAAATCAACTTTTGAAGGGTAACTTTAGAAGGATAATTCCCAATTGTCTGCCCGTGGGTCTTATATTGTTGATGGTCACGCTAATACTCAAACGTGTCAGATTTTGTCATGTTCGACATTTAATGTCATCGTGCTTGTTCCACGTTGTTATTATGCCCAGCCTCATTGGTTGTGTTCAAACTGCAGATAACTATTGCTAATACTCTAGGCACTTGAGTTGTCTGTTGACCAGTGTTTAACAATGTAGAAATTTTGTAGATAGCTACATCTGTGACGGTGGGATTTCTCTTCTACAACGTTCGATAGTGTAGGGTTTAGTCTCAGGTAGTGATCATTTCAATGTGTTCTTAATCATATGCTTATTTCGTGTTGCCACAGCACTTCATTTAGAGCAGTTTCTCAACCTTTTCAGATGGTGAGCACCATTCCCATATAAGTGCTCTCATATATGCGCTCTCGAGCAATTTTTTTTAACTCGCATGAAGCGAGCACATGTCCTTACGAGAGCAGCAAGTTGATAGGAGAACCAGGTTGAGAACGCCTGATCCTACTACTGAATGTTTTACAAGGGGGTATGGGAACTGGACCGTCGGAAATCTGTGAACCAACGGGACTGTTTCTACAAAGTAATACCTGTGGGTTTTAGTTAATAATCGTCTTTTTGTCTGTGTCACTTGGACACTTTTGTCCACTACTAGCATTACAAATAGCGAAGTCGGATATGTCAGTCAAGATGTAAACCATGATGCATTACATTTAGTTTACCGGAATACATCCTGTTAATCAGCAGGATTTTGAGAACGAACGAAGGAGATGACCAAAAAAATACAGTTTATTTATTCACGAGTCGTGAATTGTAATACTGTATATTTTATATTAAAGTAGAAGTTGTCCATGAGTGCAATACTGGATATTTTATTCTACATTACAAGAGACACTGAACACTAATTGTCAACGAGTGTAATACTGGATACATTACATTACAAGTAGTAGTGAATGAGCACGTTATCCTGGTTGATAGTGAGCGTTCTTACTTTCACCGGGTTAGTGTGCCTGGTTCCACACCACGTCCGGACAAAAAAAAATTCGGGTCGTGATTTCTCGCCTACCTGACGTGTGAGTTAGGGCAGGGAAACACAGCCTGGAAGGGAACTGGTCACCCCACCTGATAGTTGCTGCAGCTTAGTACATAAAGAGTTATCTTCATTCCCGATGACGGGTTGCTGACATGTGACCTACCTTTTATAAGTAGCAGGAACACTAATTGTCCATGAGTGTAATACTGGATATTTTATTCTACATTACAAGAAGCAATGAACACTAATTGTTCATGAGTGTAATACTGGATACTCTACATTACAAGAAGCAGTGAACACTAATTGTTCATGAGTCTAATACTGGATACTCTACATTACAAGAAGCAGTGAACACTAATTGTTCATGAGTCTAATACTGGATACTCTACATTACAAGAAGCAGTGAACACTAATTGTTCATGAGTGTAATACTGGATATTTTATTCTTCATTACAAAAGACAATGACGACACTAATGGTCCATGTGTGTAATACTGAATACTTTATTCAACATTACAAGTAACAGTGGCACTAATTAATCATAAGTAATGGATACTATACAAGACAAGAAACAGTGAACACTAATTGCCCATGAGTGTAATTCTGGATATTTTAACATACATTACAAGAAGTAGTGAACACTAATTGCCCATGAGTGTAATACTGGATATTTTATTGTGTAGATTATGCCATCGGTATGTTGTGGAGAAGGTAAGACAATTGTGATACAGTTAAGCTTTAGTTAATATCATATATTTATCTTAACCCTTTTAGTGAGGAATGCTATTATATCGAAACGTCTGTGCTTATGTTTTGTTTTAGCATATTTTAATATTTGTAACACGTTTTATACATATTTTTATACCTTGCATTTATCCAGTGCTGCCAACTGCATGGAAAATTATTCCAGCTTCTTGGATTACTTTTGACCAGGTCTTCGCTAAAAAAAACCCATTTAAGTGGCGATGAGTGGTTACAAAAAAGTTAACTTTGCCTTTCGATGGATTTTTATTTGGGAGGGGGGAAGCTAAGATGGAGGGGGGGTTGTTTACCCTCTTCTATTTACGTGCTCCTTACTGGGCTACTTCTGAACAGAATGTAAACAAGATTTCATTCTGGCGTTTTTATTATTTCATGATTTTTCATTGGTCAATATTTATATACTTGGAATCACATGCCAAAAAAGCCTAGCCTAATCAATGAAATTCACGAAAATAATCAAAAATCAACCTTTCAGGTCATGTTTCTGTATGGAGGTCTTTACTGTCGTGTATTACGCGTCCTGTTCTATTTTCACAAAGCAAAGGTCGATTGGTTTAACCACAACCGTTAGCAGTATAGACATGTTCGCTAAACTGTAAACATTGGACTAGTCTCGGATTTGCGTGAAATCTATTGATTGACCTTAAATTTTTGGCATGTGATTCCAAGTATGTAAATAACGACTAATTAAACTCAACAATAATCAAAAACGTAACAAACGGGGTCCAAATTAATTCAGCTAGGATGCCTATATTGTAGATCGCCACGGTTTAACTCTACAACCTTGTCCCTCCAATGTATCTATGGAGTATCCATGACACACCGGTAATTTGATATATATATTTATGAAACGTCATTGTTGTCGGCTGCCTATTGATCGCTGCGTGGCAATAAATTATCGGATAATATTGGAAAGATACCTAGATGTCATAATTATACACGATTATGGATTTAGATGTGTGGGAGCCTTCAGCCAGAAATGTGTATACATATATGAGAGTCATGAACCAGGTATGTTATTAGATATGTGAGAGCCACAGTCATGTATACGTTTAGATGTGTGGGAGTCATCAACCAAATATGTGTTTAGATATGTGGGAGTCATCAGCCAGGTGCATATTTAGATGTGTGGGAGTCATCAGTCAGATATGTATTTAGATATGTGGGAGCCACGGTCAGGTATACGTTTAGATGTGTGGGAGCCTTCAGCCAGAAATGTGTATACATATATGGGAGTCATGAACCAGGTATGTGATTAGATATGTGAGAGTCACAGTCAGGTATAAGTTTAGATGTGTGGGAGTCATCAACCAAATATGTGTTTAGATATATGGGAGTCATCATCCAGGTGCATATTTAGATGTGTGGAAGTCATCAGTCAGATATTTGGTTAGATATGTGGGAGCCACGGTCAGGTATGTATTTAGATGTGTGGGAGCCACGGTCAGGTATATATTTAGATGTGTGGGAGTCATCAATCAGATATGTGTTTAGATATGTGGGAGCCACGGTCAGGTATGTATTTAGATGTGTCGGAGTCATCAGTCAGATATGTGTTTAGATATGTGGGAGTCATCAGTCAGATATGTGTTTAGATATGTGGGAGTCATCAGTCAGATATGTGTTTAGATATGTGGGAGCCACGATCAGGTATATATTTAGATATGTGGGAGTCATCAGCCAGATATGTGTTTAGATGTGTGGGAGTCATCAGTCGGATATGTGTTTAGATGTGTGGGAGTCATCAGTCAGATATGTGTTTAGATATGTGTGAGTCCGCAGTCAGATATGTGTTTAGCTATGTGGGAGTTAGCAATCAGGTTATGTTCCGCTGTCTAATAATCATAAGCTTGATTAACGTTACTATCGTTTGTCATCTAGTCAGACAATAACAAAGTTTTTGGCCACGTTTATTATAGAAGTGACCTGTCTTCTTTTGTGACTATATATCATTCGACCGGTCATCCGTTGTGAGACTGCATTTTTAGTGTGTCAAGTTTAACTTAACTTGATACACTTTAAGCTTTATAATATTAACAAGATCACACTTCATTTCTACTAGAAGAATCAAAATCGCAGGATGTCAGAGCTAATCTGAAGCCCTGGGGGAGGGGGCTCTGTAACACAAGGAAAACGTAGTTTAACTGTGGTTAGTTGGCTGATCCAGGGGTCCGTGAGATCATGCCCTTTTACTTCATGTTATTTTGTAATATATGAATGAGTTCGTAAGAGCTATTGTTTTGTTCCATATAGGGTGTTACATTTATCTGACTCTATAGGGAGAAGCATTTTTCTAGCATCACTTGACATTTATAAAGGTGTTGATAAAAATTTGTGTAAGGATGAGCTCACAGCTGGAACTCTGAAGTAGTCTGTTGTGGTTGTATTCGTTCAGATTTATATGTTGGGTTTGAAGTCGAAACATAGTACTCGTTTTTCCATTCAAGGAGGTTGTTGTTGTCTTTGAAATTTGAGCCGGGCATATATTTGTATATTTCTACGATTATTTCCCACTACCCATCTGTTCCGCCAAGTCTCTCTGCGGACACATAGATAAGTTAGTAATTGTACAACTAATGATAAATGGGGCAATAACAAAAGATCATTTTAAAATAACATAGAATCACGCTAATGTGAACAAAATGCGTTCTGACGAAGGTTACAAAACTGAAACATCGCCTTATTCACATTAGCATGTTCTTTTTTATACCAGTTTGTATTTCCTCTTTTTTTTCGTAATACTTTTACTGATCTACCTGTGCCTGTATATGCCTGTAATTCATAAATGCTTCCTGATTTCGCAGCTAAATGACAGAGAATTGATGCCTGTGAGATGTGGAAATATAGACGAATTTGGGCGATTTCATAGTAAGATAAGAGAAGCATTACTATATAGACACGATGGATACAGATCCAGGGGCAGACCTTTCAAACGATGGATTACAGAAATAAAAGAGTCAACGACAACAAACATATATGAAGCACTCACAAAAAAGCCATCTCCAGAAAACTCTTCAATCCCTTACGCTGCAATGCATAAAGGGAAATAACGCGAAAAGAACGATAAGAAAACAAAGAGGCTCTGATAGCACTACATATGAAAAAATAAAGAGCTATTAAAGAAAATAAAACTCAAACACATAAAATATTTTGGACATATTAAAATATATGGAAGCGTGTTGAAGACCTTACTTGAGGGTAGAGTTGAGGGCAGTGCTAGCAAGAGGTAGGCAGAGATACAAGGGGGAGTGAAGCATCGTGAGAGGGACAGTCTAGCAGCATGCAGACCAAGGCATGAGACAGAGGACCTAAAGGTTTTCGATGCGGATTATGTACTTGATAATGATGCATGGCTACAGAAAACACAAATAGCGAATAAATGGGACCTGCATTTTCCCGTTTAATCACCACTATCCTTGTCACACAATCAACAATTACATATATTTTGAAATAAGATTGAAAAATCGTCGAGATTTCATTCTTACCGAAGCGGCACGCCAACAGTCAAGAGTACCACACATACATCCGCAGTTTCAAGCGATAATCCGAAGGAGCGATAATAATCCCGAGTCTCTTGAAAAAAATCCACTTTGTAAACAAAACGCCGCGAACGAATTACGAACCTGCATTTACTGCTTGCGCACAAAGCGAGCTGCTTAACTTCACCACGAAGTCTTCAAAGTTCTCCGATTATCACTCAGCATAGGTTTATACCGAGGATTCTCAACCTTTTTCAGACGGCGATCCTCCATCCACATGTAAAAGTTAGTGCTCGCAAGCATATTTTAACTCGTATGACGTGATTACATGTCCTTATAAGAACTATTGGTTTATACAGTCAATACCTTTAAAATTCCTTGGTCCTTGCTGATGAGATATTTGTGTAATAACTGCAGCTATATAGGCCTACAGTACAAATAATAAAGAGTAAACATTATTAAGAATTATGAAAAGTGGTGTTGAAGAAATGTATTAAAATGTATGAGCTATGAAAGGATTCCATTGAAAATAATCATTTCCACATCACAGTAATGGGTACATAATTTTAAAAAAATTTTTTGGAGCTACTAAGCTTACCACAAAACACAGTTCACTTACCACAAAAAAAATAGTTTTCGCAGAACATGTCCTACGATCAGAGATGAAGATAGAGACCCAAGAGAGTTCTCGTTCTCACTCGTGCTATGTTAGTCCGTTGACTTCTGCTCCTCGCTACAGATTTGCCTTTCTCTTAAATTTTTGTTTTATTTTATAGCGAAGCTTTCCTAAGCTTCTGTTCATCATAAATGACCGTTTGACTCAATGTAGCCGAGTCAGTTATAATGTGAACTCATTCTAAAGTGGCGATTTGGGGATAAAAGTTCCAGTGTCGAGTAACAACCCTAAATTGGACATAGATGCCGGGGTAACACATGGAAAATATCAGAATGAACACAAATACGTATAAATGTTAACCAAAATAAGTCATAAAACAACCTAACAACAATACATAGTGGCAGACGACGTTTCGACTAAAAAAACCTTAATCAGTACAAAGACCACAGTAAACAAATCTTACATAGAGACAACCATGGATAGGAAAGAAAGAAAAGAGAGAAGGACAAGAGTGCTGCCCTATCTTTGCTTCCTCCTATTCACTATTGTCCTTCTCCCTTTTTCTTTCCTTTCTTCCTATCACAACCATGGTTGTCTCTGTGTAAGATTTGTTTACTGTGATCTTTGTTTGTCCTGATGAAGGCTTTTTAGTCAAAATGTCGTTGTTAGGTTGTTTATGTCTTATTTTTGTGATATTGGACTATTTCCGTGTGGTTTATTGGTCACTTTGTGTTTAAGCCAATAAAATTCACGGGGAAAATCTATGTTTTTCTTCCGCTTTTGCTCTCAAACTCCTGCAGATTGGCAAGATGTAGTCTGGAGAATGGAATCCGTTTTGCCATAGTTTATAGCTTTGCTGTGATATCTGCACCTTTCAACCAGACATATCAGACTTCAGCATGACTTCTGAGTCACTTTTCTACATCTGTTCTTCTAGTAATTATCCTCTACAAAGGGCTGTTGATATGCCCTCATGGGAAGATGGAATTTTGCTTAAATTTTAAAAAAGGTCATTCATACTTTTTCACGTTCGGATCCCCCTTTTGATGAAAAATTGGATGAACTTATTATATGAGTCTACATATTTTCGAAATAATAATCAAAACAGTTCCTTTCTTCTTCATGTATTACTTCCCTTGAGTTCACTTATCCAGTGATGTGTGGGTGTTTGTTTTGAATTGTTAAATACAAGAAATGGGGAAAGAGGGAGAGGATTTGGATCTGATAAGCCCAACCATAACAGAATCCCCATATCGTCAAACTGCACACACGCCTGCTTTTAGCTCAACCTATTGTTGGTACTTTCTAACATTGCACTTCCAGCGAATCCTTCCCCCACTGTAGTGGAATAACATCAGAGGAAGTCACTACACACAAATCTTAGCATCTGGGAGCAATCCTCGCAACTGTAACAAGCTTACTGCATTGTTATCGGTCAAAGGCAAGCTGAGCACACTTGAAGTAGCCATTTTGTAGCTAGGACTCAGTGAGCAAAGTGATGTCACATATTACTAAGCAATTTCAGATTATCGCAGGTTTTTAAAAAGGAAATTGTAGACCTTTTTTCTGGTATAGTACCTGGCCAAGTTCTTAGTACGTGAATACTTAGTCATGTTCCGATTTGCTGGAGAGGGGGAAGGAGGATTTGTACAGCCCAAATCCCCCTGTCTACACAGTCTTGCCTCTACATCTGTTCTTCTAGTTTTCCTCAACATCTGTTCTTCTAGTACTCCTCTACATCTGTTCTTCTAGTACTCCTCTACACCTGTTCTTCTGGTGCTTCTCCTCTACACCTGTTCTTCTTATGTTTTTGTGTGTTCATAATTTTTTTATCTTTTCAACATGATAACACCTGGTTTCTGATATAACCTAAAACCATAATTACATATGCTGCTTGTATCCACAGGATATTCCACTGGGTAGTTTATCTTCAGTACCTGGTCATGCTGTGCAGGTGACAACAACCGCAGACAGCCAACAGCAGGCAAAAATCATCAAACAAGCATCACATCGCCAGAGTAGCCAAGAAGAGGAGTCAGACAAGGAATGCCTGCAAAAGTTTCTCAAGATGCCAGTACGAAGAGTTATGGAGGACAGGGCAGATTCCTCTTCTGAGGTCAGTATTGCCAAAGGCAGAATCATCTACTCAATCTTTTTATTCTTCTGCATTAATTCTCAGATTAATAGAATGTAGACCAGAGAATTATAAAATGCTACATCTATCAACATTAACCTCGGTATCAACTTATTTTTTCATAAATTCATATTTTTAACAATTTATTTCCCTATTTCAATTTTTTTTTAAAACCTCAGTATTTAGCACCCAAAAAAACTCCACATTTTTTAAATTATTGCCCCACAATATAAGCATGTGAGATATTTTTTTAAAATGTCCACATTGGTAATAATTACTAGGAAATTTAACACCAAGTGACCTTTTTTTTTCTTAATAACATTTTTTTAGAAAAGGTATTTTGATAGTTTTTATTTATTTTTGGGCCCGAAATCCATATCAATACGTAAAATCATACATCTGTACTAGTTGACATCTATGCATTAATGTATGGCTCAGAAACATGTATAATGAACAAACAACTAGACGACAGAATTTATGCCTATGAGATGTGGATATGTATAAGAAAAGGAAGAATTTCATAAAAAGAGAAGAAAATTAACAAAGAGGTTCTGGCAACACTTCCTATGAACACACAAAAATATTATAATAAATAAAAATCAAACAAATAAAGTGTTTTTGACATATTAAAAGACATGACACCTTGTTAAAGAACATATTTGAGGGTAGAGGTAAGTAAGAGGTAAGCAAAGATAAAAGTGGGAGAGAAATATCACAAGATGAGCAGGTTACAGTCTAGCAGAGCAGAGTCCACCACCAAAATAAGAGACAGAAGATGTTGGAGGTACGTTGCAGCCAACCTTCATTGCGGAGATAGCACTTGATGATAAGTCAGGAGAATGGAATGCATTGTGTCATGGTTTAGCTGATATTTGCACCTTTGTGCCTGACACCTCCAACTTTGGCAGGACCTATTCAGTGATGAAAGATATTAAATGGTGTGATTGAAGGTTGAGAGGAGCCATGCGTAATGGAGATTACTTTCTGTCACAAAATGTCGAAGTATTTATTCATGAAATTTAGAGAAAGGGAAATCGACAAGTTTGTGACATCCATTTTTTCATGTCCCTGCTTTCTATTGCATGTAAGATCCTAGCTAGAGTTCTGTGAACTGTAATCACACATCAAAGCAGGTTTCCTTCCTGATAGTCAGTGTGGATTCAAACAAGGGAGACAAACAATTGATATGATTTTTACTGTCATACAACAAAAGGAAACGTTCATCGAGCAAAATATCAGTCTCTACACCACATTCTCATACTCAATGTTGTTACTGGATAGGCAGTAGGCCATATCTTTCAGTAATTGTCCTATCATTCTGAAATACCTACTTCTTCTTCTGTATTCATAACTATTGCAGATTAGTGGGATGTAGCTAAGAGAACGGTATGGGATGTGTCATAGTTTACACCTTAGCTGTGATATTTGTTCTTCTCTGCCTGACACATCCTAACACGTCCCCATGGCTGTGGGTCACTTTGACCCTCTTTGGGATGGTACAGCCTACTCCACCATATAATCCCCTTAGTTACCTCTTATGATGTGTAACAAATAACATTGTTGCTATTTTTGCTCCTCTCTTAGCAGCACGCTGACAGTTTACAGTACATCTTTGTATACATCTTCTACAGGGCTTTACTGTCAAGGGAACACTGTTGGTGACTCCTAACGCCATCATGTTTGACCCTAATGTCCATGATGCCATTGTGATGGACAGTGATGATCAGCTCAAGTTTAGCGTAGTTGTCTATATGGAGGATATCAAGAGTGTAGCACTTTACCCTAACATCTCTCCTGGTATGTTCTGGAAGCAGTCCAAGTAAGTAGTTTGCTGACATCTAGATACAATCCAGAATAGATAGTTCCTGACAATTTCATAGCATATTCTAGAAATATGTGAAGTAGATACATCTCTTGTTGCAATATAACTTACCTCTACAACATAGTCATATGTCAAGATCATTGGTAATGTTCACCATTAGATTCCAGTGCAAACCATTCAATCTTATTTCTGAGCATGTTCACTGTCTACATTGGCTTGGTGAATGGTAGTTTATAAAAATCATGAATTCCTTTTCTGTCCCTAATATGATATGTCTGAATGTTCAACTTTGATATATCCTAACACTTTTCTTACTATTCTGTTCTCTGATCCATTCTTCAACCTTTTTGTGGACTCTGTGATATAAAAAACAGCAGTCTTATTGCAGATATAAATTTAATACTTTAATGTTTTGAAATTTGTATTATTTAATTATAGTGGGTTTTTTATTTTTTTTAAAACTCCCACTGCATCTCTCTTGTAGTAGAACAATGGTTCTACTATACTTCAAGCATGATCTAGTCCAGAAAACTGTTATGTGTTGTGCTGCTATATTATTTGTGCCATTGACCTAACACACCTGACTTCTAGAGATGTTTTAAGATAATCACTTTGAGATGTTTTGAGATACCAGTAATAATTTTTTAGATCTTCTTCTTCTACGTTCATTCTCAAACTTATGCATATTAGCAAGATGCAGTCTGGAGTATTCATTGTGTCATGATTTACAGATTTTCTGCAATATCTGTGCCTTTAGGCCTAAAACACTTCAGCATTGCTTGTGGGTCACATTAATCCTATATGGGATGTGACAGCCAACTCCACACCATAACCTCCTTAGTAACCTCTTACAATATGCATGGAATGTAAACAGTGTTGCTACTCTTTTCTCTCCTTTTGTGCTCCAACAACACATGGGTGAACTATGAGGTGTTTTCAGATATCTTTTGTTTGTGGTAGTCATAAATTAATCTTTTCTTTTTTTTGGCAACTCATCAGAACATTACAAGGTCAGTCACCAAAACCAGAAACTTATCCTTCTCATGAAGGGAAGAGGCCACAAGTTGAAGGTCAGGCTGCAACACGAGCAGAACTTGAGCCAGCTGTAGCTCATTCCAGACTCACACCAGATGGTGCTAGTGCTGAAGTATACAGCAGTCAGCACAGGGCTTCACCTGATGGTGGAGAAGTACTCACAGGAAGAACATCTGAGGAGCTGGAACACATGTCAGAAATGTCTAGGGTTTGTAGATTTGTTTTCTCTTTGTTTGGTTAAATGTCAAGCAGGTTGGCATTCGTAGGTAGGCCTGAGAGGGATGAAAAAAATAGCATTACTGTTACCCCTGATGTGCATGTCATAGGAAGCAACTAAGGAGGTTTTGAGGTGGAGTTCTCTGTCCCATCCATAGAGGGTCAATATGACTCAGAAGTCATGCTGAAGTTGGATGGTCAGGCCGAAAGGAACCAATATCACAAATAAGCTGCTATTGGTTCCCACCTACGTACAGGGACTAAAGCAATGGAAACCAATGCCAGGCCTATGATGCTGTCTGTATCCCCAGATCAGCTGACTCACACTGACGCAGATGAGGTATGAAGAAGAAAAATAGAGTAGGAGTTAGAAGATGATAATTTAAATGTGACAGGTTGGGCTGCAGTTATGTTTGGATCTTATACAGATCAGAAAACTTATGACCCTTGAGCTGTGCCACTGATGATATGCTAGTGAGAGAGAGGGGGAGGGAGAGAGAGGGAGGGAGAGGGGATATACAAGCTCACAATGAAATATCTATCATTAAACAAGAGAGGGAGAAATAATTGGTATCTGTGTGTTCACAAGTACTTTAACTATGCTTAATTAAACAATAAATATTCAAAAGTGTTAGTTTAAATGTTCAAAAACTACAGATCATGCCACCATGCTATTCATCTTCTGGATTTGTCCTCAAACTCCTGCAGATTAGCAGGATGTAGTCAGGATCATATAATGTGTTGTTAAAAGGTTTACAGCTTGGCTAAATATTTGCACTTTTTGGCCTGGCAAATCCAACTTCAGCGTGGCATCTGGCTCACTTTGACTAGATGAGATTTGAAAATCAACTCCATCCCCGGACCTGCTTAGTCACCTCACGCGACATGGATTGCAAGTACCGGTATGTGTTGCTATTCTTTGTTCTCTAGCCCTAACACAGAGGTGCACCATGCTATAAATCATAACACACAGTATTCTAGTCTTGAATTAGATGCTGTTAATCTGCGTTTAAGAATAAATACAGATAAAGAAGAGGAATAACATGCCATTTGTCATGTCACATGTCATATATGTAAGTGAGATGAGTCTAAGCTATTTTTTTTAATGTTTACTTTAACATTAACTCTTGTTTCAGCAGCATATCTCAGACTTCAATGCCCAGCTATCAGGCAGGGCATCGCAGGAGGTGGAACATGCATTGACATCATCTCAAGGCTACACTACAACTTCCCCTGTCATCAAGCAGATGTCTCATAGTTCAGAACTGGAGGTTTGTGAAATGTCCCAGATCCAGGGCGCAGTAGATGGCTTCGGAGAAACTCGGGATTTTGGCTCCCACATGGGCAGGTCATCGTCAGAGGTTCACCGTCAGACGTCTAGTGCCCTTGGAAGGATTTCTGATGCCTCTCCAGGTGACATGACAGGACACTCATTCTTCACAGAACGTAGTGATTCTACAAATGATAACTTGAGCACACCCACGCAGGGTTTTGCACCTGTCCACTTCACTGACAGATCCCCCATGACTGTAACTACTCATCCTAAAGCTGTTCCAGGGCAGAGAATGATGGTACTGTCACAGTCACCCATCGCATGCACAGACCTCAAGTCTGAACAAAATAGAATAGCAGAGGACACTGAGGTCAGTTCTTCGGATGGACAGCCAGACATTTCCAATGTGGCTGATGACCATCTTCATAGAGACAGTGACAGCTGGAGTGACTTTAGTAGTACCATATATCATTCTGTTCGAGGTGAAACACACTCCATTAGTGATGAACATACCATATCTGACTCAGTTATTGATGCTTCAGCTTTGTCAGAAGCAGGAAACCAAGCCTCTAGAAGTGACAAAAATTTTGTAGAATCTAATAAAAGTTCAGATACACACACTTTAGCAGCTGGACACTTTACTGCCGGCAGCTCTGATGACTACAGAGACCACTCTGATGATGAGTCATCACAAACCACAGATGATAATTCCCGGTTACCTTTTTCTCCTCTCCGTACCCCAGCACAGCACATATCCAGTTTTTTCAACTACACATCCAGTTTCTTCCGGAACAACAACACCACAACTACAACTGATAAAGAGGACTCTGTACCTACCGGAGCTGATGGTAAAGGCAAATATGCTTCTGTTGCATCGTATCAGCTGGAGCTGAGGACTGAGTTCACACAAGAAGATATGTCTAGAGCTCTTGGGCCAGATCCAAAAAGTAAGTACACTTGTCAGCCTTAGTATCTTCTTCAGGTCATTTGCTGCCTGGCCAACATTTTGGAATAATAGAATGTTTATATATTTTTTTTCATACACTCCAGGAACACAGTCTTCTCCCTTTTGCAATCATGTTCGCTTCTGACCTTCTTTTACAGCCCCTTCCAGACTCACCCCTTCTCTATTTCATCTAGATGATGCAATAAGAGAGGCCTGTTCCAGCTATAATAATAAAATATAAATAATTGAAGTGTATCCTATCCAGAACATTGCTGTTCAACTATTGGTGATAAATACTGTATTAAGTAATAATGTTACTGTGATCTATACTGACTATCAAATAGAAAATCAATAACAATAAACATATTTGGTGAATTTTGATGTGCCATTAATACATCTTGGCATTTGAACCACCTAGTTTGACTACATTGGTTTTCAAGCTGAGCTAAATATCAATTCTACTGCCACTCTGATGTTCCAGATACACACATCATAACTTCCTCAAATTACAGCAAACATGATTGTCAAATTTTACACTAATTATATCTGTACAATATTTCTGTAACATTAAATGTTACATTTTCATGGTTTTTTTTTACTAAAACAACAACTTGATCCAGAAATAATGCTGAAGTTAGATGTGTCAGGCTGAAAGGTACTGATATCACAGCTAAGTTCTACACCATGACACAACACATTCCATTCTCCGGACTACATCCTGCAAATCTGCAGGAGTTTGTGTGTTTGTTTGCATTAATTCTCAAACTGCCACTAGATCTCTCTTCTTGCACAACGATGGTTCTGTTATATTTCTGCAGGATGTAGTCCAGAGAATGGAAATGCGTTGTGCCACCCTTTTAATTATGCCAGTGGGATAGATCTGACTGTCCTACCCCACATAGAGCCAAAGTGACCCAGAGTAATTTTCTGAAGTCTGACGTGTTAGAACAAAAGGTGCGGATATTGTAGCGAAGCTGTAAACTGTGACAATGCATTCCATTCTCTGGACTACATCCTGTGAATCTACAGGAGTTTGAAAAAGAAGTCATATGGACTGTGCGGTCGAAGGTGGCCAGTAATGAAAGTTTGATACTTTCGTAATATTGGATGCTTGTGCTTGGATACAAAATAGTAGATAATACCATCTACATACATTTCTAGACATGATATTGGATGCCTGAGCTTGGATACCAAATAGTATATCATTTTCAGGAACATGTTGACCATATTATCATAAGGCCAGACAAAGATTTAGCAGCAATGAAGGTTATGGCTGCTGCGCATTGTGAGCAGAGGTTGTTATTTCTTTTTTACCAGGGTTTGGTGGGGACTATGGTGGAATATGCATTGGCAATTCTTACTCTTAGCCAAACTCAGATCGAAAGACTGGATAGAATCCAGAATGCAGCAATTCGTATCATTCTTGGGTGCGCAAGAGTCATGCTGTACCTAATTAACTGTCCAACCACAAAGCACAGTATTGCCGTGAACGGGTATACCTTCAAATACTTACAGATAAGGAACACCAATTACTACGAGTAGTTTTGCTGTTACTACGAGTAGTATGACCATGGAGATAATGGTGGTGACCAAGACAATTGAGTGGGCAGGCACACAGAAGGTAACACAGGTCTGCATCTTGAGTGACACTATGAGTATGATTAGGAAGGTACAAGTGGGTCTTGTTCACGAACAGTAGATTGAAGCCTTGAGAAAGGTGAGGCTGAAAGTGGTTACATTTATTTTCATGCCGGGACATGTGAGTGTTTGGGGCAATGAAAGAGCAGATCAACTGGCATTATGCGCAATTGTGGCACAGGGCGATAGGGCAATGAATCGAGCTGACATTTTGAGTTCCTTAAGAGATATAGCATGCAAGAGTGAAACTAGTGTGGATGATGATTCCTTTTCAATGGCCAGGATTAAAGATCAGGGTTTGAAATGAGGTGTTGCTAGAAGTGAACATTTTGGAGGACGCAGAAGAATGATGGTCAACCAGCATAGGACTGGTACTATCAGAAGAAGTGTAGTGGCGGATACATTCAGGGAGAGATCAGCACAACTATGGATGTGTCCAGTTTCTGGTGATGCTAATCCAACTACTAACTATAGTAGATCATACCATCTACATACCGGTACATTTTTAGACATCCCCATCCCCCTTTCTGCAAGTACAAGGCTTCTAACAGCATTGTATACAGCTCACAGATGGAGTCTTCTGTGTATGAAAGATAAACTGGAGAAACCACCTCCCAAATTACACAAAAGGAAGAAGGGGTTTATTGTTCATAATTCCTTGGTGTCAAAACAAACTTTTATTGTTATTGTTGTTGTTATTATTCACACATGGCTCTCAACTCCAGTCATCTATCAGATCACCCATGTGATGCCGGGCCTGAAAGGAACGTAAAGAATAGTGGCACTGTTACCTGCCATGCATGTCATAACAGGTGGCTGAGGGAGGTGGGGGAGTTGGCTGTCCCATCCCATAGAGGATCAAGTGACCCAGAAGTCATGCTGAAGTTGGGTGTGTCAGACTAAATGGCACAGATATTGCAGCGCAGCTGTTAATCTTGACACAATGCAGTTTGTTATCTGGAAATCCTCAGACAGTAGAAGAAGATAAGAGTTGGCAAGCTGGAATATGTAGGAAGAGGAAATGAATAGTTTAAGCAGGCAAAGAGGAGAGAAAATCCTTAACAAATGTTGTGAAACTTCTAGGAACAGAATTGAATGATTGTACTGCCACCAGAATGGATAGAATGATACTAGAATTCATCCAGAAGTACTAAAGGCCACATGATACAATAATCTATAGAGATGCTTCAGTAATAAGAGGAATAAACAGGTGTAGATGGGGTTTCATTGCCTACCAAAACAGTAGGACAGTTGCAGAGAGATTTGCTGCCTGTCCATAACAGCATCGAGTATGAGAATGTATATAGAGATAGTGACACAAGGGTTTTCACTTGGCAGATGATACAACCACCAACATCCATAGTGATTCTATGACTCACAGAGCATGCTGTACAAGCTAAGGATATCATAAGAATGGAGTAACTTCTAAAGAACATCCAAACTATCACATTTGTCTACTGTCCAGGTCTTGCAGACATCAGAAGCAATAAAAGAGATGATGTCATTATGGGCAGTGCTGTAACACTGGGTTTGTAAAAGTAGGGGCGAAACTTCCCCCGGAGTGGGGGGACAGTGATACTTCAGGGATAGAATAAGGAATACATGATCAAGGAGGCAATGAAGGGGTCAGGTGCAAAAGATCTCTAATAAGAATGAGAATAATAATATAACCCATAACTCATTATTGTTGTTAGGATGCGTCACATGGAGACAGTTGATGCAGAAAGATCTTCAGACATCCCTATTGTCTGTCATCTTGATTGAAACATCACACCCTGACCATTCCTTGTTATTGTCCAACCAAGTCTTCTTCTGGCCTCCATGATTTCTTCGCTCTTTGACCATACCCTGAAGAACAAACTTTGACATTGAAGAATTCTTGACATGTGCAAATGCCAAATGAGTTTATGAAGCTTCACGATGAAATCTAACAGCCATACAAGAATATTGTCAAAGTCAATGATTTATATAAATTAATACAAGTGATTGGTCCTGCTTTTCCAAATTGTGGTTAATCTTGTCCTGGCCATTGCCTGTCTTCTCTTAACTTTAATTGTTGATTTCACCACCACGGCTAATCTAGGTAGGTAAATGTTGAAACCTCTTAAAGATTTTGATTAAGCTTTTTGTTGGTAGGGGTTTTATTATTACTCATATTTACTAAAATTTTTGCTCTTATCTGTATTGATTTCCATGCCAAATGTTTTGCTAATTTCAGCTTTGGTGTTAACTTCTGTAGTTCTGCTTCTGTTGTCACCATCAGATCAATGTCATTGGTCTTCACTTCATAGAGAAGTAACTGCCTTTGTATTTGAAATTTTTTTTTTTAATTGGACAATAAAGCCATCATGATAAAATGACCATTTGTAAGAGAAAGAGAGAGAAACAGGTCACAAAAATCCCACAAAAAAATGAAGAAATTAACTCTTTTAGGTAAACCCTCTCTCCCCCCCCCCTTACTAAAGACACATCTGTGGCTCTGGTTGGTGGGTTGATCTATACAATCTATACGAAAGGGGGGCAGTAGCAGAAAATAGTGAGAAACGCTGCTGCAGATCTTCTTCTGCGTTCAGCATCTGTGGTCATGTTATATTGTCAGGCCTGTCATCAGGGCAAAGTCCACTGTCGTCTCCAGGTCAGAGCGGCTGCCCCATAGCTTTTGCCTCAAGTCTGTATCCACTGGCCAGGTCTGCTGTCTCTGCTCTTTGTATGTTGGGCAGTCCTGGAGTATGTGTTCCGGAGTCTGGGTTCAGGATCCACAAGGACATTCATCTGTGTATGAGATCCTCAATCGGTAAAGGTGACCAACAGACTGCAGTAGATGAGTCATTCATAAGAAGAGACAGAGTTAGAACAGTTATGGATGCACTACAAAGTGATGAAGAGGAGGCTGAAAGAGACAATGTTCATGTTCAGAAAATTATAGAAAGGGAAGTGAACTGTGGAGAGGGAAGAAAGTACATCCTTTCTAGAAAGATCACAATCAACAACTGACTGGGACACTGCGCTTACATACTCTTAAATGGCTAATTTTATGGTAGTGCCCCAAGTGCAGTGATTGTTAATTCCTAGTCAAAAATCAAAATTTAAAACATCAGTCACATGTCCATATTCATATTTTTGGAAATTCAAACACCTGGCAATGACAAGGCAGACAGACTAGCAAAGAATGGAGCAAGACAATAACAGCCACTAAAAACCATGCCCACAGTTAAAATGATTTTAAAATCTGTGAATAAAGAGACTTGACTGAACAGATAGGCCATGGGAAACACTGGGACAGAAATCTACAAATGTATGACCAGAACAAATCTCAAAGACAGTATCAACCTCTTGGGAAGGAAAGACTGGAGTACCATCTTCTTACTTCACACTTAACATGTACAACTTAACAATCACTTGAGCAGATTACAACTACAACACTCTCCAGGGTGCTGGCCGTGCTTGCATCCTTATTAAACTGCCAACCATCACCTTTTTGAATGTCCAGTGCTGGATGATATCAGAAAAATTCTTCTCCCTTCAAGGTCAGATACATGGAACACCTTATATGGAACAAAACAGTAACTCACAAACATATACATATATTACTCTTAGCACAGTGTCATTGGGTCAAATGGCATGAGTTCAATGAACTCTTGTATCAGCAATCAACCAATCACCTATCATTTAACTACTACTAGTTGTACTTTCTACCATGTAAACATCTTGTACTCTCACAGATTTCTTGCCCAGATCTGACTCACACCACTTTGAACAACCTCCGATGTACTTACAAATAAGACCAAGTGTACAGAAAAACAATGATATTCTCCAGCCTCGGGCCTTTGATCACAGAAATGCCAATCCTTTGTTAGAAGAGTATTGGTTTGTTGTTCCCCGTGACATGTAAGTTTAGTCTCCTTTAACATCTTGTCATCTGTTATAAAAAGAGAGAGAAGTACCGGTACTGACTGGAATAGATTGCGAGTGATATGTAAAGATTGAATGATACTTAGAAAAAGACGGCATGAGCCAGTCAATTTAATGATACTTAGAAAGAGAAGGCATGAACCAGAAAATTTAATGATACTTAGAAAGAGAAGGCATGAGCCAGAAACAGAGTGACAGAGAAAATGATAAAGATAAAAATTGTCAATGCATTTTTTTACAATTTTACCAGTTATGGAGTTGCAGGAAGGTTTATAGTGGCTTGTGTGATGAAGTCTGCATGCCCTTGCTGTCACTACATCATGTTAGGGTTAGGTTTTTAATGTACCCTCTGACATAAAATACCCAGTTTACCAGAAGTCATACCTTGGACCTCATGGGTGTGAGACCACTACTCTAACCTTTTGTCCATGTGCTACACTTTAGAGATAGAGATGCAGAAACAGATACAGAGAAGCAGACATAGAGTGAGAGTTGATAATGTTTCTTCTATGCAAATTCAGCTTGTTATGTTATATTATGTTCCTCCAGGGCCATAGGCGGCGCATAGGGCAGAAACCATAGCCTTCCATTTCTGTCTTTGTGTTGCCAGGTCTTTCAATTGTTGCGTGTTGTTTAGGTTCATTGACATGCCTTCTCTATTAATGGTTCTTCGTAGAGTTTCTCTAGGTCTCCCTCTTCTTCTTACTCCAGGTGGCACCCAATATAGTGACTGCTGGGGAATTCTTAGGCTGTTCATTCTGAGAACATGGCCGATGTAAGTCCAACGCCTTTGTCTAATGAAGGAAGATATATAGGTTTGTTTGCTTTCCTCTCTTATAGTAGTGTTAGATTTAAAGTCACTCCACTTAACGTTCAGAATGGTACGTAGGCATTTGTTTTCAAAGGAGTCGAGTCTCTTATCTGTGGCTTTCCAACTTTCGCACCCATATGATAGAATAGGGATGATGTTGGAGTTAAACAGCTTGAGTTTTGTGGTGTTTCTTAGTGTGTTTGACGTCCAGATGTTGCGTAGTTTATTGAAAGCACCCGCTGCAAGTGCAATACGGTGTAAAATTTCTTTTGATGAGTCTCCATCCAATGCTAGATTGGTGCCTAAATATGTAAAATTGTTGACTTTTAATAATGGAACATTTTGAATTTCTATGTTGTCGTTGGATCTCGTAAAATCTAGTATATGAGTTTTTGATATGTTGATTTTCAACCCTATCTGATTTGAGTAGTGTTGGAGATTGTCAAGCTTAGATTGAGCATCTGTGTGGTTTGCGCTCAAAAGGGCCAGGTCATCTGCGTAGTCAAGATCTTCGAGAACGGTATTATTAATCCATTTTGTTCCTGTCAGCTCATTTTCAGTGCTCTTTCTCATGACCCAATCAATAGCGATGCAGAAAAGTAATGGGGACATGATGCATCCCTGTTTAACGCCCGTAACAACTTGGAACCATTCTGACTTCTCAGTGTTTGTTTGAACACAGCAATGTGAGTTGGTGTAAAATGCCTTTGTAACATTGATTATTTTAGTAGGTAAACCGTATTGCTGTAGAATATTCCATAACGTAGGACGATGAAGACTATCAAATGCTTTTTCAAAGTCAACAAAGTTGATTATGAGCGGGGATTGAAATTCAAGTGATTCTTCAATGATGATGCGAAGAGAAAATATGTTGTCTGTGCAGGAGCGAGCTGATCTAAAGCCTGCTTGTTCTTCTCTGAGTAGTTTATCAACAGCATTCTTTAATCTTTCTAATATGATGCTTAGGAAGACCTTGCCTATGACTGATAATAGGGTGATACCCCGCCAGTTGTTGCAGTCTGAGGGGTCGCCTTTCTTGGGGAGTTTGATGATGATACCGTCTTTCCATTGTTGAGGTGGATTTTCATTGCACCAGACATCATTCATAAGAGACAGCAAGTTTTGTAGTGTGTTATCATTAGAAGCTTTAAGCATCTCACTTGTTATATCGTCAACGCCAGCGGCTTTGTTATTTCTTAGTTTATGGATAGCATATTTTAATTCGGTGATAGAGAAAATTTCACATGATACTGTCATGGTTGTCATTTGTGTGTCATTGACAAAGTCTGGAGTAGCTGTTGGTTGAGGTCTATTTAATAGTTCATTAAAGTGTTCTGCCCACCTCTTTGTTTGGTCGTGGGTTGTTGATAGTAGTATTCCATTTTTATCTTTGATGGGTACGTTGTTTGTTGTGACTGTTGTGTTACATAATTGCTTGATTATATGATGTAATGTTTTGCTGTTTCCATTCTTTGCTGCATTTTCTGCTTTTAATGATAATTCGTTTATATGTGTTCTATTCAAAATTGAGCTTGGTGTATAGAAATATGTTTATTACACTTTTTCATCATCGTTCATTCTCAAACTCCCACCAGATCTCTCTTGTAGCATTGAAGCAGGATAATGGTCCTACTAGATTTTCAGTAGGATGTAGTCCAGCAAATTGAAATATGGTGTATCACCATTTTATTTGCTCAAGTGGCCTGACACATCCGTCTTTGGTGGATATTAGGTTTGATGTATGTGAGTCTGTAGATGACCGAGGAGTCCAATCTGTGCTTGGGAAGAAACTGCAGCATTGTAATCAGGAATTAAGAAAATATTGAAATGATGGAAAGTTGTTGAGTTCTCTTTTTCCTTTTTGTCTCTTGAATTGTCAGCAGTTGTGTACTGTTTTCAAAGCTTTTAATATCTGCACTGATCTAGGCTGAATAATTAAGAGCTATGGTTTCCCAAGAGCTTGGGTCAATCCTGCATGCTTGAAAGATGTCTTCATGTAGTCATTTAAAAAATTTTCCTGGCCTCCACTTCAATGCTTACATACAGTTCACCATAGAACATTCTCTTTGGAAAAAAGCTTGTCTGGGATATGGATGATGTGGCCAGCTCAATGAAGTTGACACTGGATCAACAAGACATAAATGTTTTCCATTTTGGGCTTTTGAGGAATCTCTGTGCCCATGTGAGTCCGAAAGGGGAGCACCAAATAGCAACACTTTACCTTCCATGCATGTCGTACGAGGAGACTGAGGAAGTTATGTGGTAGAGTTGGCTGTCACATCCCATATAGTGTCAAAGATACCCAGTTGCTTTGCTGAAGTTGAATGTACCAGACCGAAAGAGCTTCTACTCAAATTTTCTTTGTACCGAGATGGCATGGTATCCAGTCAACCTGCATTTCTACACAACCTGCTGCCTGAAGACAGTTGATAGCTTGTTCTCAAGCTTGTTATGTGCTTGCACAGGTTATCTACATTTTGGCTTGCTTCCTAGATGTCATGTTCTGATTTCGGGAGGGGTTTTCAACTCCATATCAACCTACCCAGTACCTGCCTCCAACCTCCCTCTCTATGAACTTGATCAGGACACATAATCAGTATCACATTTGTGCTGCCAAAGGTCACTCATTTGTAGTAGTTCTTAAGTCGATGATGTGGGGCGAATTTAGATAATCAAACCTATGTTTTTTTTGCCAAAGACGGATGTGTCGGGTCATTGTGCAAATAAAATGGTTACACAGCGTATTTCCATTCTCTGGACTACATCCTGCTGGAAATCTAGTAGGACAATGGTCCTGCTACAAAGGAGATCCAGCGGGAGTTTGAAAATGAACGTTGAAGAAGAAACCTATTTTTGTTCATGCACACTAATTTCTTTGGCTGTGAGGTGAGGACGATCAAGGTAATTGTTAAATTTCAGCTGCATCTTGGAATCCGGACCATTCAGAAAAAAATAGCAACATATTACATATAAATATTGCCTAAAATATCACTGCAGTCAAACAAAAACAGGGTTCTTCATCTGCATTCATTATCAAACTCCTGCAGATTAGCAGGATGTAGTCTGAAGAACAGAATATGTTGTGTCGTGGTTTGCAGTTCTGCTACAATATCTGTGCCTTTTTGGCATAACGCTTCAGACTTTAGTGTTATATCTAGTTCACTTTAACCATATATTTGATGGGACAGCAAACACTACCGCATAAACTTCCTTAGTCACCTCTTGTGACATGCATGGAAGGTAAACAGTGTTGCAATTCTTTGCTCCTCTTTTGGGCTGACAACCCATAAGCAAATGCAGGGTTTATCCATGGCCTACGACAGTACTATACGACCTCTGTACAGAATTAATTAGGATTTCATTCATTACGTTTTGATTATTGTCATGTGTCACTATTTATATACCCGGTACTTGGAATCGCCTTGCCAGTTTATGACATGTGACTCCATGTATATAAATAGTGACCAACAAAAACATGACAATAATAGAAAATGTAACTAATTAAGTCCTAATTAATTCTGCACAGGGGTTTTCTACTGCTGAGAGCCTCATTTTATCCCTATGTTCTAAATAAGATGGTAAAATTTCTCATTTCAGCTATGGACATAAGTCCACCATTGTTGTCTCAAGAGGTATGATCATTTTACACACATTTTTGAAGGCCAAAGTTGATATCATTTGTTGATAGTCTTCACTTTTAATCTCTCAGGGGAGATAAGCTATACAACTTCCTGATTGAGTGGCAGCCTGATGCCTTTGGGGATGAGGAGGAAACAAAGCCAAAAGAGAAATTCTTCTATGATATTAGAAAAGTGGAAGATATTACCCAACTTATGATGACTGGTCAGGGAATACTGGTCAATAAGGAAGTTGGAAATGATATTCTGCTGTCTGATGATTACTTGAATGAGACAGAAAAAACATGGGAGGTAGGTTTACTCTCTCTCTCTGTCTCCCTGTGTGTTTCACTTACTTAACAATGTATGCTTCTTTCCTTTAATTAACTGTATCAGAATGAAGATCGCATGTTTATTGTCAGGGCGTGAAAAGGAAGCAGAGAATAGCAACACCTTTTATCTTCCTTGCATGTTGTAAGAGGAGACTTATGAGGTTATGGGTGGGGTTGGCTATCCCATCCCATAAGTGACCAGAAACGATTATGAAACCAGATGTATCAGGCCAAAAAACACAGATATCACAGCAAAGCTGTAAATCATGATATAACATGTTCCATTCTTTAGGCTATATCCTGCAAATCTGCAGGTGCTTGAAAACAAATGCAAAAGAAGAGATTGTAGATAAGACATGTTGACAGAGGTTCTTACTAGCTGATGTAGCAAGCATCAACATACTCAGTGATTCTATCAGACTGTCAAAGCTTACTGCACAAGATAGACAAATGTTTTCTTCTTCTGTGTTCATTCTCAAACTCCTGCAGATTAGCAGGATGTAGTCCGGATAACAGAATGTGTTGTGTCATGGTTTACAGCTTAGCTGTGAAATTTATGCCTTTCACCCTGACACATCTGATTACTACATGGTTTCTTTGCCGCTCAATGGGGTGAGGCGGTCAACTCAACCTCAAAACCTTGTTAGTCACCTCGAACAACATGCATGGTAGTTAACAGTGTTGTTATTCTGTGCTCTCCTTCAGGTGAGTTCTCACTTAGATGAGAAAAGTGTATGATAAGAAAGGAGTGTATAACTCTTATCAACTCCGCCAAAGATGGATGTGTTGGGCCATTGGCACAAATATAACGGCGACACAACACATTTCCATTCTCTGAACTACATCTTGCTGGAAATCTAATAGGACTATGGTCCTGCTACAAGAGAGATCCAGCAGGAGTTTGAGAATGAAAGCTAAAGAAGAAGAATACTCTTATCAACAATATCCAAAGTATCAAATGGATCTACTGTCCAAGTCATGCAGGAGTCAGAGGCAGTGAAAGAGCTGATTCTTTGGCGGGCAAATCTATAGTGAATAGGACAGTGATGAGAAGAGGAAACTTAGTTAATTATGGTAGTTATGGATACACTACAAATTGATGAAGAAGCTGAAAAAGATGATGTATATCTTCAGAAAATGATAGAAATGTTTGTGATCAGAGAATAGGGATGAAAATGCCTCCTCTATAGAAAGATCCACAGAACTCGCAACTGACTGTTACACTGAGCTTATATGGCTGAGAGAATGGCAAGCTAAGCATTTATGGGAATGCCTCCCCACCCCAGGGTCTTGATACCTGGCTCCTTATCAATAATGTCTTATTTTTCTCTCATGTCTTAACACTATATCTTGTTTTTATGTCTCGCTGTCAGACAAGACATCCAAGATTTCTGGGCCCCATTCATAGCACTTTCTAATTGCATTTATGGACTGTTTTCCTATTAATTCTATGAGTATGCTTCGAAAGATCATTCAGTCTCTAAGCCGAATGATGGTTGGAGTCTTTGATAAAGTCTGCTGAAGAGTGTTCATTTAATTTTTTTACTAGGATACTTAAGTGTTAGGGGAAATAGCAGACAGATTTAGGAGTATGACCACAGTGACCAGTGCTAGTTTAATAAATATTTTGAATGCAATAGCGAAATTAGAACAGTTGGAGGATGAAGGGTGTGTTTCTTCTTCAGTTTCTATTCTTAGAATGTAGGACCAGGGAGTGACAAGTACATTTGCTAGAAAGTAGAAATAACCAGAATGCAGGACCTGGGAGTAACAAGTACATTTGCTAGAAAGTAGTGAGATATAGAAATAAATAGAAGAGGTATCAACCAACACAGAACAGGAGCAGTCTGAAGAACATACGTAAATGGAGATCGGAGCACGTATGGACATCGTCATTGTGTCATGATGATGATAACTTACTATTTTCGTCTGCGTTCATTTTCAAACTCCTGCAGATTAACAGGAAGTAGTCCAAAGAACGTGAGAAAATATTAGATGGTTTGACAACCTGACACAGCACGGAAAAAACAACAATCTTGATACTTAATGCTGGAGACAGAGAGCTTTGGAGAGCCATGATCGCCTACACCAGCCGGCATGCCACCTGATTGATGATGAGTCCAAAAAACAGAATGTGTTCTGCTATGGTTTACTGCTTAACTGAGATATCTGCACCTTTCAGCATGATACATATGACTTCAGTATAGCTTAGGGTAGGATTTACCCTCTCTGGGATAGAACAACCAATTTCACATCAAAACCTCCTTAGTCCCCTCCTATGACATGCATTATAGTATTACTATTCTTTGCATCCCTTTCATGCTCCGGCAACACACAGTCGTACTAACTAACTGTTGTTCGTCCATCACAAGTGATGATGACCATTTGTTACATCCACTTTTGAAAATTAAATTAGAGTTATGTCCTTGATTATGAGTTCGTATATGGTTAATGAGCCCTATTTGAGCTGTAAATGTCCTTGGACAGTTCGGGCATGGAATGACCACTGTAGATGGATCTTGATCAATCCATGACTTTCTAGCTACTCTCCAATTGAGCTGCTGCATTTCTGCTGCATTTCTCCTCTTTTCACAAGATGATATGCTCTTTTTGGTTGTAGAATGCTATGTAGATCTATTTTGTGAAGTTCTTACCATGTGTCTTGGTCTATTTCAAAGGCTTTCAGTGAGCTCTTTAACGAGTCCTTGTAGCGCTTCTTTTGGCCACCTTGAGATTGTGTACTCTTCTCCAGCTCACCATAGAGAATTATCTTTGGCAGACGATGGTCTGGCATAAGCACCAAATGACCTGCCCAACGAATGTGTCTGCATCAGGATAGTGTCAGAGCTGATGATACCAGCTCTATCAAGGACAGTGGTATCAGGAATGTTGTCTTGCCATCTGATGTTCATAACTTTTCTGAGATAAGTTGTGTGAAAGTGATTTTTTACACATGACCTCTATACTAAGTCCATGTTTCGCTAGCGTATAACAGCACTGGAAGTACCACTGTTCTGTAAACTTTCAGCTTAGTCTGTAGGTTAATGCCATTTCTATGCCAAACATTTACCAGTACGTACAATCTGCAGAAAGTGCTGCTTGCCTTGGCGATCCTTGTATATACTTCATCATAAACGTTGACATTTTGCGATAACATAGTACCTAGGTGTGTGAATCTATTCACAACTTTCAGTGCTACACCATTTACCTTTATGCAGGCTAACTAACTAAACACGGCACACACACCAGCGAATTAACTAACTAGACTAGCTAGCCTGTTTCAAACTTCACAGAACACAAGTGAGACACACACACAGTTGAATACGCTTGTCTACAATAGAAATTCTAACAGGTAATATGCAAACATCCACTCTGAGAAAGCCTTTCTTTTACCTGTCGACAGTAGCATGCTATCACACTATCCTAATTCTTGTCACTACGAGAGACTACTCATGTGTCGCCGGCAACTGAAAAGAATGAAGTAGCTTCTCATAGTGATACGCAATAGGGTAGTGTGATCGTGTATATCTGACGATAGGACAAAAAAGGCCTTGCGGAACGGACGTTTACATATAACTTTTGAAGACTTCTAGAGGAGCATGTTATACATATTTATATCACATTTATAACCTCCCCATTGTACTAAAGGATACAAGAGCTTCTTCTTCTTCTACGTTCATTCTCAAACTCCTGCAGATTAGCAGGATGTAGTCCGGAGAACGGAATGCGTTGTGTCATGGTTTAAAGCATTGCTGCGATATCTGCGCCTTTCGGCCTAATACATCAGCATGGCTTTGGGTCACTGACCCTATATGGGATGGGACAGCCAACTCCATCTCATAACCTCCTTCGTCGCCTTTTACGACATGCGTGGAAGGTAAACAGTGTTGCTATTCTTTGCCCCCATTTCGGGCCCCCGACAACACACGGGCGATACAAGAGCTAATTCCTGGGGATGGAAACAAATGCACAAAACAAAGCCAGGTCAATTTGTCTGTTCATTGGGGCTAGAACTTTTATTCTTTTGGCAGATTCTCAGCAAGGAGGAAGTATACCGAGCAGAGAAGGAGCAGGCAGCTGACAGGGAAGTTTCTGATGAAAGCAACTTTCCAGAACTGATTGGTCCGACAGTAATTATCCAAAAGGAGCACATTCGTGCAGTAAGTTGATCACTCATGCCTCTCTCTCTTCTTCTTCTTCTTCATCCGCATTATCTCTCTCTTGGAAAAAGTAGGTCATACTCTTTCTGTTTATTTTTATTATCCACAGGAATTACAAATAATTATTAATTCGACTCCAATGTGTTGTAGTGGTTTTTAACCAGAGCTTTTTTCACAATAAAACATGCACTCTCAGTGGTTCTGGGGCTCGGATAAGATGTTCAGTCATGAGCATGTCTTATGATCATAGTCTCAACATTTCTTCATTTCAACATTGTGTTCATTCATTCTCTGATAACCAGCACAAATTTGCATGTGGTTTCTGTTAAGGAATGTGAAGTACGTTGTGCTGATTTTCTTCACAGCGGAACTGAATTACACCTTTCAGCTCAGCACATCCGATTAACATTTAATCCTATATATTAGTGGTTCTCAACATGGACCTTATGGCTCCCCCTTGGGGCCAGAGAGACTTACAAGAGACCATGGAGAAAAATGCTGAAATTGTTAGGCCACAGATCTGTCTCAGGATGGATATCACAGGAAGGTAACTATTTGAACGATGAATAACAAGTTGTATACCGATAAAACTTAAAAAACCTTTGGTCCTCTATAAAGATAAATCTGTGGCTTTTTTTTTAACCTTTAGCACACTGTAAAAAAAGAAAAAACTTCTGCCGCTGGACTTTTTTTTATAATGATACATAATAGGTTTTAACTTTTGAAAATGATATAACTTTTTTATTGTTACAGATATTTAAATAATATTTGCACATATAAATAAAGAATTGAATTCTGCATATATTGGTTTAAGTTTTGTTTGTGTGTGGTATGAGACATGTTAGAAAGTTGTAGAGACATTTTTTCACAAATTATAACAAAAAAAACTCCAAAAAAAAGAATAGTAAATAATGTCTGACCTTTTCTTGGAATTATTTTGGAATGACAACACTATTTACAGACCTAATTCAGCGGTAATTATGATCAAATTGTCATAATTTCACTGGGGAAAATGAATAAACTTACATGTTGGTCATAAAATCCTTCTATAAATCTAGATCTACTCCAAAACTGATCAATATAAGACAGTTGATTTATAAAGTCAAAATATATGAAACAGCGTGCTCCAATGTATTTTTGAGTGTGATTATCAACTTACTCTCAGGAATCCATTTTCACAAGAATAAGCCATAATGATTTTAATGAAATACGATAAAACAAAAGTCTATAAAACCCGATTCACATCATGATGCTGTTCTGGTTTGAAATTGTCAAGATATTGCGAAAATTTCGATATTTCACTGAGAAATATTTTATAACCAAAACATTTTAACAGGGCTTCTTTTATTGATTACAGGGGACCTTGCAATGTGGGACTTGTACACTCGACTGCAGATATTTTAGATAGTGTAAGCTGTTGTCGAACGCACTCTACGGCCGCGCACTAAAGGTTAATGCTCCAGGGATGCCATGTAGGAAAATTTATCTCAAGAGGGTTGAGAACTACTCCTGTCTATGACATAGCTGTTATCCCCACCAAAGACGAATGTGTCAAGCCTTTGCCACAAAAAAACACTGATACAACATATTTCCATTCTCTGGACTTGATCCTGCTGGAAATCTAGTAGGACCAAGATCCTGCTACAAGAGAGATCCAGTGGGAGTTTGAGAGTGAATGCTGAAGAAGAAGAAGCTGTTATCCAATTTTATTGTCAGTGTGATGTGGATAATAAATTTTTGTAGCACGAGCTAATTTAGCAGAGTTGACTTTGTGAGTGCATAATCAAAATGCTAAAGGATATCTGACAAAGTGGAGAGTGCTGCAATAACACAAATAAGAAGTGATAAAACTAAGAAAAATATAACATGGTTACTATTACTAATCAAACTAATCAATAGGTAAAAATACTGAATGTGAAATAATGTAAATTTAAAAAAATTAAACAAGGACTTTTTCTACATTGCGGTCCAATCCATACATGTGCATACTTTTACGTGTTTATACACATGTACACTTTTTTATGCTTGTATATGTCGGTGTGGATGTTAGCATCATTGACGTTTAGTATCCACTTGATCAGGTTCAGCACACATTGCTTGTGATTCCATTTTGTGTAGCATTCCCTCCTAACCAGTTACCTATGTCGATTTCTGTTTATTGATAGTGTATTGTTGCACACCGTACTAATAAGCACAATCATTGCTTAATACTAAACACTGTCCTTATAGTGTGTCCTTTTATTTTTGTTGCAAAATGGGCACTTGCTGAGAGCCATCCAGTCTATTTATTGTGTTTAATTCAATATTTGTTTGTTCATTTCTTGATAAAGATATCTATTGGACTGTAACACAGAATAGGCCCTTGTTCTTATTTTTTTTCATCTACAGTATTTCACATGGAGTATTTTTATTTATATACTTGTTTTGGCTTTGTGAGGCAGACCCACTATCTACAGAGCCAACAAGTCTCAACATTGAATCACTTGTCAATTAAACATTTATGCTATCCACCATATTTGTTCTGTGCTTGTCACTGTATTTCTCTGCATTCATTCTCAAATTGCTGCAGATTAGAAAAATGTAATCCAGAGAATGGAGCGTGTTGTGTCATGATTTTACAGCTTAACTGTGATATCTGCGCCTTTCTGCCAGACACATCTGACCTCAGAATGGTCTGGGAGTCACTTTGGTCCTCTGTGGGATGGGACAGCCAATGTCCTCCCTCAAACCTCCTTAGACATCTCTTACAATATGCCTGGCAGATCACAATGTTGCAATGTTTTTGCTCCTTTTCAGACACTAACAACATATCTGCAGCTTTTCGCTGTGTTATAGTGATTGATTCTCAAAGCTTTCTTTCATACCCAGGAAACAATTATTTTCAATTCATGTGCAATACCTTGAGAGGAAACCTTCTACTTTTAGAGGGATCTAATGCAGTGTGACCAGTGTTGGTCCATAAGATTAGAGATTTGCCTTTTTTATCAGTGTTTCCACATTTGGTGCAAAAATAAAATCATTGACTTTCTTTTCAGGAATACTTTTCAAGATTTTCATATATATATATATATATATATATATATATATATATATATATATATATATATATATATATATATATATATATATATATATATATATATATATATATATATATATGGTTGGTTGGTTGCTGATCCAGCGTTCCATGGGCTCATGCCCTTTGACCCAATGCCATTGTGTGATATATGCATGTGTTTGTGAGTTGTTGTTTTGTTCCATATAATGTGTTCCATTTATCTGGCCCTGGAGGGAGAAGCATTTTCCTGATGTCATCCAGCGCTGGACATTCAAAAAGGTAGTGGTCAACAGTTTCATATGGATGAGTGTACAGCCGGGTATTCTGTTCAGGTGATTGTTAAGCTGTACATGTTGTGTGCGCAGTCGGAATATGATACTCTGGTCTTTTCTTTCCAGGAGGTTGATATTGTCTTTAGGATTTGGGCTGGGCATATATTTATAGATTTCCCTCCCAGTGTTTCCCATGGCCCATCTGTTCATCCAATTTTCTTTGTTCACAGATTTCAGAATCATTTTAACTGTGTGCATTGTTGTTTCTGTATAAGGCTGTTCTTGTTGTGCTCCCCTCTTTGCTAGTCTGTCTGCCTTATCATTACCAGGTGTGTTTGAGTGGTCAGGAATCCAATGCATAACAATGTTGACATCATAAGATGTGAGCAGCTGGTTTGCATGGTGGTATATTTCAGCTAGCTCGGGTTTACAATGTCCATCACATTCCAATGCTTGGAGAGCAGACATAGAGTCTGTAAAAATAACAATGTTTTGGACTTTTGATGGGAAGGCATCAAATATGGTCTTCAGGTGGTACAAGGCAATTTCTAGTGCTGTTATTTCAGCTTCATAGTTAGAACATATCTCCCCACAGGCATCAAACAACTCATCAGATGTTTTGTCTGGATATTCTATATAGACACCATAACCTGCTTTGATGATGGCTTTGAAGGCAGACCCATCAGTATAGACATGAATCCATTGTTCTGGGTAGGTGTCTATTGTTTTCTGTGTTGCTTTCATAAGACTTACTGGGTCGGAATGTTTCGTTGCATTATCTCTTAACTGTGTTTTGATTTCCGGCAATTTTAAAGCCTGCGTGTGGTGGTAAACATTTTTCTACTCTTTGCAGTTTTTGTCTCTTGTCTGGAAGGTGATAAATATCTTTTATTTCATTGACATGGCTCA
Organism: Meghimatium bilineatum; assembly: GCA_034231615.1. Taxonomy (NCBI): domain Eukaryota; kingdom Metazoa; phylum Mollusca; class Gastropoda; order Stylommatophora; family Philomycidae; genus Meghimatium; species Meghimatium bilineatum. The sequence continues at coordinate 22,194,034 of CM067306.1, forward strand.
GGACTGACTTTTGTTTTATTCTGTGGTTTGGTTCCCAGTTTGCTACAAGTTGTTTATTTGGGTGGTCTTTGTTCATTCTTTTGCTTCTTTCATAAGCCTCCATTGCAGCCATATCTCTCCGCATCTCAAGGGGTTCTACATTCGTATGTATTTCACATGCAGCCGTCGGTGTAGATCTCATTGCTCCACTAATAAGACGTAGGGCACTCTGTCTAGGGATTCTACATTTGTCGTGGAACATGTGAGGAGTGCACTGTTGTATTCTAAAGCAGAACGTATGTAACCAAGATATAATCCTCTAAGGGTATCCTTGTCTGATCCCCAAGATGTGCCAGTGAGTCTTTTCAGTAGTTGTAACCGTTTAAGTGCTTTATTTTTGATATTTTCTACATGCTTCTTGAGGGTGAGCTGCCGATCAAGCGTGATTCCAAGATATGTGGGGTGTTCTTCTCTTGGCAATTTCTGTGTATCCAAGCATAGACTGATATTTTCTTTGGCTACTTTATGACTCTTGGTAAAGATGGTATAGACAGTTTTCTCACAGTTTATTTTTAGCTTCCGTGTTTGACAGTATTCATGTAGTCTTTTTAAATCTCCATTTAGTCTTTTGGCAGCACTTTCAACATTCTCATGGCTCTGCCATATTGTTAAGTCATCAGCATAGAGAGCTTTTTCAGCTTTGATATGTTTGGTAAGGTCATTGATGTAAATGAGAAAGAGGGTGCAGCTTAAAGCAGAACCCTGTGGTAAGCCTTCCTCTAGAACTTCTTTAGTTGAAATTGCATCATTTATCTTTGTCTGGATTGTTCTGTCAATGAGGAAGTATTTTATCCAGTTGTATAGCTTTCCACTAATTCTCATCTCAATCATCTTCATCAAAAGACCCTTTCTCCATACTCGATCATAAGCCTGTTGTAAGTCAAAGAAGATGGCTACCGTGTGTTTGTTTTCCTGGAATCCATCATGGATTTTCTGTGTCAACCTAAATAGTTGGTCTTCTGTGCAACTGCCTTTTCTGAAGCCAACCTGTTCATGGCAGAGGATGTTTGAGCTCTCGAGGAACCAGTAAAGTCGTGCGTTAACCATTCTTTCTGCTAATTTCCCAAGACATGATGTTAGGGATATGGGGCGGTAGCTTTTGGGTTCATCTGGAGGTTTGTTACTTTTCAGGATGGGAAAGATGTGAGCATTTCTCCAATGTTTATGCAGTTTTCCATTTCTCCAGGTCATATTTATTAGTGTAAGGAGTACTTCTTTCCCTGATGTGCTCATGTGTGTTAACATTTCATTATAAATTTTATCTGGTCCAGGAGACTTTCTTGGCGTTAGTTTCTTCAGCCCTTGTAGGAGTTCCTGCATACTGAAGTCATCATCAAATATGGTTGAGCCAGAGGTTTGGACTTTTTCTTGCTGCTTCAGTAGGTACAGATGCTTCTTGTCAGCCTCGGACAGCTTCCCTACTCTGTTCACACTGGCAAAAAAGTGGTAAAAGTGTTCTGCCCTTTTCTGATCTGTGGTGATTGTTCTGTTTCCATCTATCACGGGTTTATCGTTTGTTCTTCTTCTTTTCCCAGACAAATTATTGATCAGCCCCCAAGCCTTTCTGCCATTTTTCCTTAGATCTAAATTTGCGAATGATTTTGCCCATTTATCATGTTTGGCCTTCTTCACTATTAGTTTTACTTTGGCACATGTTTTATTGTACAGGATTTTTGCTTCTTGTGAAGGTGAGATCTCAAGGGCTTCTCTTGCTTTTTTTCTATCGAGGATTCCAGCTTGCATTTCTTTGTTGTAGAATGGTTTGTATGATTTCATACTGCCCCTTGGGATGCTTTGTGATGCTGAATTGAGGATAGCTTTTGTCACCTCTGCAGTAAATATTTCTATGTCATTGCTTTTGATTTTACCTAGCAGGAAATCAGATGTTTCTTGGAATAGTTTCCAATCTGCCTTGCCAAAATTTCAGCGAGTTTTCTGTTTGAAATATGCTTTGTTGGGTGTAGTTATGGTGGTGAGGATTGGTCTGTGGTCACTTCCAATGTCATCAAGTATTTCTAGGGAGCAAGCATCTATTATATCAGATGAACAGATAGTCAAGTCAGGTCGACTGAGAGATAGATGGCTCCTGTGCAAAAGTGTTGGTACAGACTTTGCATCTTGAAGGACAGACAGGTTTGTTGTTTCACAGAGTTCTTCTATATATCTTCCTGTCTTATTGTGGTTCTGGTAACCCCAATGGGGTGAGTGACCATTAAAGTCACCAGCAAGTATTGTTTTGATAAATTGTGTTGTATGGATTTCCAGTAAATTGCATGTTGTCTGAGGTGGGCTGTATATGTTGTAGATTGTGTATTTTCCTCCAGTGTGCCAGATGGTCACCTTCTGCATGTCTGTGGGATTGGCTGTTAGTTGGGTGACTTGTCCCTGAATGTCATTCCTGATATAAGTAATTATGCCACGGCAGTTGGTACACTTACAGGCATAGCTGGTATATCCTGACAGATATAGGTCAGTGTCTTTGTGTATAGTCTCCTGTAAGAGGGCCACATGTATCTTATTAGCATGTAGTAAATTAGCGAGCTCTAGTGTTTTGTTTCTTATTCCACAGATGTTCAGTTGTAGAATATTAAGTGAAGACTTTGTTTTATGAAAATCTTGGCTCTGCTGGTTCTCCCTCCGAGGTTTTCTGGGTTTAATGTTTTGGTGCTTGTGCAGGTGTTGTTGCTGTGTTGTGTATTGTGCATGTCTGTGTTTGTGCTGATGTTTTGGATGCGTTCCAGTAGTTAATTTCTCAGACAGAGCAGCCTGGTTACCCACTGCCTGCCGCGGACCTTGATAACCGAGGCGACGTCCGATCTTGTTTGTAATTATATGTTTTGTACTGGCATTATATTGCTGGGGAGTCTGTGGATTTTCGTCCCACCCCGGGCAAGAGCCAGAGAAAAACTATCACACTACTAGGAAGGAAGGTTTCAACCTATGAACTGCTCCGAGCCACTGCAGCCAAGATAAGGGTTCACTGTGCTCATTCCCCGCCACCAATTGACTACTGGTTATGCCGAACTTCTCTATTGCTCCTGGCATGCAACCAAATGTTCAAGTCAAAAGGATCGTCACGTCCTGAGTCAGTGTGCCTCTATGATGGACCTCAGCCATAGGAAAAACAGTGCTGTCAGTTTCCCTCCTCCCCCACTTCTGCGCAGAAAATCTCTAGCTCTCTCCCCAACCACAGAGGGTGCATTAAACAAATAAAGAAAAAGAATACAACATGGCATAAAATACATTGTAACAAAAAATTTAAAGTATGAGAGGCATAATTGTATAGATGACATGCCATGAAGCTTCTATAATAGATAACCTCAATATAATGGCATGTCATCTACTTAGGTTTTTCTGTTGCATGGGTGGTTTGTCTAATGGGCCATTGGTGAGACCCACAGACGCAAACCATGCGTATATATATATATATATATATATATATATATATATATATATATATATATATATATATATATATATATATATATATATATATATAATTGTAAAGGTAAGTCCTGTGGCAGCAATCTGTCATCAGGATAAAGATAACTCTTCATGTAGTAAGCCATAGCAACTATTAAGTAGAGTAGTCAGTTCCCTTAACAGCTGGGTTAACTGGAGAAGCAGTCATGTCAGGAAATCACAACCCTGATTTTGTTTGTCTGGACGTGGTTTCGAGCCTGACATGCTGTAACCTGGTGATAGTAAGCAAGACCACTATCAACTAGGCTCCTCATATCATTTTAAACTGTGTTCAAAATAATTGCCATCCTGTGGCTCCACATCCCAATTTCATATGTAGCCTTCCAGCAAGTTTGCATGGTCCATAAATGACCCCAGTTGAGAACCAGTAGGTATAGCATGTTCTTGATTATGAACATTACCTTAGCCATTGACACGTTGAATACTCAATGCTCATAACTATACCATTCACAGCTGAAGTCAGATGTGTCAGCTCATTGGTGCAAATAAAATGATGGCACTGTGCATATCTATTCTCTAGACTACATCCTGCTGGAAACATAGTAGGACCATTGTTCTACTGCAAGAGATCGAGCTGGAGTTTTGAGAATGATTGCTGAAAAGGAAGATTATTATATCATTCATCTTCTTTGTTCATTCTCAAACCCTGCAGATGCCCATGTGCTGTCAAGGTCCAGAAGGGAAGCAAAGAATAACAAACAACACTGTGATGTACCATGCATGGTATAAGATGTGACTAAGGAGGTTTTGGAGGTGGTATTGGTTGTCCCACTTCCATAAAGGGTCAAAGTACCCAGAAGCTGTGTTGAAGTCAGATGTGTCAAGTCTAAGGACACATTTATTGCTGCCAAAATGTACATCATGACACAACACATTCCATTATCCAGACTTCATCCTGTAAACAGGCAGTAATTTGAGAACATACAAATAAATAAAATACTAATATGGGAATCTGTTGAAGAAAAATTCTAGTGGTCTGTGGTATTGACAAAGCTAATAACGCAATCTATAACAAAGCACACATGCGCTATAATATTTTACCCGTGTGGCAACCGTGGACTGGATATGTAGTTCTGGGTACAAAAAATAGGGCCACTGCCTTTTTTCCCAGGCATGTCATAGGAGATGACAAAGATAAGTTGGGAAATAGACTGACAAATTGTCCCTTATGAAACAATAATTATCACTATAAGTCCTGTCCTGGTTTCTTACTTTTGTCTTCTATAATTGATTCCCATGGATGACAAAGAGATGCAGACTAAAGAAAAATGTACCTGTGTTCTTTGATGGCAGGCTCCTAGATAGTAAGAAATGTTTGATGTGCCAACACATCAGATGGGTCAACAAATCTGACAGAAGATTGATGAGATAGTTAGCTCAGAAATGTTGTCTTCACTACTTGCAGGATATAATGATCCTGGGATGCTGTCACACTGGAATTCCTCCCTTTGGGGACTAAACAAAAGATACATCCATAACGCTCCCCCCCCCCCACCTCAACATATCCAATGTCAGAGATAATAAACCTTATATTCTTCTTCTTCTTCTTTCGTTCACTTGAAACATGTCTATATCTGTAATTCTGTCTCCTTAATAAAACTCACTGTCTTTTGTAGTTCATACAGTGTCCCATAGAGTTTTGATTCCAGTGTTGTTTCCTCTGGCCAATATGTCTGCCTCAGCGTTTCATGCTCAGAACACTCTTGAAGTATATGTTTGGCACTCTGTGCTGCCTGTCCACATGTACACATGGCCGTGTTGCCAATCTTGAACTTTGTATACATGTGACTGCGGAGTCGGTTGTGTCCTGTTCTGAGACGTAGAATTATAACTTGTTCTGGTCTGTTCATAATATGATAGTCATCTTGTGTTGGTGTTTGTGGCTTTCTTATTGACTTGATCATCTGTTTTTTCTGATGATAGGTGATTGGTATATCTGGTTGGTCTTCTGCAGCACCTTCCTTAGCCAGCTGGTCTGCTTTTTCATTTCCTGGTATTCCACAGTGAGAGGGTATCCACTGCATGGTTACCCTATACTGGTAAGACAATTCGCTAAGTAGTTTTTTCAAGTCTGTTAGTTTTTCAGACTGGAGAGCTTGAAGCACTGACCTTGCATCTGTCAGGAATACCACAGGCTGTAGGCCAGAGATGGAGTTCAGCAGTTTTTTAGCTGCCACACTAATTGCCTGGATTTCTGCATCATAATTATTGCAGAATTTTCCTGTCGGTGTTCTGATTGTATCTCTAGGCTTGTGTGGATATTCTATATATACACCTGCACCTCCATTTCTCACGGCATTCTGTGCTGATCCATCTGTGTATACTCTGACCCATATATCTTGTGGATATTCCTCATCCAGGAAACTGAGGGTGACTGTCCTTCGCTGCACACTGTTCTGTTCGTCCCCGCTTAGTATTCCTTTCACATGGGTCTGAATGTATATTGGCATTCCATGTCTTTCACTCCACGGGGTTTGTTCTGGTACAGGCCTTAAGGGGCTGTCAACTTCAGGTAGGTCTGTAAGTTGTCTGCGGAGTCGTTTAGCTTGATGGATAAAGCTGCTTCTTTTCAGTCGTCCCATTGCTAGATTTTGGAATCTTTCCTTCATTGGATGACTTGGCATACACTGAAACTTTTCTGCCTGAATTAGTACTTTTGTGTCTCTGCGTTCGCCAAGTGTTTGCATTCTTTCCATTTTCTGCATCTCTGCTATGGGTGTTGATTTCATTGCTCCCAAACCTTATATGAATCTTTATGTCGATTCTGTTACTCAACTGCGGAGCACCTGTACTTTTAGTTTTAACAAAAAGTCTTTGGGCTGTCAAGAGATACCTGCTCACAGTTAAAAGGATTACTTCATCATCATCATCATGCTAATAATAGTTTACTGTTTACCTAAATATAACATGACATGAATATAATGAGATCTTGTCCTCAGTTTTTATCATCATGTACTTACAACATTCCTTATTGCTGTTTTGTCTCACAGTTGATGAGATCGCTCCCACGCAACATGTCTGTTGGCTATAATTGGGAGTTGGTCTACGCCACCCACAAGCATGGTTACTCACTCCAGAATTTGTATATGAGAACAGAAGATGCGGAGGATGACTCACCTGCTTTACTGTTTATCATGGACACATATGGAAGTGTAAGTACTAGGACCTGTTGCATGTCTTATCCTCGTGTACTCATTAGTCTGTGTGGAGGTGTTGGGGTGGAGGAGTTCGCTGTCCCATCCCATATATATATGCTCACAGCGACCAAGAAACCATGCTGAAGTTGGATATGTCAGCCCCAGAAGGTTCTGTAAAACATGACACAATGCATCCTGTTCTCCTGACTACATGCTGCTAATATATAGGAGTTTAAGTGCTGCTACTGATATTTGTATGCTGAGATTGAAGTGCGTTATGTCATGGTTTATTGCTTAGCTTATATATCTGCACCCTTTTGACCTGACACATCCTACTTCAGTATAACTTGTGGGTCTCTTCTTCTTCTTCTGCGTTCAGGAATCTTGTGGTCAGTCGCCAGGAAAAAGCTCACAGTCTTCTCCAGGTCAGAGCGGCAGCCCCAAAGTTTTGCCTCAGTTCGGTCCATTGTGGCCATGTCCTACCTCGCAGTTCTTTGTATTCTGGACAGTCTTGGATTATGTATTCAGGGGTTTGTATGCCTGTTCCACATGGACATTCATTTGTGTATGTCACTGTGATCTGGTACATGTGACTTTGTAGCCTGCAGTGGCCAGTTCTAAGTCAAAAGACGATGGTCTGTTGTTGTCTGTGAAGTTGGTGTATGGTTTCAAGTCAATATCCATATCTTTCTTCCACTAAGATGTATAAATGTTGCGGATTAGTGTTTTGGCCTCACTGTATGGCAGATGATAGCTAAATTATTCCATTTTACCTGCTTTTGTCAGGACATCACCTCTCTTATTTCCAGTGATGTCACAATTGGCAGGTACAATTGAAGAGTGATGTTTGAGCTTTTTTTATCTTTGCCAGTTCTAGTCTAATTTTGTGTATTGTGTTTTCGATTTTGTTGCTTTGTAATGTTTCCAATAAGGATCTGCAGTCGATGAATATTACTACATTGGATGGTGTAGGATGATCTGTGGAAATGAGAGCTCTTAGTGCCTGCAGTAGTGCTTCAGCTCCTGCTCTGAAGTTTGAGCATGTCTTTCCTGTTGGGAATGATTTACTGAGGCTTTTTCCATTATTATACATTATTAAGAAACCTCCTCCATTTCTTTATAGCTCCCTCTGCCGATCCATCTGTGTACATGTGTCCATATTTTAGGGTCATATTTGTGTGCAATCATTTCCTGTACCAGAGATTTTAGCTGAGGTGGTGTCAGGTGTTCTCTGTTGATGATCCCAGGGACTTCTTTGACAATGGAGATGTTTTTTGGACTGCAAATTGGCTCATCATAGCCAAAAACATTTCTACTTTTTAGGGGTCATTTGGGAGGATATCTTCCTGTTGGTTATGCAGTTATTTTGATATGTGCAGGAAGCTAGTTCTCTTTAACCTGTTTTTTTGTCTAACTGTTGCATTTTGGGTGCATTGGATGGTTTAGTATGCGAAGCATCTTCTGTCTAAGAGTACTCTTTCTGTGCATCTGTTTTTGAGTGGCCAAATGTTTATATGTTTTTTACATTTATTGAATTGGGTGGTCTTCATGCCCCCTGTGATTAGTCTGAGGCCTGCGTTTTGGACTTTCTGTGTTTGTTTTGCATACTGTGGTCCATGCTGTCATCTCATATTCTTTCAGAGGTCTAACTGTTCCTGTGTATGCGATTTTAAGTATATTGCTAGTGGGTCTCTGACTCCATACGAGATGGGACAGCCAATTTCACTCTATAACCCCCTAGTCGCCTCTTATGACATGTATGAAGGTAAAAAGCATCACTATTCTTTGCCCCAATTTTGGACCTAGCAATGCACAGTGATTTAGTTTTAAAATTCATATACAAGAATAGATAGTACAGGAATTTACATAGATTGATCTTGACTAAGGTATTTATTTTACTTTTCCATACCACATTCCAAACCTGGCCATGGCATACACAGACATTTTTAATACGATAAAGTCAAGCTCAAAGAGTTTCAGTGCCCCCCCCCCCTCCACCCAGGAAGACAAAACATGACATTTAGTACTGGGAAAGCAAGCCACAAAAAATGCCGATTAAACACCCTCCCCCTAAGGGAATAATTTTTCCTCCAAAAAAAGGTATTAAAATATTAACATACTACCTTCAAAATTGAACAAATGCTTTTATTTAGGTGGGTGAACCTCCTCTCTCCCCCCTCCTCCTTCCCCCTTATTACCAAAGGCATATCTACAGTCAACCCTCTAGACCTTTTGAGTATTTTTTAGAACATATGCCATGTTAGACTCACAACCCGCCCGTGTGTTGCCGAGGCCCGAAAGGGGAGCAAAGAATATTAACACTGTTTACCGTACACGCATATCGTAAAAGGCGACTAAGGAGGGTATTGGATGGGGTTGGCTGCCCCATCCCATATAGGGTTAGTGACCCAAAGCCATGCTGAAGTCGGATGTGTCAGACCGAAAGGCGCAGATATCGTAGCAATGCTGTAAACCATGACACAACGCATTCCGTTCTCCGGACTACATCCTGCTAATCTGCAGGAGTTTGAGAACGAACGCAGAAGAAGAAGAAGACTCACAAATGTCAGGTCGAAAGGCACAGATATCGCAGCAATGCTGTAAACCATGACACAACGCATTCCGTTCTCCGGACTACATCCTGCTAATCTGCAGGAGTTTGAGAACGAATGAAGAAGAAGAAGACTCACAATACTGCTTGTATAATGATCTCCAAGTGTATGAGGTAAATGACAAGGGCACAGGGTGTCAGAACAGATGACAATGGACAATTTTGAGTTCCATATGCATGTATTTTTTGGACAAAAACACCTTGGTGGATGAGATTTTGTAGTTAAGATATTCAAAGAGTTTAAAATTGCTTAGGCAGATTAGAACAGAATGATTGAGGGGTAGAATAGCAAAATTATGCTCTTTTTTTACCGGGAATACTTCTGCATTTGTTTTCAAACTCTTGCAGATTAGTAGGATGTAGTCTGGATAATAAAATACATTGTATCATTGTTTACAGCTTGTCTGTGATAGCTGCACCTTTTGGCCTGACACATCCAACTTCAGCATGCTTCAAATCACTTTGACTATGAAATTAAACAGCCAACTCCACCCCTAAAAACCTCCTTAGTTGACTCTTATGAATGCATGGCAGCCAACAGTGTTGCTATTCTTTGCACCCATTTCGGGACCCAGCAACACGGAGACGAACAATATCCATTTTAATATATAACGTTTTTTTTATTCCATCATTCTTTTTGTTTGTTTGTTTTGCGTTCGCTCCATTGTAACCATCACGGATATCCGTGCGATTTCCGCCGGGAGCGTGATTAGGGTGCCTTGTAGGCCTAGCACATCCGATTTCGGCATGCCTTGACAATTCGGGTGGGCAACCCTTAGCCTGTAACAGCCTCTATATCTGTCTCCAGGCACGCGTAGTGGCGACTCTTCGCCCAGACGATTTTTGCTCTCGTCTGACTCGCACGAGGTGTTCCACTGTCTATGAACTTGCCTCGTGTAATTGGACGTGCTGTGCCTGTGCCCATTGGGTACTGAACCGTTTCTCATCCATGAGCCTGGTTCCTTAAGGGGAAGAACTCAACAGAGGAGTTGGACCCTGGCTCTTTCGCTCTCTTAGCCGAGGTGTCGTTCACCGACATCGTGTACCCCTTGTACAAGTTCGAGTCTCACACCACGCGTTTGAGAGCAAGGCGTTCTCGAGCTGAGTGTCCTTGTCCCAATAGCGCCTGAGCCCATCAGGTACTGAACCCTTTCTCTCTTCAAGTGTATTTCCGGTGTAGGAAAACCTGACAGTAGAGTTGGGCCAGGGCTAAATCGTTGTCCCTTTTGTGCCTGAACCCATCGGGTACGGAACCCTTTCTCTTCGTGAGCATATTTCCAATTTAGGAAGGCTCTACATTAGAGTTGGGTTAGGTCTTCTTGCTTTACCAAACGCCAATGGATGGGTCTGGGTCTGACGGAGCTTGTAGTTCCCCTTTCCTAGGGACTTTTCACTTTCTATTTGCAGTTCACGCTGCCCTCTAGCGCTGATCTGCCCTTTCATTGTTTCATTGTACTCGGTATGAAATCTATTTGTCTCTCGCCATGCATCTACCTTTACGTGCATTGTACATTGGCCGCCCCTCCAATGTTCGGACTGGACTGACTAGCTTCACTGTATGTCGACAGTGTCGCTATATGTGGTGATGTTGGAGATATTGTCTGTCTCTTGTGCAGTCAAATCTCTTTCCATCTGCTACCTCCACATTCTCAGACACGATCCCCAAATGATTTGGCCAGAATCAGCTCGAGCTGCTGTATTTCTGTTTCCAGGGTGCACCGTGTGGAGGTACATTTGGGATCTTGGTTATCTGCTAACCCTGGGTCCACCTAGAGCAATGCGTTCCCTTTGCACCCCATCATTCTTTTTCATCTAGCTTTATGCCCGTGTGTTGCCGGAGCCCGAAAGGGGAGCAAAGAATAGCAACACTGTTTACCTTCCACGCATGTCGTAAAAGGCGACTAAGGAGGTTATGGGATGGAGTTGGCTGTCCCATCCTATATAGGGTCAGTGACCCAAAGCCATGCTGAAGTCGGATGTGTCAGGCCGAAAGGCGCAGATATCGCAGCGATGCTGTAAACCATGATACAACGCATTCCGTTCTCTGGAGTACATCCTGCTAATCTGCAGGAGTTTAAGAACGAACGCAGAAAAAAAAAAAAAAAAAAATTTAGCTTTATTTTGTTCTTTCTCACACTCCCAGAAGATCTTTCTTATAGCTGGATAACTGGTTATACTAGATTTCCAGAAGGGTGTAATCCAGCTAACAGAAATACATTGTGTTGCCATTTTATTTGTGTCAGTGCCTTGACACATCCGACTTCTGCATTGTTAACTACCTGGGTTATACATTCAGTACTTTTACCACTTTCACTGAATGGTAGACATCTGTAACCATATCGTTAGTATACTAGGCCAGCTGTATGAGAGAACTGATTCTGGTACTTACACACTGGTCATCAAACTCAAAGTTATGACATGTTTTCACTTAGCGACAGATACCAATTCTTCAAACTGTATTTGTTAATACATCCAGTTTCATGATGCCCAGTTTTGTCCACATTTGTACTTGCAGGTATTTGTTAGTATGTTTAGTTTCATAATGCCCAGTTTTGTCCACATTTGTACTTTCAGGTATTTGTTAGTATGTCCAGTTTCATAATGCCCAGTTTTATCCACATTTGTACTTTCAGGTATTTGGAGCCTTCTTAAGTAACACTATTCGACCAAATGACACATTCTATGGCTCGGGTGCAACTTTCTTGTTCACCTTTTACCCAACATTCAAGGTAAGTTGATCGAGCTTCATTATACTAACTGACACTGTGGGCTGCTGATTGTTGTCTTAAAAGTTGATGTTGCAATGCTGACCAGATATCCTGAATGGATATTACACTCTTGACCAGACATCCTGAGTTGACATTACACTGCTGAAAATTATGAAGTATCCTTGATGACTGATCATATAATTGAGTATGAGTAATGTTTGATAGCTGGTGGTTCAGGCTTAGTTGACACAGACTGTGGCATATGTAGATCAGGAAAAAGTGTTACCTAACACCATTAGTATATGATAAAATATGTGCAGAGGAATGACTTCAACATTTTGGTCTTAATGACCTTCATCAAGAAACAGAAACAAGATAAAAAGAAAATTTTTACCAAGACTAAGTTAACATATTTTTTTAGAATATGTGACTTGATCATTTGTTCGCTAAAGATTAGATTTTTTTATGTGACAGAAATTTCCATGGCAGGGATGCAACCAGTTCTTCATGCATGGAACAAAGGATTTCTTTGCTGTTGGGTCTGGAACGTAAGTACCGGCTCATTATCTCTCTGCTTCTACAGTTATACATATTAACTTATATGATGTCATATTATGTAGTTGGTAATTTTGGTTAGGGCTTCTTAAACGAGACTAAATGAATTCTTAGGACAAATATCACTATTCATGATCAATCTGTGCCTGTGTGTTACAGGGGCCCAAAATGGGATTAAAGAACAGCAACACTATTTCTTGCCATGTATGTCATTAGGGGTGATTTTGGAAATGAAGTTGGCTGTCCCATCCTATAGATGTTCAAATTAACCCAAAAGCCATGCTGAAGTCAGATCTGTCAAGTTGAAAGGCACAGGTATCACAGCTAAGCTGTAAACCATTACATAAAGCATTCCATTCTCTATACTACATCCTGCTAGCATGCTTGGGTTTGAGAATCAATGCAGAAGAACAAGAGTGCACAATGTGTATTGAAAACACAAAAAGTGTTCCAACTTTGTTTCCATAAAAAATTTAGGTCAGTTGATCTATGAAATACATGTAGGAGTAGATGTTGTTGGAAGGGGGTGTGTATAGTCAAGAAAGGTGGTTGTAAATGTTGTTAGGAGAGCATGTTTAGTCGGGGGAAAGTGGTTGTAAATGTTGTTAGGAGAGCATGTTTAGTCGGGGGAAAGGTGGTTGTAAATGTTGTTAGGAGAGCATGTTTAGTCGGGGGAAAGGTGGTTGTAAATGTTGTTAGGAGAGCATGTTTAGTCGGGGGAAAGGTGGTTGTAAATGTTGTTAGGAGAGCATGTTTAGTCGGGGGAAAGGTGGTTGTAAATGTTGTTAGGAAAGCATGTTTAGTCGGGGGAAAGGTGGTTGTAAATGTTGTTAGGAGAGCATGTTTAGTCGGGGGAAGTGGGAGTAAATGTTGTTAGGAGAGCATGTTTAGTCAGGGGAAAGTGGTTGTAAATGTTGTTAGGAGAGCATGTTTAGTCGGGGGAAAGGTGGTTGTAAATGTTGTTAGGAGAGCATGTTTAGTCGGGGGAAAGTGATTGTAAATGTTGTTAGGAGAGCATGTTTAGTCGGGGGAAGTGGTTGTAAATGTTGTTAGGAGAGCATGTTTAGTCGGGGGAAGTGGTTGTAAATGTTGTTAGGAGAGCATGTTTAGTCGGGGAAAGTGGTTGTAAATGTTGTTAGGAGAGCATGTTTAGTCGGGGAAAGTGGTTGTAAATGTTGTTAGGAGAGCATGTTTAGTCGGGGGAAGTGGTTGTAAATGTTGTTAGGAGAGCATGTTTAGTTGGGGGAAAGTGGTTGTAAATGTTGTTAGGAGAGCATGTTTAGTCGGGGGAAAGTGGTTGTAAATGTTGTTAGGAGAGCATGTTTAGTCAGGGGAAAGTGGTTGTAAATGTTGTTAGGAGAGCATGTTTAGTCGGGGAAAGTGGTTGTAAATGTTGTTAGGAGAGCATGTTTAGTCGGGGATAGTGGGAGTAGATGTTATTAGGAGAGCATGTTTAGTCGGGGGAAGTGGTTGTAAATGTTGTTAGGAGAGCATGTTTAGTCGGGGGAAGTGGTTGTAAATGTTGTTAGGAGAGCATGTTTAGTTGGGGGAAAGTGGTTGTAAATGTTGTTAGGAGAGCATGTTTAGTCGGGGGAAAGTGGTTGTAAATGTTGTTAGGAGAGCATGTTTAGTCAGGGGAAAGTGGTTGTAAATATTGTTAGGAGAGCATGTTTAGTCGGAGGAAGTGGGAGTAAATGTTGTTAGGAGAGCATGTTTAGTCGGGGAAAGTGGTTGTAAATGTTGTTAGGAGATCATGTTTAGTCGGGGGAAAGGTGGTTGTAAATGTTGTTAGGAGAGCATGTTTAGTCGGGGGAAAGTGGTTGTAAATGTTGTTAGGAGAGCATGTTTAGTCGGGGGAAAGGTGGTTGTAAATGTTGTTAGGAGAGCATGTTTAGTCGGGGGAAAGTGGTTGTAAATGTTGTTAGGAGAGCATGTTTAGTCGGGGGAAAGTGGTTGTAAATGTTGTTAGGAGAGCATGTTTAGTCGGGGGAAAGTGGTTGTAAATGTTGTTAGGTGGGTTTGTTTAGTCAGGGATGGTGTGTTTATTCAGGGAAGGTGGGAGTAGATCTTGTAGTGGTGCATTATATTTATGTCAGTTGTTCTTGTTTGTTCATCAGTTAAACATTCATATCATTTGTTCTCCAGCTTTCAGAAATGAATGCCTACATAAAATAGAAGCTTTGAAATGGTATGATAGGACCTCCAGTGATGATGATGATTCAATCCCTTTCACTGTGAGCAGGCAGCTCTTGACAGCCAATAGCTCTTCAGGACCTCCAATGAGGAATTAAAGGAAAAACTGAATACACACTAGTAGAGAGAGTGATGCTGGAGATAGATAGAACCTCCAGTTAGGAACTCTGGGAAAGAACTAAGTGTACACTAGTAGAGAGTGGCACTGGAGATAGATAGGACCTCCAATGAGGAACTAATGGAAAGAACTAAATACACACTAGTAGAGAGAGTGATGCTGTAGGTATAAAATTCTCTAAGAACACCATCAATAAATAAAAAAACAGGAATTATTTCAGAGACAGAAAACAAATGGAAGACTAAGAAACACATGGGGAAGGTCCTGTACAAACAGATGATCTGTTCTTCTGTTCTTTCCATCTGTTGTTCCGTTCATTCCATCTGTTGTTCTGTCGGTGTCCTAAAGTATAGCAAAGACTAGCAATAATGTGACATGCCATGCATATCATAAGAGGCAACTAAGAATGTTTAGGAATATAGTTAGCTGTCCTATCTGATATAGCAGCGTGACCCAGTTTGAGAATGAATGCAGAAGAAGAAGAATGTCATGGTTTTAATGTTCATGTCACCAGTTCCTATTGTTGTCTCTTCTACACACAAGTCTTCTGATCCTCTCCTGCCATATGTTCTTCTGTTAATGACTAGCCATGAATCAATCATGTCTAATTACAGGGGCCTGTTTGGATTATGGCTGGATGGGGACCTGAATAAAGGGCGCTCTCACGAGTGCACTACTTTTCATAATGATGTTCTCGCCAGGGAAGAAGATTTCAGCATCCTTCAGTTGGAAGTCTGGAGATTTGTAGAGTAAGTAGAACCTAATGTATGATAATTAGTGGGGAGTGTGTTGTTCTTATTCTGCATAGATTCCACCAACTGTCTTAGACTCACTTAGACACTCACTAAATGTAAAGGTGTGTGTTATACACCAGCATCATAGCACAGTCTCCCTTAAGTGCTTAGCTGCCTAGTCAGTAGTTGACCAGAAACCACCTGACCCCCTACAGCACTTGCTCAGTAGCGATGACACCATCTATCAACTTTCTCAGAGCATTAGCCCTGGTAATTTACTTTCTAGTGGCTGAGTGGACCATGGAAGTCATTTTTATTTTAAACCATGAATAACAAGTGGATTCAAAATCCGGGTTTTCGGGTCAGCAGGCCAATGACTTAACCCCTTAGCTGCACTGAGTAAAAAGCATGTCGTAACTACAGTGAGGGGAAATTTCAAGGGCTGTTAAAAAAAAATATTTTCTCTAACCAATTTGCCCACTACATTCTGACGCTAAAGAATTGGGAAGTAGGCCTATTATTACTGTAGGCATATACATTAGGCATATACTCTAATTTATGAATTTTTGAATGTTTCTTTATATTATGGAGGAGACATGAAAACCTTAATATACATTCATCTCGCAAAATAAACATTATTTAAAACAAATAGACTTAATCATAATAACCCGTTTCATTTCAGACGCAAAGTTTTTCCTACCAGTAATATGCTCAGCATATTTATTTGTCACATCACAAATATCTTGTATAATAGTATCATGTAATACACATTCAAAGATTCTGAAAACGTTTGCATGATCAATGTTTTGAATCTTAAACTATTATTGACAGAAGTCAAAAATGTTTACTTTACCCGTATCACGAATTTGAAACACGTGGTCTACAGATAGCTGAATATAATTCTATATCCTCCGAATCACTAAAACTATCATAAATCAAATTAACACTTTCTAAATCACTTTCTACATCAGATAAACTAATGCTAGAACTATCATAAAAACTTTCTTCCAAAAGTGCAGAAATCTCTGATTCATTGAGTTTTTCACTTCGGCATATTTGTAGGCCTAGATATTGTGGTTAGAGAAAAAAATTACTGCTCTGTCCACTGACAAAATTTGAAATGAAACTTACACGCATGCCCAATTTCAAAGCCTCGATTTAGAATTGACTTGTAGATAGCTTGGACTAGCCAATGAGAGTATTTTATAACATTGAGGTGCTTTCAGGGAAAAAATATACACAAACAAGCACACCTTAAGGAGATTTCCGCAACACGGTAGACATTTTTCTTTGTATCCTAAAGGCTGCTTCCGCAGGGAACGTTTTAACATATTATACCATTTTGATTCACTTAGTCATTTATTCACTCAAATATTTTGTGTCATATGTGCTAGTTGACTTGTCATTATGAGATGTGTAAGTAATGTTCTAGTTGGCATGTCATCATGAGATGTGTACATCATGTGCTATTTGGCATGTCATCATGAGATGTGTACATCACATGCTAGTTGACATGTCATTATGAGATGTGTACATCATGTGCTAGTTGACATTTCACCATTTGATGTGTATATTGTGTGCTAGTTGATATGTTATGTAAATAACCCAAATATCGGAGGATGCCCAACAAAAAGGAAGTGCCGCAGTAACCATACAACGCTCCTACGTGCACTGTCGTTCTCTGTCCTTTCCCCTTTTGTCTCCCGTTGCCCACTTGCCCCCCCCTCCCCATTCTTGGCATTGCTATTTGGTGTCCCCCTTTTTTTAGTTCTGCATCTTTCATCTTTGGGTATTTCATAATTTAGACATATTGAACGCATCGATATGCACTTGTTAAAATTGTATTGCACTAGATCTGTTGTTGCTGGGTGTTGATTTCCTGGTGGGAGAAATCCATTTTGTTTATATTCGTTATGTTTTTTTGTTCTTAACTGTTTTTGTTGTCTTGATAAAGGTCCCAATTGGACCGACACGTTGACAATTGTATTTGTTCTTTTTTTTATTGTTATTTTCTATATTTTATTATTTTATATTGACAGTTTTCTAGTAACCTATTTACTTTATTTGCATTTACCTTGATATGTTATGTCGGTAATTAACTCAAATGTGTAATACTTTTTAGCTCCAGTCTGCTGTAAGTCTCCACCCCTTGTGTCCTGTCAGTGTATCATCACATTATCATCAACAACAAGACTGCAGCCCAGCTCAGCATGTAGCCAGCAATATCTGTGTTCAGCAAGACTTGTATCCTCATCTGGTCAGTATCTGACCATACATGAGTTGGTACATCAAGTCGCAGTAGTTGTGTTATTTTGTGTAAGCAAGGAATTGTTACATGACACCCAACTTTATTTACTATGTATGTTTTTTTGGTCACTGGTACAAATGTTGGAGCGAAGGGGGAGTTGTGTCATGATGTGCGATTTATTGTGTGTGTGGGTGTATGTGAGTTGAATTTTTTATGAATAATATTTTATTGCCAGCTCTGTGGCTGAGTAGTACAGAGCACATTTCAGATGGCCAATGTATCAAGTTCAAACCCCACCACAAGCAAGTGTGATATTTAAGAAAGCAATCGCAACAGTTGTGTTTTGGATTGTCAACTTTTCTAATAGCATTGATGAGGGTCCAGCTCTGTTGCGGTGATGTACAGAGCGCATCTGTGACCGCAAAGTCACCGGGATCGAATGCCACCACAAACAGTTGTTTAGCCGGACTGTTTATAAAGCAATGGCAAACAATTGAATTTATTTATATTGCCTAAGAAAATCAATGCAGCCAAAAAATAAATTTTGGGGTTTTTTTTACATGCTGCATAGGATACACCGGTACTTCAAATTGATGAGGGTCCTCTTTTCTTGATAGGTTATTTCTTTATCTATTTGTTACTGTATTTGTTTCAACATGAGCTACCATATCTGTCTTTTCCTGGTAGGTGATTTTCTGGTCTTTTTGTTCCTGTTTTTCCTTTTTTTTTTTTCTAGCATATCTGCCTTTTCATTTTCTTGGTGTGCCACAGTTGTCCCATTATTTATAGTATCCACTATAAATAACCTTTGTATCACTACTCATATGGCTTCCTGACAGCGCGTGTAGGATGGACACTGCATATAAGTAAGAAACATCACCTGTTGACATCACATTAAAAGTAAGAAACATCACATTACCTTTTTTTAATTATTTCTGCAGCAATGCTTAGAACCTGTACTGCCACAGAATAGTCAGAACATAAAATTCCAGTTTGTGAACGTGTAAATTATTTTTCTGAATATTTACGTTCACTCATTTGTCTCCGTATTTCATTGCTTTGGTTGCTGATCCATCAGTATATACTTGGATCCACACTTTTCTGGGGTTATGAGTTAGGACTACTGGTTATTATCAGTGCACTCCAGACAAGTCCATAGGTGCTCTGATAGTTCCAGTTAAATACTGATTTATCAATCTCTTTTGAGTGTGTACGTGTCCGTGCACTTGCATGTGTGTGTATATATATTAAAAAAAGCTTCTTCAGCGTTCATTCTCAAACTCCCACTGGATCTCTCTTGTAGCAGGATAGTTGTCCAACTAGATTCCAGGAGGATGTATTCCAGAAAATGGAAATGCATTGTGTCGCCATTTTATTTGCGCTGATGGCCTGGCCGGCATATCCATCTTCGGCTCATATAATTATATATATATATATATATATATATCGCAGATATCGCAGCAATGCTGTAAACCATGACACAGCGCATTCCGTTCTCCAGACTACATCCTGCTAATCTGCAGGAGTTTGAGAACGAACGCAGTAGAAGTAGTAGTAGAACCTGTTGATATATATATATATATATATATATACTGTCCCTCTTTATGTGCTGTTCTGTTCTTTATACTAATCTCATGCAGTCTTGAGAGCATGATTCATACTTTTGAAAATATGAGCTTATGAGGTCTTTCAACGCATTAACTATATCAGATCGATCCATTGAGTACCTATTGACACTGTGGCTATGTTCACCAGTGTAATGGCCCGTTTCTTACCCTCAACACCAGCATATACTGGCACAAATATAAAGGAATTTTTTGTGGTCACAGATTGTGACAATAATTCCACCCAATGATGGCGGACGACATCTGCTTCAATTTTGTGGATCATATTCATTGATTCACTGAGAATAGTTCTGTGACATCAGCCATGACAGTGCCTCTGTCATAGCTTTTGTCTCCATCATAAGACTGCTCATGTTTGTAGTAAAGGCACCGTTGGTTCCTGTGACAATTTTCCCACCTAGTCATGCAGAAAACGCCCAAGCATATCATTGATGATAAATGACTGATCCATCAGTGTAAATTATTACATCATCCTCTGTTATGTTATCATCAATAATCACCCAGACTGCTGCATTCACAGCCACCAGATTTTTGTCCCTGGTGGCCACAGAGAAAGTACCACTTGCTGTAGGCAGAGTTGGTATCTACTCCTCCCCAGGATCATTGAAATTATGATGACACACTGGTCCGATGATATCCTCTGTTTGTCCCATCCATAATTTGCCACTTTTGATCCTAAAGCCTTTTCTGGAGTGCATATCATTAATCAAAAAGGATGTAATATATTGTATTGGCCAGAGAATGTAGAGAATGCAATGTATTGTGTCATGGTTTACAGCAATGCTGTGATATCTGCGCCTTTCGGTCTGACACATCCGACTTTAGCATGGCCTTGGGTCATGTTGACCATATATGGGATGGGGCAGCCAACTCTATCCCATAACCTTCTTAGTTGCCTCTTATGACATGCATGGAAGGTAAACAGTGTTGCTATTCATTGCTCCCATCTCGGGTCCCGGCAACACACAGGCAATGGTGTATTGTATTGTCTAAGTGAATGGTTGAAGAAGAGTGAAATGTTGTATTGTCTAAGTGAATGGCTGAAGAAAGATGAAATGTTGTATTGTATGGTTAAAGAAAGATGAAATGTTGTATTGTATGGTTGAAGAAAGGTGAAATGTTGTATTGTGTGGTTAAAGAAAGGTGAAATGTTGTATTGTATTGTCTAAGTGAATGGTTGAAGAAGGGTGAAATGTTGTATTGTGTGGTTGAAGAAAGGTGAAATGTTGTATTGTATGGTTGAAGAAAGGTGAAATGTTGTATTGTATTGTCTAAGTGAATGGTTGAAGAAGGGTGAAATGTTGTATTGTATGGTTGAAGAAAGGTGAAATGTTGTATTGTATTGTCTAAGTGAATGGTTGAAGAAGGGTGAAATGTTGTATTGTGTGGTTGAAGAAAGGTGAAATGTTGTATTGTATGGTTGAAGAAAGGTGAAATGTTGTATTGTGTGGTTAAAGAAAGGTGAAATGTTGTATTGTATGGTTGAAGAAGAGTGAAATGTTGTATTGTATTGTCTAAGTGAATGGTTGAAGAAGAGTGAAATGTTGTATTGTATTGTCTAAGTGAATGGTTGAAGAAGAGTGCAATGTTGTATGAATGGTTGAAGAAAGGTGAAATGTATTGTATTGTCTAAGTGAATGGCTGAAGAAAGATGAAATGTTGTATTGTATGGTTGAAGAAAGGTGAAATGTATTGTATTGTCTAAGGTCGCCCCTGTATTTCCGGGGCCCGAAAGGGGAGCAAAGAATAGCAACACTGTTTACCTTCCACGCATGTCGTAAAAGATGACTAAGGGGGTTATGGGATGGAGTTTGCTGTCCCATCCTATATAGGATCCGTGACCCAAAGCCATTCTGAAGTCGGATGTGTCAGGCCGAAAGGCGCAGATATCACAGCAATACTGTAAACCATGACACAGCGCATTCCGTTCTCCGGACTACAATCTGCAGGAGTTTGAGAATGAACACAGAAGAAGAAGAAGTATTGTCTAATGGAATGGTTGAAGAAAGTTTAAATGTTGTATTGTTATCCAAGTGAAAAAGAAGAGTGTTTTAATTATTTAAAGATACTTTTAATTATTTCTCTTGAAATGTTATTTGTCAGTTTTGTCTATATTATGTCCATATGCCTTGATCTGTGATTAGTCAATTGTGCCTGTGTTATGCCTAATATTAATTGGAAGCTGAGGAATTATTGTAAATATGAGATGATTAAAAAGGACTCAAAGCCCGTCACTCCAGGATCACTTATGAATGCTATTGGCTGAGTTGGAAAATACTTTGTCTTTTAAAGCATTCTAGAACTGCTGGTTGGAGTGACTGGATTTGTATCTTGTTTGCTTTGCTCTGGTCTTTGTTATGCCATAATGTCTTGATCTGTGATTGGTTGATTTTGTCTGTATTATGCTGCTCCTCCTTGTCCTGATCTGTGATTGGTTGATTTTGTCTGTATTATGCTGCTCCTCCTTGTCCTGATCTGTGATTGGTTGATTTTGTCTGTATTATGCTGCTCCTCCTTGTCCTGATCTGTGATTGGTTGATTTTGTCTGTATTATGCTGCTCCTCCTTGTCCTGATCTGTGATTGGCTAATTTTCTGTAAAATAAAAAACAACTTTTAAACACATTTTCTTTCAGAGATAAAAATTAAATTTACTGTGTTATTTCCTTGTCTTGTAAACATTTATGAAGTTGATATAATATTTCCCTGCTGAGTGGTCAAGTGGCCTAATTTCTAATGACTAATTTTGTCTTGCGTTTGTCAGAGATTGCATTCCTCATTAGTCTCTTTAGTTCAAGCACAACATCGGCCTGTTGGAACAATATGCTAACTGTTATTGAAGGTTACGACTACATGATACTCAGAAACCCTCCAAAAAAACGAAACCACAAGCACATCAAAGTAAATTGTGACCACTCATTACACATCTTTAACCGGAAGTCCTTTATATAACCCTTATATATCCATGCTTATCAGACCTTATATGAGTGCTTCAGTTACACAACTGAGAAGAACCAATACTTTTGTCAGAATAGTTATAGGATGTCAAGAGTTACCTGTTCACAGCTAAATTTATTATTTCATCATCATCCTATTGCATGCTGATGTTGAACAACTTTGTCACTGCCATCATAAGGCGAGTGTACATACATGTGTTCACATGGGTCAAGCAGAGAAGTATGAGAAAAGGAATACTTAGGTATATGTATAACCAAACAGTATATGATAAGCATACATACTCATACTATTCTCCATTTGTATGATACTTTGTTGGAAGATACTTATCCCCTATGTGTCTGCCTGGAGTGCATTGACTTTAAAATACTAATTCTAAAATACTTTCATCATTTCCAAGGTTGTTGTGTTGTTGTTTTTTTTGTTGATTCTCAAACTCTCACTGGATCTCTCTTATAGGAGATTCCCAGCAGGACGTAGTACAGATAATGGAAATGCATTGTGTTGCCATTTTATTTGCGCCAATGAGCAGAAACATCCGTTTTTGACGGTTCTAGAGTATTATTAATTGACAACTGTTGTGCACTGATTGTGTCCAGCTAAGTTTTTCTAAAATCTTCTCTAAATACTGCAAGTATTCATTAAGCAACTATGAGGCATAGACTGGCACCACCATCAGTAACATTCATCAAGACGAGAAAGTCATGGAATGTTCTGCCCAAAAGATAACAATTTATATTCTACTCTATTCTACTGTAGACGGATATGTCTGGCCATTTGCGCACATAAAATGTTGACAACACATTTCCAATCTGTGGACTACATCCTGCTGGAAATTTAGTAAGATCATTGTCCTGTTATAAGAGAGATCCAGCGGAATTTTGGGAATGAACGCTAAAGAAGATGAACATCTATCATGTGCATTTGCCTTGTTGGCCACACAAACTTTCCGCTACCTAATAGGGGAGCAAAGAATAGCGACACATTTTACCTTCTATGCATGTCGTTTGAGGTGACTAATGAGGTTGAGTAAGCTGTCCCATCCCAAAGAGGGTCAAAGTGGCCCAGAAGCCATGCTGAAGTTGGATGTTTCAGGCCAAAAGGTGCAGATGTTGCTGCAAGACTAAACCATGATACAATGCATACCGTTCTCTTGAAAATTTCCTGCTAATCTGCAGAAGTTTGAGAATGACCGCAGAAGAATTAGAAAACATGTCTTGTGTACAATTTTTCTAGCTGTTACCTACAGTCATTGTAGTTTTGTTTCTATGTCAGTTTGAGCTCATACCTTTGTATGTGCCAATATATTTCTTTGTGAATGAGTGTCGGTAAGTGTTCTTGTTTTACGTTAGTAGTTGGGATGTGTAACGACTTCAAAACTTGCACAAATGACAAATAAAATATCCTCAACAGAATATCACTAAATGAAGCAAAAACTCTCACCAAAAGAAAATACAAACGCACATCAGTCAGAAAACAGGCAGAAACATTCCACAAGACTCCATCCTAAAACTGAACAGATCACATCAAACTGCTGCACCACTTTAGACTCCGCACAGGAGTGTATCGCCACAAAATAAAGGTTGTACAAACTGACCAATACCCGTGTCAAAAGGGTCCTCAGAGTCCAGAACATATTGTGCAGACATGTCCACTTTTTGGCGACTGAGGACTAAAACCTGACCCCCAGGAGACAGATATGGAAGTGTAGTTGTGGGGCAACTGTATGAACCTCCTACTGACGAGTGAATTCATGGAAGCGACCCTTCTGCCTGTGTAAATATCTTAGCATAGGAACCAGAAGAAGAGAAAGAACTATCGCATGACTAGGCCTGAACATTTGTGTGACACATTTCAACCTTGAACTCTCCAGTGCTTCAAGCCACCATTCACGAAATCAACACACCTGTATTTTTCTTATCATGCTCATCGGATCACTGACACAGTATGAGTCGACCTCTATGCACCTAACCAGCCCACGACGTTGGACACTTCCACAATCTCCACAACTATGCTACCCACAGTTGCAGCAAAAACACCACTCGCCTCCCCCTCCACACACTGAACCACGAAGGCGCACCTTTGCCATCATTGACACCAGCAACAATAATGGATGATAATTTCTCAAACAGTACAACAATCCTTACTTAGCTTGACCTTTCTTTTCCAAAGTTTCCTTGGAATCAACTAATTGTATTATGTTTGTATTCCATCCTTGCATCTGAAAATTCTGTGTATTCACTTGTTCATGTTAAATATAATCATCGCACATGATTCATTCCTTATCATCAAACAAGTCAAAAATTCCATCCTATATCGAGATTCAAAAAAATAATTTGAGCTCTTCTACATTACCTCTTGAGAGCCATCAAATATTTATGTGGTTTATTCATAATTTATAACGGCGAGGGTCCGTCAATACTTGCAGCAGAAGTAATGGAAGCCCTAAGACACATGCAATATGGCAAAGCCCCAGATCCAGACAATATCACATTAGAGGAATTAGCAGCTTTAGGTGACTTTGGAGTTGAAATAATCACAAAATTGCTGAATTATCATATGGGGGGGGGGGCTCTCAGTGTGTAACGTAGCGGGTAGATCGCTGGATTCGCCAGTAGTCTTAGCTACTGTGAAATGCGTCTGTTTCGGTATTTCGTTTCGTTAAATAATGTGCCTACTAATTCTGGTAAGGTACCAAAATGTGTATTCCCTCCCAGTATTCCAGGAGTAGGTCTTCACCAGACTTCAAGGGGGGTGGGACAACCTCTCACGTTACGCATGGCAGGCGGCGGTGTTACAATCACTTGCTTCTAATTCGAGTCTCCACAACACACGTCAGGCAAGAATGATAGAAATATAAGTGGGCGGAGAAGAAAGTGTACCCACTCTGGAAGGATCCAAAGATCGTGTAATCAATCATCGATGCCAACTCCTTGGGGTGGAGATGCGGCTTAAGTCCAGCCAACAGAGGCTGGAAACCAAGCTTGCCCAATCATACATCAGTGCTGAAGTCGGAGATACCAGACCGAGAGCTGCACCAGCAACCATGTTATCACGCAACACGACTAGATAACATGTCTTCACAATTGAAAAAAACAACATATGCTTTGATATAATTCCGCTAAAAATAGCGTAGAAAACAAATGATTTCTTTGTGTGCAATTCAATTAATTGATTTCTTCCTGTAAGCAATGGCAGACTACAGTACAGAACTGCCTGGTAATTCTATTATGGATATTCTGAAGATGCTACAGAATTTTACATAGGCCTATACTATGGGCAGCTAAAAAGTCAATCAAAAAGTGTTAAGATAAATAAACGTCGCAGAGCGTTTGCTCCTTAACAATATCATAACAAGAAAGTTTTTTTTTTGTGTGGCATATAAAGAGATATAACAGCATGGAAAGATGAATCGCTGAAGACAGAGTTAACGGCAACAGGGGAAGAGGGCACCCAAGACGACGATGGTGCAGTGATATATCATATCGTTTAAATATATCTTTTGGGTCAAAGGGCATGAGCCTATGGACCGCTGGATCAGCAACCAAACATATCTTTATCTGCGGCAGGTCAACTCGCTCAGAATCGCGGTGCGTTCTGAGAATCCTTAAGGAAGACAACATTCTGTAAAGAATATGTCACATGATGATGATGATATACCTTGAGTTTGATCGCTTTTGTGTGGTTGATAACCACGAAATAATCTCTTTATATATAGGCCTAAGCTGATATCTCTTGACAGCTCATAAACGTTTTGACTTTTTTTTTAAAGGCACAGAACTTCCTCTGTTGAGTAACTGAGGTTATACCCGAACCCGTGGGAGTATAAGGTTAATTTAATTGAGGGGGAGGTATGGGTGCATTTTTATTTCACGAAAGGAGGCTTTCCAGTGTGACATTTTCCAAGGATCCGCATGTCTTGCCAAGAAGTGTAGCACATAATTCTGCGCCAATTAGTTCATCATTCTTCTGTCAAATCTGCTGATCCATCAGCAGTGATCGTACATCTAGCATTCCTCGTTAAATAGAAGTCTGCCACAAAAACAACAACGGTGCAATGTCCGCTGACCTGCATTTCTTCAATATTCATTGGGACCATTTGTTAGAAGACAAAAGTAAGAAATAGAGAGAGGACCTGCAATAACAATGATGGGTTTTTTTTACAGGTCTGCCACAAAAGTCTGTTGTTAGTCTATCCCACAACTTTCCTTAGTCGCTTCCTACAATATGTCTGGAAAGAAAAAAATGGCCCTGTTCTTTGCACCATGATCTATAAGTCCAGGCCTATGTTCGCACAAGGTGACTGATAAAACAGAGCGGAACACTTATAGAAATATGACATGTACTATGATGCTGCTCTGGTTTGTTTTTTAATACGACAATCAATATAAGGTAATACTGCATGAAACATTTATCAGATCAGTAATATCAAGACAACTCAATCAATCAATCAAGTGCTATGCCGAATGGCGTAGGCGATCATGTTTCTCCACGACTATCTGTCTCCTGTGTTGTCAATAAGCTTGGTTGGTGAACTTCTACCCTGCCACAATACTAGTCCGTCTAGCAACTTTTCTCTTTGTCGACCCCTATCCCTTCTCCCCTTGATCTTTCCAGTGTTCAAGCTGTGTTCTTCTCAGCACATGCCATAAGATTATTGACTGTCTGCCCCTAATGTTTGATATGATTGATCTTTTTACGCCATAATCAATGAGAACCTCTGCATTAGTTTTCTTATCAGTCCATGGTATTTTCATCATTCTTCTCAGAATGGGGAGCACTATTATGATATTATTAATATCAAGACAAACGCAAACCAAGTCTTATAAATCAGCATAGAACTGGAACTGTCAGCCGCTACACTGATGGATTTATTGAGATGGTATCGAAGTATATCGGCGTGCGCTGATGAAAACCTCACTCTTGTGCGCATCAAATGAGGCCTGGAAGATGCGCAGACCACGCATCGATCTTGAACGTCGTCTCTAGATGTATCTATGACGCTGTTGCTACCAGTGACGTATACGGGGCGTCATTCTTGGATGGAGAGAAACGAAAATTGAAAGGCAGCAGATCATAGGTAAGGGTTATAATAATGCCCCAAGCTTTGTGTGGCTTAATATTAATTATCTTTCACCTTCCTCTTTGAACTCATTCTGTGTTTGCTTCCTAACATACGTGCTGAGAATTATGTGTTAATTTAAACTATAAATGTAAGGACGTTAATGAGAATTTGTTTGAAATAAATACTTCGAGGTGACGTCATTTGAATCTGACACGCGCTAATTGCCTCCATATAAAAGTCCACAATCTCTAGTTACTCGATTTGTTGTTTAAAAAAATACTCGATATGGTTATTTGGTCCTGAACCGGCGTATTTTCACTTCATAGACACAGCTGCTCAATTTCCCTGACCCAAGCAGATGTAGTGCCTAGGCGATGGTTCGGCTGCAAAGCTGTGTTGTATATGTCCTGGGTCCAGTTCTATTTACGAGTAGCTCGTTGAATATCAAATTATATCATTCACAGCATAGATGCGTCATCAATGTCAATGCCCACGTTGAACTGAGGGTTGCTAAGCAACTGTATCTCGTTCTGCTTCATCCATCACCAACTCAACTATATTCGCAAAAAATGCAGACAACATCTGCTCTCTCATTGCTATAAATGCCAGTAAAACAGGTCCGTGTGACATAAATGCTGCTGAAAGTAGATATACATGATACAGTGTCATCCATCATACCGATTGTCGTGACCGTTACCGAATCTTCGAAAGAATTAATTTATTATTCTGAACCGACTTCGGTACACTTCGAGTGTTACTATTGGAGTCCCGCATCTTTCAACAGAAAACAAAGTATATGTATCTGATAGTTTCCTTCGCCTTTTGATTGTATGTATTCCTTATCTACCCTTTAATTGTACCCCTCCCCATTCTACTGTCTCCTCCAGTAATTCCAAATTCCTTAAATCTTGTAATAACTGCCTTTCTAACTGCCTTAGAAAACACAGAAGCACTGAAGACCAAACAATATACACTGCCCAGGAAATATAAGATGCTTTCCAGAAAAAATCAAAATCTCTAGCCACCTTCTTTGACCTCACAAAGGCCTTTGACAAAGTCTGGAAAGAGGGACTATTGCTAAAACTCGCCCAGAAAGGAATCGGAGGAAAAATGGTACATTGGATAAAAAGCTCCATACGTGGTTGACATGCAAGAGTCAAATTCCAGGTAATGAAAAGTAAAATGGCCAAAATAACAGAAGGCGTCCCACAAAGAGGAGTTCTATCCCCCACAATCTTCATAATTTATATAGATGACCTGCCAAAGCTATTCATGCAGGCGATCTTGCTATCTGGACCCAATCAGAATACGTTGGAGATGCAAAAGTTAGAATGCAGGAGGCAATAAACAAAGTTGAAGAGTGGGGAAAAACCTGGGGTGTCCAAATAAACGAAAGCAAGACCGTCACCACACTTTTCACCCTCTCCACAAAACCTGAAAATTATACTCTCACACTAGACAATACCCCACTCTCAAAAGAAAACAACAAAGTCTACCTGGGACTTTAATTTGACAAGAGACTTGCATGGGTATCACACATTGAAGAGACAGAAAAAAGCCATACGCAGACTATAAATAATTAAAAAAATATCTGGGACAGATTGGGGAGCTGACATAAAAAAGTCTAGGTAGGTTATATTTATTCAACTCTGGAATATGGATTGAGCAAACATGAAACAGCAGCAAATACCAATCTTCAGACGCTAGACAAAATTCAAAATGCAGTTCTCCGAGTTGTAACAGGAGGACTAAGCAGCACATCTATAATCGTCAATGGAAGCAACATCAGGATTACAAAATCTAACAGACCGCAGGGATAGAAAATCACAATAATGACCGAAAAATTTAGATGTCTGAAACATCACCCTATGGCATTAGAAAAAAAAAAGAACTAACAAAAACCGAGTGAAATGACCAAGCTTCAATCACATATTAAAAAAAAAATCTTACAAAAGACAACGAAGAAGTAACCGGCAACAATTCGGATGAATGGGAGCAGCTAGAAGCATATTAAAACATCGCAAACACCTCACACATATATACTACAAAACTTACAATCCCAGGCATTGAGAGCAAAACTATGGAAACGCCTACTGGCTTCATGCAAAAGCACTTGATCACCTAGACAGACGCCCAATACCCCAGCTCACAGTGGATTTACGTCTTCATAGACGTCTTCACAGTGCAGAGCTACAAGCAATCTTAGAAGCATAAAAGACTCTAGAGGAACAGAGACTCAAAGGAGCTAATATAGTCTTCTTGTGTGACTGCATGTCATTACTCCAGACCATCCAAAATGAACCTAAAGATTTCATAACAAAAACAACTATAGAACTTTTAAATCAACTGTCTATTAAAATATAGTAGTGCTGCAGTGGATCCCTGCAAACTGTGGAATTGCAGGAAATTAAGCAGCTGACAGACTGGCAAAAGCAGGTGCAAAAAAGGAATAATTCCAGCACAGAATATCACTGACTAAAGCAAAAACTCTCATCAAAAGAAAATACAAACATACGTGGAGTCAGAGAACAGGTAGTAACTTTCCACAGAACCCCATTCTAAAGCTAAGCAGGTCACAGCAGCCACAAATTTTAGACTCCGCATGGGACACTGCAAACACATCTCCACAAAATGAAGGCTGTCTAATGCCCATGTCAAAAGGTCCCCAGACTCCAAAACACATTCTGCAGACATGCCCACTCTTCGATGATGTGAGAACTAAAATATGGCCCCAAGAGACAGATCTGAAGGTAAAGCTGTTGGGCAACTGTGAGGATCTCCTTCTGACGATTGAATTCATGGAGGCGGCCCAACTTCCTGTATCTTATGAGCATAGGAAACTGATCGCAGAGGAAGAAAGAAATTGCGCGTGATTTCCGCCAGGGAGCAAAAAGTCCGGTTTGCTACCTTTCAGTTTGCGCCATGTAGGTCTAGCACATCCTATTTCGGCATGCTTTTAATTCAGGCGAGCACACCTAGCGCAGCCTTCCTGTCTGTCGCCAGATGACGTATGTGTCATCTACGCCGTACGGGTTTTCACTCAGTCTGTGACCATGTACCTTATAGACTACGTTTTCTCATCTCTGAGCATGGTCCCGGCATAGGAATCGCTCTACAATAGAAATGGACTCAGGTTCAAACGCCCTCTTAGCCTAGGTTTCATTCACCGACATCGTGAAACAAGTCTGAGCCTCTATACATATTTAGGAACACCAGAGAACTTTTGCTGTTCTACTTTTCCACGATACATTGGAGATAACTAGAAGCTTGTTCTCGGGCTCAACATTGCTTTATCTACGATGTTCATATATCATTTTTCTTCAGTCTATTTGCACATGGCGTTGCCCTCTCGCACTATGTTTCCCCCTCATTATGTTAGAATTGTTTGTTGGTGGTCCGTTCCTGCTAACCTTCCATACAGAGACGGCACGTAATGATGATGAATAGTCTAAGAGAAGTGTTTGTTTCATATTTCGTTTCACAAGAGTTTCCTGTTCCGTAAAAGTCCCACTTTTTGCAGAACGGAGACTAACGTGGCTGCGATCACATTTTAGCAACTCCACGCTAGGTAAGATTTTCTTGATTATCACTTCGCTACGCATCTTAGGATCATATATTTTAGAATTGTACAGCCCCACACATTTATGTTATATTGTTAGTAATATTGAGATGAACTATGTGGCGTATTATTTACCAAGTATAGATGATTGCACAACGTGGTCTTGTGAGAATGTCAGGAAAGGAAGTGTTACGTAGGCGTGTGGGGAGGTTGCGTGGTTGGCCTATTTTATTACATATTTTTTTGTAAGATTTTCATTTCAATTTATTCAGTTCAATACACATAGGCATTTACGATATTGTTTACATAACATTGCAGTTGTATTCCTGTTGTTGAAGGTTCATTGTGATGGAACATCAGAGGGTGACAAGCATTTTTTTAAAGTCAACAGTTTAGTCCAGATGGAAGCCTGATTGAATCAGTGATTCATAATTCTCAGAATGAATTATTTCAGGGCGTACTGATTTCAGTTTCAGTAGGGCCCTATACAATTTTTTGTTCTTAGGGCTCTCTTATATACTACTGAAAATCGTATAACGGTAACCTTCTCTAGGCCTATGACTATGCCCTATCATAATTAAATTACTCACCTAGGCCTACATAAAAAAAAATTTAATAATAAATAACTTTAAAGTTTAATTTAGTAACCATCTCACTTGTTACAGTTACACTAATTGTGTCTCACTTATTATGAGTGTGTCTTTACTTTAGTTATTAACAAAATCAAAACTTCATTACCCTATTTCTGGATTTACTTGTTACACTAAAACCAGCAAGTCAAGCTACTGACCAGTCAGCCTTGAGTTGCATATGAAAAGCAATGGAGTGAACTCTAGTCTATACAATGCCCATGTGTTGTTAGGGCCTAAGAAGGGAGCAAATATAAAAATTGTTGGTAAATTTTCCGTTCCAGTGTACAGTGGGCTATAAATAGCACACTGTTTTCATTTTTTATTCAGGTGACGTCACGGAGTTCCACTAGAAAACCTAACATCCAATGAAATGTCGCGTACAGTGACGTCACAGACCCCGCCACCGTCTTGCGCGTGGCAGACATTTAAAAAAAAAAGATTTCGTCGATTCGATGGCGGATCGGATTCGTTTAACTAGTGGAAATCAGTGGCGCGCCTAATAAGAAATGTAAACAGTGTGAAATGTGTAAAATGAAACACGTACCTTATTCGCTGTTGCCAGGTGGATAACACCAGAGGTCCTTTCCTGTACTACCTTTAGGACGCATTTATTTGTCCCCCTCTCGACTAGGCCAAAAACCCTGGTCCCTTGCACCCTTTTTCCACGATGGTATTTCCTTTTGCCGAACATAGATTCGTCTATCTCGACAATGGAACCTACTCCTCCAACCTTGACATTTTCATTAGCACACATTTCGATGCAGATTTCCCTGCAGAAACTCTTCCAATCGACTCCAACCTTCACTTCTCGCTTTATGAAGCCGCTCCTCGCTTGCATAACCTACAGATATGTAAGAAGAAGGATGTCGCCTATACTCAAATGGCTCTCTCCAAACCATGAATTATTTCTAACACTCCGACATATTTTATGGCGATTACTGCCAAATCGTCTGCACATCCACATAAAACCGTCTGGTTTCTGGGCTTGTTTTATCAATTTCATAAATTCACCACAATTAGGACACACATAATAGTTACAAATTAAACCTTGGTTCATACACCAGTCCAATATACATTTATGTCCACTTGAGCGTAAATTAATAAAGAAGGTTAAATCGAAATTTTCCATTTTTTTGACAACGAACAAATATTCTGACTACTGATGCGGAATATTTTCACAAAATGACCACAAACAACGAGCGCGCAAAATGACCAATGCCTTTGCACATGCGCCAAAAGGTAAGGCACAAAAGGTACAAACCGCGCGAAAATGTATTGTTCCCGGCATCACAAAAACAGTGAATGCTCAAACGCGCGAAAATGTATTGTTCCCGCCGAAAATGTATTGTTCCCGCCATCCACAAAAAGTGAATGGTGAAAAATAAAACATTTAATTACAAAACCAACCATACATTTTATTCTTTGTGCCCCCCCCCCTCCAGCAAATTATTTTTTATATTATATATTTTATATTTTTAATGACCATTGATCATTCCGCCCGGGAATCAAACACGCGCCACCTGGAAGAAGCTTCAGATCACGTGACCCTACGAAAGGTCGGAAAACACCTCGATTGCAGAGCAACGGTCACTGTGTACACTGGAACGAAAAATCTGCCAAATTGTTTACCTTCCATACATATTGTTTACCTTCCATACATATTGTTTACCTTCCATACATATTGTTTACCTTCCATACATATTGTTTACCTTCCACACATATTGTTTACCTTCCACACATATTGTTTACCTTCCATACATATTGTTAAGAGGTGACTAAAGAGGTTATGTGATGAAGTTGGCTGTCCCATCCCATATATGGTCAGTGACCCAAAGCCACGCTGAACTCGGATGTGTCAGGCGAAAGGTATCACAGCAGTGCTGTAAACCATGACAACACATTCCGTTCTCCAGACTACATCCTGCTAATCTGCAGGAGTTTGTAAGAATGAATGTTAAAAGTAGACTAATAAATTAATAAAATACCTAGAGCTGCTGAAGACGGATGAGCTCTGCCGAAGACGTATATGTTGGACTATTGGCACAAATAAAATGGTGACAACACATTTCCATTCTCTGGACTACATCCTGCTGGAAATCTAGTAGGATCATGGTCCTGCTTCAAGGGAGATCCAGCTGGAGTTTTGAGAATGAAGAAGAAATACCTAGAGCAAAATTAAAAGCTCACCAAGACACAGTTCAGCCTATAAGGAAAAATCGAAGCACGGAAGATCAGCTCATATACCTAGCACAGGAAATCAAAAATGCTTTCCAAAAGAAAAAAAAAAGTTCTGGCAACTTTTATGGACTTGAGCAAGGCCTTCGACAAAGTATGGAAAAATGTACTCCTCTTCAAGCTTCTCCAAAATAAAATTGAAGGCAGAATGTTCAGCGGGATAAAAGATTTCCTCTGCTACCGCACAGCAAGAGTGATACAGGATACAGCCACAACACACACCAGGGTGCAGGCTGCTGTGCACTCAGTAAATAATAATGAAACATCCCCATGAAACTTGACGACCACCTTTTTGAATGTCCAATGCTGGGTGACATCAGGAAAATGCTTCTCCCCCAGAGACCAGCTAATGGAACCAGCCCACAAACACATTCATATATCACACAAAAGCATTGGGTCAAAGGGCATGAACCAGTGGACGGCTGGAACAGTAATCAACTGTTATAGCCTCGGCCTAACACACCGACACAAGTCGATAGATTGGGAAAAGTCCAAAATGAGAGCAGTACTTGGGTGTATTAGGGATACACCTAATACACCCATCTCTGCAATGAGAGACGCCTGCTTGATTTTCCCAGTATTAGAGTGCGACATCAGATATCATAGGTTAGATCATACCTTAAAGTAACAATACAACCACCACCCATTACACCTATGTTTAGATGAGTCAAAGGGAAAAAAAACAAGCATGGCGGAGGCTGAAGACACTGCGAAGAGTGAATTCGAAGAAATTAGGAAAGGGCAGTGAATGGGTGGAGGTAGACATTGAGAAGAAATCACAGACTAAAGTAATGGGCAAAAAAAACAAACAGTACATACCAAGAAAAGAATGATGGGACATATTGAATAACTCAGTTGTCCAATTACACGAGGCAAGTTCATAGACAGTGGGACACCTCGTGCGAGTCAGACGAGAGCAAAAATCGCCTGGGCGAAGAGTCGCCACTACGCGTGCCTGGAGACAGATATAGAGGCTGTCACAGGCTAAGGGTAGCCCACCCGAATTGTCAAGGCATGCCGAAATCGGATGTGCTAGGCCTACAAGGTGCATAACGGTGGCACAACGTAATCACGCTCCTGGCGGAAATCGCACGGATATCCGTGATGGTTACAATGGAGCGAACGCAAAACAAACAAACAAACATTGGCAGGCAATGCAGCATTAGACGGCACAATGCTGAGAAGAGATAAATAAAGCAGGCTTGATCAAGAATAATAAATTCAAGATGATGTCAATGAGGCTGAGAACATATACATACAGAGAATGTCAGAAATGAGAGTATGTAGAAAGGGGGGGGAAGGAAAGTCCCGAAGATCACACAATCAACACTTGCCTGGGACTATGAGTCTACATACACTGGGATGGCTGCTGAAATGGAGAGCTGAGCACTTATGGGATTACCTCACATGCTGTGATGCTAGTTTCTAATCAAGAATCAAGTAACCAACCGTTTTAGGTCACACTGACAAAGATATGGATATCGCAGTAAACCATGACACTTGTATGGATCACTGTCAGCTTGAGATGACTTAAATTTTTTTAAGAATGTCATTGAGCTGAATAGAACTACACAGCAATAATTGGATATCAACAGCAACAATGACACTTTGCATGGACTACATTCTGCTAATCTGCAGGAGTTTGAGAACGATCACAAGATATTTTTATGTATATTTTTTCTGGATGCTGCATCATTCCAGTATTTTCAGTATTTTCTACTTGCACAGAAAACAAGTGCCCAGAAATCTCTCCAACTGGTGGAGACCCAAACTGAGGCTACAAGAAAGCTGTGTGAGGAATCATGGAGAACAACAATGCTATAGCAGCTCGAGGCCCAGATGATGAGGCCAAGGTGGATGTAGGTGAGGAGGCTGGCAACAAAGAACGTGGCACTCGCCAGCGCAGGCAGCCAAGCAATAGAGAGAGTCGTTCAGAAGATGGTCAGTAGTTTGTTGTGGTCACTATTTTATTATTTATTATAGTTATCTGGGTAAGGTAGAGGTACCGGGTAATATGAGATATGAACCTGCATCATAGCACTTAGTTTTCCATGTGTGCTGGTCAGCGGATGGATGATTACCATTACAATACTGTTGCTTCTTCTTCAGGTATGCCATGACTATTAATTACATGAACACAACAGAGCTGATGTACAATTACATGGACACAACAGAGCTGATTTATAATTACATGGAAACAATATAATTGATGTACAATTACATGGACACAACAGAGCTGAGGAGGTTATGAGGGATTGAGTTAGCTTCCCATCCCTTAGAGCGTCAAAGTGATATATGCAATGCTGAAGTCAGATGTGTCAGGCCAAGTGGTCAAGCTGTAAACCAGACAATGCATTCCGGTTTTGGGACTACATTCTGCTAATATGCAGGATTTGAGAATTAGTTCAGAACACAGAGCACTCAAGATATGCATCTTAACCCTTTCACCACTATGAGATTTCCCTATTGTCAATTCCCCATTACTAAGATCAACCCCTCTAAATTATAAATATGATGATATTAAAGATGCATTTTCTTTCAAAACTATTCATCATATCTCACTCAGACTTAGCAGATAACAGAAAAATCGCAATATTTCCATCGTAACTACGGCTGTCATCAGTGTACATATGAACAATATCCTCTAATGTGAAAAAATTTGTAAAAACTCCATAAATTTGGGAAATTCTTCAAAAATCAGTCTGACATAATATTTCCACGATATAAATATGCAGAGAAAGCTATGATCAATGCAAAGGTCACGGCCAGGTATTAACTCAGTGCAAACTAAAATGTAATATGGACTGCGACGAAACAAGTTTTAAAAAAAAGCACCCAGCGGTGACTAGTTGTCTACCAGTAGAATCGATGCACAGTGACTGTAGGGGGCATCTGGTTAATAATTGCTTCAACGGAAACCAGCACAACATACTCCATGATGATGTCTACACACCCTTATGAAATTTGACCATCACAAGTTTTAATATCCAGCTTATTATATTAGATATATAGAATGTTACATTGTATGAAACCAAAACTACAGCCCATAAATGTATAAAATATATATGATTTAACTTTGCAGAAGCTGGAAAATGGGGGATTAGACGCAAGCTGTGGGACTATCTTGAAGACAACAATTTAGTCAATGCACCTCGACCTTGCCACTACCGCATACCTAATTTTGAGGTCAGTATAGGGTATATCTTAAGCAGAATATTTATATTTTTGTTTTCATTTATCCTCAAACTCACACCTGATCTCTGTGGCAGGACAATTGTTCTACTAGATTTCTGTTAGGATGCGGCCCAGAGAATGGAATGTGTTGACATGCTGTTTTATTTGCACCAATAACATGATACTTTCGATTTCAGCATTGGTAACTAATACGGTCAATGTTTTCACTACTTCCATTGAACGATGGATGTCTGTATTGCTAGTAAAGTAAATCTACCATACGAGAGAACTCCTTTTACTTAATACGCTATCACATACTATACTTTTCTTAGCTGTCTTGTATCGCTGCAGACAACCCCTGTAGTAAATATAACCATCCTTTAATAGCACACCCGATCATTCAAGCGTTGCTGATTTCTGAACTCTGTGTACGTGACAATTTGTAAGAAAAGTGGTATGTAAAATTTTAGTTGTAATGATATGATGGTATGTATTGTAAACTCATATAATTGTTGCATCTGATTTCTAGGGCGCTGCACTTGCTAATGACAAGCTGGCAAGTCTCGATGTCTTCAAGCGGGCTAAAACAGTCAAGGTCAACCCTGACAAGCCACAGGAGCAGGCCAGATTTCTGGTGTTACAGGTAGGTTGAGTAAAAATTGCTGTTATAAATTTATTATTGATAGCATCCACCACTAACACCCTCTATACAGACACAACACACTTGAAAAAAAAAGCATCTACCAACACCTGGCACAGGAAGGAAAGTCGCAACCCAAGTGGTCAGATTTGTTATTTATTATTGCTGCTGAAGCTGAAAAAAGTTTTGTAAGTTGCAAGTAGTTTTAATGACAAAGTTTGACATTCCCGCCATGACAGACCTCTTACATACACCGTGAGACATGCATAAACCTCATATACACCGTGACAAGTACAAACCATGATTGTGGATTATTTATTTATAAAGTGGATTTTTTCTGAGACACCTGTGAATTATCACTTGAAGCTAGTTATATTCTATGAGTGGTACTCTTGGCAGGTGGAGTGCCTGTTCGTTGAAAGGGATGGAGTACATGTGGGCTAACCTATAAGTACTATGAAGTCAATCCTCTATGCCTTTAAGTACAAACCTCACCTTTATTTCACATATTTACATTTATATGTTTGTATATATATGCTTATAAACATTTTATGATTTCAACTTTTTTCGTTCTAGGCTGGCAAGGAACTTGTTCTGCTGAATCAGGTAAACTTTAATTATTTTGATTATAGTAATGTGTATCATAGTTATGTTTGTATCAGTTATCAGAAGATGAGGATGAAGCCATTCCATTTGCTATGAGCAGTTGGCTCTTGCTAACCCATATCCTTTCAGACAAAGGCACATGTCCTTGGTTGAGTAACTGAGGTGACATGCATGGTTGTGTTGGTGGGTGTTTAAATATACGTTTAGTTCCAGTGCAGGAATAGCCCATGATCATCACATTCTGCCAAGAGCACAGCACAGACATTTCTGGGCCAGCCAGTTCATCATTCTTCTGTAGATCTGTTGGCACATCTACAATCTAGCATTTCCAGCCAACTAGGAATTTGTTAAAAAGGTGCAATGTTCACTGGTCTGCATCTCATCATCAACCATGGGGACCATTTGATAGGAGAAAAAAATAATGCAGTGGCAATGATAATTTTTTTCTCAGTTGACAGCTCGGCCTATCCCTTAACTTTTCATTAGTTGCCTCCTGTGACATGCCTTGAAAAAAAAGTGACATTATTTTGTTCAACTTGAACTAGAAGTCCAGGCCTCTGTTGTCACACGGGTGGATGTGTAGTATAGCTATGTTTGTATCATACTGATGTGTAGTATGGCTAATTGTTTATCAACTTTCAGAAAGTGTGCATTTCTTAACTGTGTTTGTATTAAATAACTACAAAATTACATTTTTCATAAATGAAACAATTCTAACACATCGAAATGAATGTGCTGATGTAAGAAATTTGCAATAACTGCAGAATTTTCAATGATAAAATGTATGCTAAAAAAAATTATCTTTTATAGAGATGATAAATTAAGTTTGACTGCAAATATTTTGACAAACTATATTTGTGCTTGTATCAGATAGGGATGTGTAGTTCAGTTGTGATTGTATTCAAGGTTAGTAATGTTTACTTATACATTTGACTGCAGAGCCAGAGATATCCGCTGTCATCATCACCACCACCTCAGAAACATTCAGGTTTGTTGATTGAGGTTGTCCCACCTGAAGATGCGGACCAAGATAAACTACGACACTGCTGCACTTCCCAGGTGAGATAGACATAGCTAATTGTCAGAACAGTAATATCATTTATTGAAGTCTTTTGTGTTTTCTGATTCTATGTCTGCTGGTCATACCCATATCTGTGAAGTGTGAGGACCCACATGAAGATGTGGATGAAGACCCACATTATGCAGCAAGTTCACTAAACAACTGTCATACACATACCATCCACAGCAGGTGGTAGGGGATTGCCTACCAGTGGGATACACTGGTTATAGTAATGAAAGCTGCATACTGAGTAATGGATAGTGGGCAGTTGCCGATAAAACACTCAAGACCAGTACGGCAATCTTTCTTGTAGTGACACTAGCCATGTGGAGTAATTGGGTGCTCACGCTTAACCTCCTATATTGCAGCACACATGAAAAAAGTCTTATTTCAGTGCATACCTCTTTGCTGTAATTTCATGCTCCTTCCTGTTTCTTCTTTGGGTATGTTACCTTTGTGTTATGTCTCTTCATTCTGTGTGTTTGCACACTATTACCGGAGGTGATTGTATTCTTGCAGGGTGTCAAGGAGTACAGTACAGAGATTGATTCTGAAGACAAAATCAAGATTGATTTGTTGATTGTAGGAAGTGTTGCGGTCTCCAGAAATGGTATGTACAACTTGTATGATGGACTGAATAATGTTTGTTAGATAATTCATTTGACAATAATGCTTGTTAGATAATTCATTTGACAGAAATAGGGTTGTGTAAGATAGGTCATTGAAATTCATCTGAGATAGTAATTTATATAGGTGGTTCTATTATTCGGAATGTGCACATGTTGGAAAGAGAATTATGAGTGAAGACAGCGGTACATCTACTAC
This sequence comes from Meghimatium bilineatum, assembly GCA_034231615.1. NCBI lineage: Eukaryota > Metazoa > Mollusca > Gastropoda > Stylommatophora > Philomycidae > Meghimatium > Meghimatium bilineatum. The sequence goes on from CM067306.1 coordinate 22,234,234, forward strand.
AGCTACAATTAGCATGACCTTAGATATCATATCAGTAACTAGGGCAATGGAGTGTCAGTCTTACAGTATGCTTTCTCAGCGACTTTATGAGCGTGCTAAGGAAGATTGAGAATGTCTGAGCCCAGAGAGAATGGTTGTAGTCTGATGCGATTAATCTTACAAAGTCAATTTCATATTTGTGCCTGGATTATGCCGGTGTCCTGGGAAATTAACACGCAGGCAGTTTTGCGTGTATGGGAACAGATAAGCAATGGACAGAGCTAATGTTCTGAATACTCTTAGAGAGATAGGATGAGCGACAAATACTTGTGAATCTGAAGGCCTGAGCAGAGTGCGGGAATAGTGTCAAGAGGGGTGTGTTTAAAACCAGTGTTTGTAGGTAATGAACACTTGAGTTAGTTGTTACAAGTTGAGGGATATCTTGAGATATACAAGCACTTATGGTTTGATGTGCAGTTAGGATTTTCTACAAACTAGCAAGATCACATGTTGACAGAACAATGTGTGTGTAAGATAGATCATTCATTGGCAGAATGTTTGTGTAAAATAGATCATTCATTAACAATAACATATGAGTAAAATAGATAATTCATTGACAGAATAATGTATAACAGATCATTCATTGACAGAATAATGTATGTATAAGATGCATCATTCATTGGCAATACTATTTGTGTAAGATAGATAATTGATTGACTGAATAATGTCTAAAATATATAATGCATTGACTATAATGTCTGCACTGTAAAATATTTACACAGTGGACATTGTCTGCCAAATGACTAGATGTCTACACACTAAATAATTTATTGACTGGATAATATCTGTGAATTGTTGACTGGATGATAGACATCGTGTACTTCTAATTCATTCATTGATTTGTAAGTTTTATATTATTTTTCAGCATTCATTCTCAAACTCCCGCTGGATCTCCTTTGTAGCAGGACCATGGTCCTATTAGATTTCCAGCAGGATGTAGTCCAGAGAATGGAAATGCGTTGTGGCCCCACTTTTTTGCGCTAATGGCCTGGCATATCCGTTTTCGGCATGGTAAGTTTTATATGATGCCAAATAAGAACTCTGTGCCACCAGTGTGTTGCCAAAGTCTGAAAAGGGAGCAAAAAAATCGTGACCTACCTGTCATGCATTTCATAAAAGGCAACTATAGATGTTGTGAGGTGTATGTTGACATCCCATTCCATAGTGTCAAAGTGATCGAGAATCCATGGTGAAGTGCGAATGTGTCTTGCCAATATGTGCAGATATTGCAGCCAAGCTGTTCACCTAGACAACATATTCGTTCTGTGGTCTATATCCTGCTAATCTGCAGGAGTTCAATCACGAGCGAAGAACTTGATGCGTGTTGTACACTTAAACTGACACTATTATTATTATTATTCGTTCATTCTCAAACTCCTGCAGATTAGCAGGATGTATTCTGGAGAATGGAATGCGTTGTGTCATGGTGTACAGCATTTTTGCGATATCTGCACTTTTCAGCCTGGCACATCCGACTTCATGGGTGGCACATTTATTCTATATACTGTTGATGCTAACCAATATGTGAGAAAGGATTGTAGATGTTGAGTCATTTGCAGCATGTTAAAATGTTTTATTGGTTGTTCTTATTGGCAGGATACCGTATTGGGAAAGGAAAGGGATTTGCTGATCTGGAGTATGCCATGATGAGAACATTGGGTGCAATTGATGCAAACACTGTTGTTGTCACTTCAGTCCATGACTCCCAGATTGTGGATATTCCTTCTGAATTGGTGAGTCTGGGATGAATATTTGCTTGTTAGACCAACATTGTTATATTTACTGTGAGTAGTATGTTCAGACAAGGAAGAAATTAATGAATAAAACCTCAATGACCTACTAAGCCAACTAGTTTTTGTAGATGACCAAGCAATAGTAGCATCAGACAACCACTACCACATAATAGACTTATACATCATACAAGGATTAACAATGAGATAATAATAATTGCATAAGAAGATAGGAGCACTACTCTCTCCGTAGATGGACATAAACTCAAAGCAAGTGCAAGACATCAACTACTTAGGGAACATTATGACATCGAATGGGAAAAGCACGACAGCAATGCAACATAGTGTACCAGGTTCTAGGGCAGACTACCCAAAACAAAAATGTAAAATGCAACACCAAAGTAGCATTATACAAAATGTTTGTTATTCCTGCAATGTGCTACCAATGCCAAATAAAAAAGAGAAAAATCACTGACAAAAAAAGAGATAAACGACTTGTCACAACAGAACTATTTCTCTATCGTCTTTTCACTGCTTTTGCTTTAAGTTGTCGTAGGATTGGAGTTCTCAATATTGCACACCAACAGCTGGTGTCTCTCAGATATGAAATATGCTTTGAAAATTCCCCCTCACCCACCAATGGTATATGGAAAAACACAAGTAAATGTTTGAGAAGGCACATTTGAAAATTTTGCTAGCTCTGTCGAAGATGAATGAGTCAGGGCATTGGTGCAAATAAAACGACACAATGCATTTACATTCTCTGCTGTGAATCTAGTAGGATCATTGTCCTGCTACAAGAGATCTAGTGGGAGTTTGAGAATGAACACAGAAGCAGAAATTTTGCAAACAATTTAATGCTCAAACTTACACCCTGAAACCAATTATGCACATGCCACAAACAATGTAATTGACTGTTCATTTACCGCCGAAGACGGATGTGTTGGGCCATTGGCGCAAATAAAACGGCAACACAATGCATTTCCATTCTCTGGACTATATTCAACTGGATATCTAGTAGGACCATTGTCCTGTTACAAGAGAAATCCAGCAGGAGTTTGAGAATGAACGCTGAAGAAGAAGATTGTTCATTTCTAGTCCAGTTAATGATGTTCCTCCTGTGCAAGCAAAGATGGGCGTGATGCTAAAAATAAATAGTTTAGGTTTGTGAGTTTGCAGAGAGCTAAGAACCCTAATCCAGGCTTTGAAAAACATGTTGCAGTGAGAATGGGAATATTTAGACAAGGAAAAAATGTAGCTATAACAATTAGATTTAAGTGTGGGAGAGTTGTACAATGTGGTCAATCTTACCCTCTTGCATCTCCACACTTGATACCTGTGGTAAGCAAAGATGAAAACTGAGCTTGTCAGGGTGTATTAGATGATTATGATGCATTTCGTCACCTGTTTGCCTACAGACCTTTGGCAGGTAAACTCGTCCAGAATCCATAAAGTAGGACTGTGTTCTGGAAAGAATATATCCCATGATGATGACGCAGACATAAATGAAAATTTTACATATATTCCTAAAAATGGCTGCTATTTCAAACGATTTTAACAGATAACATCGGCAGCTAAAAGCACACACTATATCTTGTTCTATTAAGTTGAACACTTGCGGAAACGGAAGTTTACTTTCATTTCCTCTGTTAACCGGATGAATGATGTTTGTTTACATTCATAATGTCCTTGTTGAAAGAGATGCAACTGGTCGCCAGTAGTGTGGTGAAGGTTGAGTACACAAATAAGTTTTCCTATTTGGCTGGCTACTAGCGACTTGGTTACAGACGTCCACCGAAAGTCAGATACAGACGTCCACCGAAAGTCAGATGTTCAGAAAGCTCAATATTTGCGAGACACACCCATGCAACTGTGGACTGAGCCCAGAGACTGCAGAACATTCTTCATGCCTGTCAGCTCTACCAAGAAGAGGGAGAAAATATGCCGGACTAAGATGGCACTACTTCCAGACCTGAGGTTTTCCATGGATGAGCTGAAGCGAATCACACAATTCCTTGAAGCTATTGGCACTGTAACCTGATATCTGACTGAAGAATGATGAAGAAGACGTCCACCGTTAAGTGCTAGTTGTAAAAACACTGAATGTATTAGTTTTCTCTGCTGGAGTCGGGCCACTGTGATGCAAATAATATGGCAATACAATTCATTTCCGTTTTATGGGCTACTTCCTGCTGGAAATTGTTAGGTCAAATGCAGAAGAAAAACCAAAGTTGAGCAGCAGCATAGCATACTTATTCTCATTAACTCAAATCATACTGCAACATTTATGTATGTAGTTATTTTTGATTGAACACAGCAAGAAAAGAAGCTCTGAGAACCGTTTACAAAGTATGACAGCAAAATTGTGGTCTTTATTTTCAGGTTGGTGAGCATGACCTGACAGTAGACTACATCTTGACTCCAACAGAAGTGATTGAGACAAAGTGTTCTCGTCCGAAACCTGCAGGGGTCATATGGAACCATCTGGAAGTCAATAAATTCTTTCAGGTATGTCAACTGTTCTTGCTATGCTAATTAAGACATCTTGGCAGTGATGCAGTTTGTTGTAGTTGTATTATATGATGTTGGCAGTGGGCTAAGAGTGACAGGTCTGTGATACTAAATTAAGATTGACAAGTATGTGACAGTAGATTAACCTTAGGCATGCTGTGTTTACAATTACGCAATTTCTCTTCTGCTGCGGAATAAGTTTTCAGTAATGTTACGCAAGCATCGGTGGCTGTTTTGAAATTGCAATAACTTTTATGTTGTTACATATATTCAAATAATATTTACACATATAAATAAAGAATTAAATTCTGCATATATTGGTGTAAGTTTTGTTTGTGTGTGTGATAAAGACAGATCTAGAGCTATCCTACCGTATTTTTGATCGATTGAAAGCTGTCGAATATTATAAAATTTACATAGTGAGAACCTTGTGGAACGTCCTGATCTATTTTAGTTAAACAAATTGAAGTACTTACCTCTCAAGTTTTCCACATTGAATTCAGAATAAATCATGATTTCACTGAATATACGATGTTAAAGTATAATAAACTGGATTCACTGTCATGCCGCTTCGCTGCAAAGCCGATGTTTAAAGATTGCTCGGATTTCCATTTCATAATCAAACACTATCATCTATCGCCATTTTGACAATAGAAACAGGAAGTTAGAGAAATTCTCCATTTTTTCTTTCGATTTCGGGTTTAATGAAACACGTCAGATTTCACCTTCCAAAATCGGGACATGACACAATTTCGGCGGAATGCACCACTCGAATTGTAAACACAGCATGCTAAAGGTTTACCTTTAGCACCTGTACAGAATTACAAAATCTGTCCCCTTCCCACTGGGCTCTTGGAAATTTTCATAATTTTTGGTGGGTGTTTGAAAATAACATTTTTGTTATTAGATATAGTAAAATAGTGTTTGCACATTTAAATAAGGATATGCATACAGCAAATATGTGTCTAATTTGTTTTTTGCATGTGTTATATGAGAGGAATGAATAAATAAAATATAGCTTCGATTTTGATATTTTTGTGTGTGTCTCAACCATCCTTCATGAACACAGCGCACAGTTTTGACACGCTGGTAGTGATGTTTCTCTAGAAGAGATCATGTGCATATCATGAAGCACAATTATGCCAGTTGCCAACAAAACCACTAAAATATTCACATTTTTTGCTTGAGTCGCTCGCCTAAAGTTAAGATTGACAGGTCTGTCACAGTAGGTTACGAGTAGCTGGTCTGTCACAGTAGAGGAAGAGTTGACAAATTTGTGACAATAGATTAAAGTAAGTAAAGTAACCCATAGCATTTATTAATGCTGTAGGGGTGTGAAATGTTAGCGATCTCACATTTCAGAGGCTCTGCAAATGAGGGCGGTAGCCATCTCCTCTCCCTCACAGTCTTTACTTCCCGGATTAATCTGGTACCCATTTAAGGCTGGGTCGACCCGGGAGCCGTTACGATCTGGAAAATATTTCCGCATCAACTAGGGAATGGACCCAGGACCACTCATGCGAAACCAGTGCGCTAACCACTACGCTAATGCGGCTCCCTAATAGATTAAAGCCTGTGACCCAATGTGTAAGAAACTGCAGCTTAGGGATGTAGAGTAGCTAGTTAATCCCTTATAGTTAATCCCTTAGACTCATGTAGAGAGTGTATAACTCGCCTTCTTCATTGTTTTTTAGTCAGTTGATCAGGTTATCTCGCCAATAGCTTCAGTGAACTGATTCATGAATGTTCATCCATGGAACCCTTCAGGTTTGTAAGTAGTGCCATCTCAGTAGAATATATTTTTCCCTCTCTTCGCGGTAGAGTTCACATGCATGAAGAATCTGTTCTGCAGTCTCTGGGCTCAGTCCACATTTGCATATGTCTGTCTCTGCAATTTGGAGCCTTCTGAACATGCGACTTCTTTGTCTACTTGTTAAGTCATGTGGAGTGTACTTACAGATGAATGATCAATACTAGAGGCACTACAATCCAATAAACTACCCTAGTTAAAAGAGGTATTTTCCATAGTGCAACATCGGTGTAGAATTATACTGTAATGGATTACATCACACTGTGAATATCAGAAAATGAGAACTCTATCAACTGGCCAAGGAAGGTTCTAATATGCAACAACTTGATATGCCAATCAGCTATCACCAAAAGAAAGGCACAACTAAAGCCCAACTTACTTTCACAGGACGACAGTCACCTACTTAACAGACAAGAACAGCTATATGTATACCAAATTTTAAATTGGCACATCAGCAAAGTGTACATGTGGGCAAGCCAACCAGACTTCAGAACATATCCTTCAAGAATGCACAAACTATGACACATTAAGATGCACACACTGGCCGTTTGATAACCTGAGTGTTAAACGTTATGGTACAAAACAAGAAATGGAAAACGCCGTTAAATTTATGCAAGCAACACTAGATATAGACATTAACAAATAAAAGAAGAAAATGTGGAGTGTGTAGCTAGTTATTAAGTGAAGTTTATAACTAAAGTCATGTGGAGTGAATAATGTAAATTCACGTGGAGTATAACTAGGTCTACAGTCATGTTGAACGTTGCTGTGTGATGTGTAAGATATGTAACAATATCTAATATTGATAACACAGATCCCAGTGCTGAGGCAGCTACGAGAGCTTGAACGTGATGCAGGCAGGAATGTTCTTCTCAAGGGGCAAGAGACTGAGGAGGACGACCCGCTGGACAATGCTGAGCCACCTCGACCCCGCAGGTTCCGTCGTTTTGGACGGGGAGGTAGTTACAGGGGACGTGGAAGACCCTTCAGGTTGGTAACGTCCAGTATATTGTCTCAACATGATGTTTGGTAGTATTTATGTCTATACATCACATTCGGTAGTATTTATGTAACGTGACATTTGGTATTATGTCTAATTACATTTGGTATTATTTGTCTCGTCACATTTGGTAGTATTTATATTGTCTCAGTTGACCATGTCGCAACTGCAGGTTGACAGTTATTGCACCTTTTTTGTGCCAGACTTCTAAGTAATGGAATGCTAGATGTGTCAACACTATTGTTGGGTCAGCAAATCTGACGGAAGAATGCTATTACTGTTGGCTATGCTCTTTGGAGAACATGGTAGTCGTAATGTACTGGAACACTGAAATGCCTCCCTGTGGGGACTAAACATGCCTTCATAACATCCATGCCTTTGAGATCTTCTCTGAGTCCTGGTGTTGCCTTTTACACAATTGTGAGAACCTGTGCTATTGTCAGAAAGACTATGGACTGTCAAGAGCTACCTACTTGTTGCCAAATGATTATTATTTCATCTTCACCTTAGTCTCTGCACCACATTTGGTAGTATTGATGTTGTACATCCATAGTTCCTGTAATACCAGTAGTTTAGTAATGGTTATATTGTGTGTATTTGTTTAGATACAGACGAGGTGGAGGCAGACGAAGGACTGATGGTGATGATGGTAATAAGGAAAATGTGGAAACTGGAGATGAGTCTGGTGCTGATGGTGATAATGATGGTCGAGGGCGACGTAGAAACTATCGCAACCGTCGCTTCAACAGTCGTGGCAAACCTCGTTCATATGAATCTGAACACAGTGATGGCGGCGGTGAAGGTGGTCAAGGAGATGGGGAGGATAAAGCTGGTCAGCGCAGGTATGAGTTTTGTTTTGATATTGTTACAAGTATTTATGTTTGCACAGGAAAGTAATATCTGAGACGTGACATTGTTATACACAAGAGATATCCACAGCTGAAACAAGGATATACACACGAGATATCCAAAGCTGAAACATAGAAAATTGTTGTACATAGAAGATATCCACAGCTAAAACATCATCTTACGGTGCCATGCTGACTGGCATAAGCAGCCATGGAGCTCCACAATTCTATTTCCGTTATATTTTATCCGGTTTATTGTTGACTCTTTGTCATGCCATGATGTCAGACTACCTAATATTTTCTCTCATTGTTGTCCTCGATTAATCTTGCCTGTTGTAATAATCTTGCTGTTATATTCTCCAGATCTCCGTCTCATAACATTTCCATAAATAAAGATGTTTTCTTTCTGATATTATTAAGTAACCTTCGACCAAGAAGACGATGGACTGATGACATTAAAGATAACATGAATACATTTTTGGAAAATACAAGTCAGAAAAGGGTTCAGAGAGTTCATTGGGAAGACAACGTTCTGGAGAGACTATCTTGTTGAAAATCATCAATGCTTTGTCAGCTATAGCTTGTAGTGTTGTTTCATGTTTGCTAATATTTCTGCCACAATATATATCAAATCTTCAGTTATTTGTTCACTGATGCGTTGGTTCTTGTGTGAAACAGCTGCAAAGATGTGTATACTTTCTGTAATACTTACCACTATGGTGTACAGGTACCCAAGCAGACGCCGTTTTCAACGCCGACGTCAGTATGAAGGTGACAGTCGAAGGGACAACAGAGGAGGGGGAGATCACTCTGGCAGTGATGGCGAGCAGAAGACATCCGGTGATGAAGATGGAGAGGGTATGTGATTGTCTAAGTTATTGTTGATATTCTATGTGTGCTGTTTTGTTTTGTATGAGCTGTGCAGACAGTGGTGTGAGCTGTGCTGATAGTGGTGTGAGCTGTGCTGATAGTGGTTTGAGCTGTGCTGATAGTGGTGTGAGCTGTGCTGATAGGTGTCGTGTAGTATGAATTTTCTGTATTGATAAGGATGTACAGTGATGTGTATATCACACTCTTGTTGTTTTGACGAGTAAAAAAGAAAGGGGAAAAAGGTGGAAACTAGCACAGGTTTTCGTTACTGATACTAACAGCTATGTGTCTTACATGCATGTATTGATCGGGGTGTTAAATTTTAGTAATTATCACTAATACAGACGCTTGAACAAGAATACACATAAATTCTACAAAATACAAATTAATTAAAAAAATAAGTGTTGATAGTTGTGTGAGCTGGGCTGATAGTGGTGTGATATGTGTTGGTAGGCGAAAACTCAGTTTGGCCGTCATCTTGTAGCATTGATCAGAAACCAGACTTTAAACCAACTTCATTAGCAAAAATAGATCATATAGGCCATATCTAATAATTTTTATTGATATTTCTTCTGCAACCAGGTCGCAGGCCTCAGCGCCAAAGATTCCGCTCTAATCCCAACACCATTGTGTGGGTTGGAGGGTTGTCTCGTCGCCTACGTGTGAGTGAACTTAAGACTGAGCTACGAGCCCTGCACGTGAACCCTCTACGTCTGGTATGGCGTGGTGCTCGTGGGTTTGCATTCATCCACTTCCAGAACACTGATTCAGCCAAGGAGGCGGTCAGTGTTTTAGCTGGGAAGGAGTTGGATGGCAAGGAAATTAAGGTGTGTTGTTTGTGTTACCATTGTCCTCATACACAAACATTTATATCACGTCTCTGTGGACCCCTGTATGTGCTGCATGAGACTGTCTATAATTATTATTATTATAAAGAGGCGACAAAATTACAGATCTGGTTACATTTTAAGCAAATGAAAGAAGAATCACAGAACTAGTCACAAATTTATTACTGGAAAATGAGTCACAAAATCGCTAGAGAACCTATTTAGTTGCCTGTGACAGATCACAGTGTTGCTGTTCTTTGACACAGGAGCAACAGTGTCTCGACTAAACAACTCCCAACCCGGGGATACTGATTCAAGCACATTCATCATTCAGTTTGCAAACAAGAATCTGGTTGTTGACATCAGGAGACGAGTACCACAGTTTATGCTCTGGATATGTTGAGGGATAACAACATTATTGTGTAGATTTTGAAGATATTAGTCTCAGTTTTTGTCAACTACTGATGGGCAGCTAAGTACTTAAAATCCATGTGCTGTGACAGATTCATGACTATCTTCACCTGTTTTAATTTATTCTTGCAGGTTGAGATGGCAAACAATGACAGGCCTCCAAGGCGACGGGTGCCAGACTATCGTGGCAGCAGTCGAGAAGACAACCAGTCTTCTGAGCAAGCGGAGGTGGGAGACAGGTAGGAATATCATGTGCTTGTCATTACACCAATTTATAAAGAATTATGTCTATTCAGTGGTTTGTGTCTTTATCTGTGCTTCTTTTCTTACTTGCACAGTTGTTGAGTGTTTCTTCTTCTTCATCGTTCATTCTCAAACTCCTGCTGGATCTCCCTTGTAGCAAGACCATTGTCCTACTAGATTTCTAGCAGGATGTAGTCCAGAGAATGGAGATGCGTTGTGCCGCCGTTTTATTTGCGCCAATGGCCCGGCATTTCCGTCTTTGGTGAGGTTGAGTGTTTGACGTAGTTATTGTTGAGTGTTTGACTTGTACAGTTGTTTGTGATTTGTACATTTGTTGTTGAATATTTGACTTTTACAGTTATTGTTGTTGAGTGTTTGACTTGTACAGATTCCATTTATGAACCAATGTATCTCCTTAGTTGCCTATGATTACATGCATGACAGGTCACTGCATTGCTATTCTTTGCTCCCCATTGTACCCATGCAACATGTTTTCAATGTCCATGTTCCTATGCGCAAAGCCACTGATCATCTTCATCAGATAAGCAGCAATCCAGTTCACGATCTAATAATGGATTCCTGTCCAGCGTGCTAGATGGCAACATGTGAAACACTGATCTCACTATTGATGTGAGACTATGTGCATGGTTTGATTGGTTAAATCTATACCTGGTCTCACTTGGTGGGTGACTGATTGGTTAAATTTAATATCTGATCTCATGTGAGGCTATTGATTTACTTGTGTATCTTTTTTTTTTCAGGTAAATGATGAGAGCACAAGTGGAGGATGTGTGATGGCTTCTGTATTGATTGGCCTCAATTTTATTATATTGTGTTTCTATAGAGGTCAGAATGAGCCAGCACATCAATCTCACTTATCCTCGATTGTCGTGTGGGCAGGCATCGACCAATTGGCCATGGACATTGGTGACAAGGCCCATCAGTTTGTTGTGTTTGAATCATGAAGCTATCATTGACTTATTGAGTCGGCTGAGATGTATTGTGTTTTTTGTTTCATGAGAACTATGTACTGAGAAATGATTAACTCTAGCCAAGCTGTGTTACAACGGTTCTTACAACCACTACACATGTTGTTAATGTCACCTGTTCTTGTTTGTGTGGTCCGAATGGAAGAATCACTGGATCCAGAAAGGGAGTGCCTGTAGGGTACTGTCTCAGTCCTTGCCCGACATGACTTGTGCAAAGTGCTCTGGTTTTTTCAGAATGGGAGTGTTCGTAGGGTACTGTCTTCAGTCCTTGCCCAGCTTGACTTGTGCAAGGTGCTCTGGTTTTGTTGTTCAGAATACTTACCAAGGCAGCATGAATTGTTATATCTTTTTTTTTTTTAATTTCCCCTGAAATCTGTCCCGATCATGAATAGAGCTATGGGACAGCTAAATTTCTCAGTAATGACAACCATGGGGCAGGATTTTCTCCTGTTATGACCCAGTCAGTAACAGAACCATGGGACAGGATTTTCTCTTGCCATCAGTCCCACTCAACAGAAACATAGGATGAGACTATATTTTCTCTTGTCCCAATCATGAGACAAGGCTCTATCTGTCCCAAAACCATGGAACTATTCACAGAACCATGGAAAAAAGCTATCTCTTGCCATCTGTCCCATTCAGTAAGAACCATAATACACGACTACCTTTTGCTATATGCTAAGATTCCCCATGTTTTAAAGTGTACCTGTAAGTTGTACTTTAATAAATATGTTCATCTTGTATTTATTCATTTCTTGCGAGCTGCTGTCACTTCTTGATAAAGTGACACTTTATCAGGACAAATACTACATTATTGTTTCCGTACAATAATAGAGCTTTCTGCTGCTAGTTCTAAGTTCTTATAGCACTGTTGACCTGACATGACTTGTAAGATATGTGGCTTCTAATACTGGGCCCAGGTCAGCACTTCATGTTGACCGACCGTGTCAATTACTAGATACTTATTTATATTTTTGTATTTGTTCTGTACACAAAAATTGTATGCAGTTTTTCCCCCCCCCCCCCCCCCCCCTTTCTATTTTTTTAATGTCCTCTAAATGTGTGGAGTATTTTAGTAAGACTTGCTTGAGTAGCTGGGTCGGCTGGACAGACACAATGTCGTTAATGTACACATATTGGAAGGAGGGTGTGTGTTTGGGTTGTACTGCCATTGTTAGAACAGCTGTATTAGTTCTGTTATCCATTGTGTATGTTTTTTTTATAGAATTCAAAGAGCTTTTTTTTAAAAAAAAAATATTGTATGTGTTGCTGGTCTAACTTTTCTGTAGCATGATTATGGGCATGAGAATCATCAGTCTGTATGTAGTCTAACTTCCTCTGAATCTGTAACTTGATTTTGTGTTTACCTATAAAGTGATTGTCTATATCAGTGATTTATGTCTGAGTTGATTGTCTCAATTGTATGTCCACTATAGTTTGTGTGGTGTGCCACTGACGTGAATGTCAGATTGGGTTGTTTTATTTGTGGAGGCAAATCATCCAGACAAGATGGTTGCACTTTGGATTAAAACATCAGTTTAGTTAGTTGACTGGTCTCTGGTGCATCTCATGTTGTTGCTAGATGCTGTTTCCACTCTGTAATATTTTCTTGCTGGAATGTTGATGCTAGCAAGTTGTTGAATTTGTCAATTTGCTTGCAGAGACATAACAGTTATTTTTTTGTTTTGTGCTGGACTTTTTGTTAGATGAAATATATTCACAATCAAGATTTGTTTGTATTTAATTTTTATTGGTATCTGATTACTTGAGTTTGTCTGGTTTTGATATGTGAGGGTGTTTGCATGTGTGGTGCAATTGAATTCTATTTGTTGTCACTGAACACTTGCTGTTAATGCATGACAGCTCAAATAAAGACGTGTATAGAAAGTAAACATGACATGAAAGATTATTTCTGTGCGTTTTGTTGGGCGGCAGTGGCTTTTTTGGCATGCGACTCCCAAGCATTATTACACTGACCAACAAAAATCCAGACAATAATCAAAGAAAAATTAATGAGTGAATGGAAGTCTTGTTTACATTCTGTACAGAGTTCTTTACTGCTGACTGCCTAGGTTGATGGCTAGTCATCTGTGCATTTTATGTAGTCGGGAAGATGACATTTTCTCTAACAGCATATAGATTTTGTCAACCAATACACAAAGTATGGAGTAAGGCAGATTATGAGAATTGATAGTTGTATCAATCCATCTGGTATTGCAGGCGATTTTCAGCATCGTCTTGTGGGCTGCTTAAGTCATCCACAGAATCAGATATTTCCAGTCTTCTGGAATTCACCATGCCACTGGTTTCAGGTGAGGTCGATGCACTTAAACCAAGATCTTCAGTGAAAGTCATGTTTCCACCCTCAGAAATTCAGAAGGGGAAAGGTTGTTCCACTTTAGCCATATGGAATGTATGCAGACTTCCTGAGATGGCAAGGCAATATTCCGGATAATGCTGTTCTTGACAGAGTTGGTATCTCTAACAATGACACTATTATGATGCAGTCACAGATTTGTTGGACAAGTCATGTAGTACATATGCCAGGTCATCAATTGCAAATGATAATGCTCTATGATTTGTAGAAGGTCATAAGTTCACCACAGTGATGATCTGGTACACACACCGTATGACCTGCCCAATGAATCTGAACTGTCAATGCCAGGGACACCAAATTTGCCAAGAACAGGAATCCTTTCGCGTCATCCGACGCCAACAACCCACCCAAGACAAGTTTTGTGAAAGTGACAGAGCCTCTTCACACGACATCCACACACAACCCATGCCCCAACAGCACTGGAAGGACCACAGCTTCGTGGGTGTGAATCTGACTTGCACTGAGGATTTTGATTTATGTCGGGAAGAGTTGTGCTTTGACCTCAGTCTTGCCTGACCTCATTTGAAACCAGTGACAAGACGAATAGATGCAGTGGAGCGTGTATACAGTTGGATCGACAGAGAGAGCTCTCACAAATGGAAAAGGAGACGTCTTTGTAAGATATAACAACAGAAAGTAAAGCATTTCCAGTAGAAAGGATATGCTCAAATTTGAGAGCAGAAGCCGAGGCACTGAGAGATCTTGCTTCCACAGATCATTCAACACCATCCAATGTAGTAATATTCATGGACTGCAGATCCTTATTGGAAGCTGTACAAAGCAACAAAAATGAAAACACTAGACAAAATTAGACTTGTCCGTTACAGAATTTCTCCCTCCATTATTAATCTTGACTAGAACTGGCAAATGTAAAAAAAAAATTATCAGATGTCACTATTTGTTTGATGGGCTGGCTACCTGCCCATTGTATCACTGGAAATGAGTTGATCTTTTTTTTCACTTTATGCGCTCCATATATGTTTGTTTTGGTTGACTTTCTTATTTATGTAATTCATCATTTGCAAGGTCTGTACTTTTTCTTCTTTGGTGATCATCACTCAGTCAGGTTTGGACTCTTATGATATAGGCTGCTGTCTGTTTTAGAGTTTCTGCTGTGCCATACAGTTTATCTTTGACGCTGATTAGGATGGGCCATGTCTTGTTCCGCAGGTCTGCATACTGGGGATGTTCTTGTAAGATGTGTCCTCTGATTCCTAGTCTTGGAACTTGTTCTTGTGTCCTTCTTTCTAAACTTTGTCAAATTCCGCCTTCTCCATGTCAACCCACACTCCAAGCATGTTTTTTTTCTTCGGAAGCCAGTGTTGTGCTGCTATTAGTTATTTTCTTTTCAGGTGCCACATGAGTCTTCTGTTGACCATTTTACACAGGTCTATAATTACTTGGGTCGAGATTGGTCTTTGCTTTAAAATTGGTACCATGATAGCACCTGTCCTGTTCTCCAGCTAGTGTTTACTATCTTTAGAAGCTTTCTCTTTGCTTTAGGCCCCAGTTTCATAAGCATCTCATTGGTAACCCCATCTTTGCCAGGTGACTTTTTGAGGTTCTGAAGTGTTTCTTCTAGCTCAGTTTCTATAAACTTTTGTTCTTCTATCACCATGGGTATATCCTTTAATCCATGGATTTCATTCTTAACTTCTTTTTTCTTTCTTTTGTTATTTATCTGGCTCACGGTTGCATAATTTTTAGAAGAGTTGCTACTGCTTTTCCAGTGTGCATATTTAAAAAAAAATCGTATTCAAGTGTTATTGGTGGTCGGCTACTGTTTTCATCACTCAATGCCGTGGCAAGTTTCCAATCTTTGTCCATGTTAAGGCTCTCAGTTTTTTCTAGCCAACTCTTCCTTGCTAATGTTTTTACCTCTCTTGTATCTAGCAGAAGCTGCCATGAGGGCTATATTGCTTTTTTTGTACCCGTCTCTGTTTCTGGTAATTCTCTGGCCATATTCAGGTCTTTTTTTTAAAAGCTATTGTACTTCTTTGGACCAGTAGTTTGTAGTTCTTCCTTGTCCCTCTTGGTATTCATTCTTTTGCTGCAATAAGGAGTGCCTCAGATTTTCTATCGTGTTCTTTTATTTTCGTTTAATGGGTATTGATAGGATCGCTATATGCGTCTGTGAGCTTTGCTAATTTTTCCCATTCTTCCACTTATTTTCCTCTTTAGTCAGTTTACTGGTAACCCCACTTTTCAGAGTGGCTGTTGAAGTCACCCACTACAATGCAATGTTTCTGTAATATCTATCGCTTCTAATTTAAGGGCGTTTCCTATTGGGTGTATATGTTATAAATTCTGATGGGTTGGTTGTCTATGTGCACATCCGTTCCTATAATATCTGATTCTCCTATTGTGTTTATTTCTATATGCTTTGCTGGTATGGTGTTACATATCAGTGTAATTACCCCTCTGTTCTGTCTGACTGACTGGTAGCCCCTGATAAAGAATCTGTGATGTGGGTTAAGATGGTTTCTTGCATGCAAGCCACATCTATATTGTCTAGTCTAACCGTCAGGTTGCCACAGCTGTTTTTTGTAGTAAATGCGTAATGCTTTTTGTAATACTATCACTGTATGATGATAGTAGTCTGGAAGCATATGAAAACCACTTCATCTGTTGAGAGAGCTGATGCCCTGGCAAAAGCAGGTGGTAAAATAGAACAATACAGTTATCCTCTTCCATACAGTGAGGCTAAAACAGTAATCAGCCAACGGTATACATCACAGTGGAAGAAAGATATGGATATTGACTCAAAACCAGGACCAATACATCAACTTCATAGGTAACAGCAGACCATCATCTTTCGACTTAGAACTGGCCACAGAGTCACCTGTACTAGATCATGGTGGTCCATACAAATGAATGTCTATGAGGAACAGACATACAGGACCCATGAGCTCATACTCCAAGACTTCCAGAGTACAAAGAACTGTGAAGAAAGTCATGGCGACAATGGACTGCACTGAGGCAAAAACTTTGAGGCAGCTGCTCTGACCTGGAGAAGACTGGCCTCTTTGTCCTGGCAACTGGCCTGAAGATCGAACAAGACCAAAAGATTCCTGAACGGAGAAGATGTAGTGGATGACTATAGTTTTCTACATGTCTCACCATTCTCTAAGCGGTTCACACCGTATTACTGGAATTTGCATTCATTATCCGGTGGGTCCATAAATTATTGTTCCACATGCGTAAATTCATCAAATCAGATTTCAGTGGTTGACAAGATTGTCATGCCTGTAATGATGTAACAGATTATCATCATGATGTGATAAATGAACATCTCTGACATGTTCTCGCAACTATCAGCGAAATTGTAGCACTGAAAGCACTCGACGATTAATGGCAGAATTCAAGGCATGCTATGTAAAGTTGTCTTGTCATGGACTTTAATACCTGGTCTCTAGATGTTTCTAGACACATAACAATACAGATAATAGTTTAATAACAAATACCTGGTCTCTAGATGTTTCTAGACACATAACAAAACAGATAATAGTTTAATAACAAATACCTGGTCTCTAGATGTTTCTAGACACATAACAACACATAAAAGTTTAATAACAAATACGTGGTCTCTAGATGTTTCTAGACACATAACAAAACAAAAGTTTAATAACAAATAACTGGTCTCTAGATGTTTCTAGACACATAACAATACAGATGATAGTTTAAAAATCAAATCTAGTTTGAAAACAAATGAATATACAAATAACAGTTTGAAAAATGGTCTCTAGATGTTACAGGTTGGTGATCCAGATCCCACTAGATGTTTCAAAACATGACATTTATAATAATCAATTTAAACATGACACTGCCAAAGACTAATGTGTCGGGCCATTCCTGCAAATGAAATGGTGACACAATGCATCTCCATTCTGACTACATCCTGCTAGATATCTAGAAAGACCACCGTCCTGCTACATATCCAGTGGGAGTTTGAACGAGCAAAACAAAAATTTTTAATCAAAACTTAGATGTTTCAAAATACATGACATTTACAGATAAGTTTATAAAAATTAAAACTGGTCTTTAGATGTTTAAAAAAACACATGACATTTATAGATTAGTTTCTACAAATTAAAACTGGTCTTTAGATGTTTAAAAAAACACATGACATTAACAGTTAAGTTTCTACAAATTAAAACTGGTCTTTAGATGTTTAAAAAAAAAAAACATGAAATTAACAGTTAAGTTTCTACAAATTAAAACTGGTCTTTAGATGTTTAAAAAAACACATGAAATTAACAGATACTGGTAAGTTTCTAAAAATTAAAACTGGTCTTGGGGGAGCATCTTATATGTCTATTAAAAATGTAAGTTCTTAGATATTTAAAACACATGCCATTGGCAGATATCAATAGTTTAAGCATGAAAGCTTACCTTAATGTTTATAAACAACATTTAAAGTTTTTAAAAAGTGGCCTGAACTTGTAACCAATGGCAATCCAAGATTATTATAATACAAGCTGAGCTCACAGTGAAACAAATCTAATGACATTGTTTTGTGTAAGCAAAGATATTGTACTACAATCTCAGGAAAAATGAGGTTGGGACAATACTTTTGTTATATTTGTACAAGTCATTATAACAAAACTATTGAATGTGTGTTGCCATACCAGAAGGGGAGTGATTCATTATGGTCTAATGCGTCCATATCTTGTGATTTCATTCCATTTTTAAAATCTTAAGCTTCATAATATACCGCTTCTGGTACGCTGGTATAAAAATAAACACCACTCGTCTACTAGCGATCATTCGATCTGTGCGTAGCGCACTGAGAGCCTTCCCCAAAGGGTATTCCAGGGAGGGTGGGTGCCTCTCAGTGTGTTGTGTGCAGATCAATGGATGCGCCTTTAGCGAAAGTTAATTTTGTTAAATAATGTATTGTTTGTTTTGTTAATAGTATGGACACATTAGACCACACAGTACCGGTGGGAAAGTAAAGAACAGTAATACTTTACCTTCCATGCACGTCGTAAGAAAATTGCAGATGGCTGTCAATTCTATATAGACTTTAAGTAACCTAGAAACAATGCTGAAGTCGGATGTGTCATGCCGAAGGGCACATATATCGATGTAAGCCATGACAATGCATTGTTTTTCAGATATTTCTTGATAACATGCAGAAGTTTGAGAATGAATGCAGAACCATAGGACAAGACTCTCCTGCTATTTGTCGAGAATGTACGAAGTTTAACAGCTAGTCTAGAGATTGTAAGAAGTTTGACATCTAGTCTAGACTAGAGATTGTAAGAAGTTTAACATCTAGACTAGAGATTGTAAGAAGTTTGACATCTAGTCTAGACTAGAGATTGTAAGAAGTTTGACATCTAGTCTAAACTAGAGATTGTAAGAAGTTTGACATCTTGACTAGAGATTGTAAGAAGTTTAACATCTAGATTAGAGATTGTAAGAAGTTTGACATCATGACTAGAGATTGTAAGAAGTTTGACATCTAGTCTAGACTAGAGATTGTAATAAGTGTGACGTCTAGACTAGAAATTGTAAGAAGTTTCTGCCACAGAGAATTTTCTACAATTGTTATTTTAGGGGCGAAGTCTTGTTTTGGTTACCAGTTCCCTGTGGGACGGAAAAAAATTAGCACAAGTTTCATGTCGGCTCATTTATTTGTGTCAATTTGTTTGCTGATAAATGTTCAAATGAAAGCTGCAAAGCATTCTCCCTTAAACAGCAGTCTGTAATTGTTAACAACTTCAAAAATATAGGCCTAGCTCACATAAAAAAAAGCCCTCGATATCTGGTGAAACAGGTTTCCAAAATGGATCTTTTTTTTTTTAAATGTTGATACCGGCATACATATCTCCTGAAGAATGACTCATATAGAAATAGTGAAAACTAAACCTAGTCTGAAAAGCAGAGTAATCTCGATCAATGTCAATTGCAGGACATGATTTCTCATGAAATTGATCAATATTGACATAGATCAGTTGTGTTAATGCTGTCAGGATAGAATTATTTCTGAGGTTTGGAAGTAATGAATAGACTAAATATTTGGACAGCAACATGATTTAGGCGCAAACCTGAAGACAAAATATTAGCTATGGAAGGTTCAGATAAGGTACTATATAAGGTATCAAAAGAAAGATAATTGAATTTGGACTCAGTAGTTCAGTTTGTACTAGTTTTTTTTACCCGAAGCAATTTTAAAATAGTTTGCCATACATGGATATATGCTTATGTGCATGCACTATACGATTTTTAAAATTAAGACAAAAAGGTAAAATAGTCGGGTATTTTGAAAAGTGTCAAACGGGGAAATTGATTAAAAACAGATTAGTTGTAACGGGATTCCACTATAATACTTTAAAAAAACAACGTTTCAACAATTTACTGATATCTTGATTTTCTGTAACCATTTTCCTTTCGAATGGCAAACAATATGCACACCATTTATCAATATTATTATAAATCATGAACAAATTAAAAAAGAACGTGATGATATTTTCTACTACTGAAAATTAATTTGGTTCAAACCTAAAAAAAAATCATGTTCCAAAAGAGTTAATGTATGTAATTATATATAACAAGATTTGGTTATTACCCTTTCATAAATATTTTGCCAGTCCAGAACAATATGTTATAATGGGATTCTACTGAAGTACTACACTGGAATTCCTCTATAAAGCATCAGTTATTAACAGCACTTTTTTTTCAAAATTCCCAATTATATTTATTCTTTATTGTTTGTACTGTATAGGCCCTATAACTAATTTCTGTTATTACGTAAATAAAACAGGACTTGCTGTGTAGACATGTCAAACTGCAAACAGGAAGAAGAAGAAGATTACATAAATATTTTGTCGGTCCGCACCAAGTTGTTATACCATAATGGGATTTCATTGTGGTATGTCATAGAGCCATAAAGGTGTCTCAGAAGGTGTATATATAATATATTAATATATGAAGACCTCCATTTTTTTCCTGTCGTCTGCAGTGCTGGTGAGTGTAGAACTAACAAATTCTCCGTTCAACATTTTCAAAATCCCTAATTATATTTATTCTTCATTGTTGATATAATGAATATGTATTACATACATATTTCATCAGTTTGAACCGTTGTTATAACAGAATATATAAACCTGTGAACCCTAATAACATGAAAAAAGTACATCAGAAACATAAAATAGAATAGGACAGGCAAAAGCATCTTTTCACAAAAAGAAAAACATAATGTGAAACATGTCATCAATAGAAGTACTTGTACAGGTTATACTTAAGTTTCATAGTATATATCCATACTGACCTTCAGAATGTATATTACCTGAGAATACTTTATACAGAATTGTGGGTGAAAATACACACATTTTGGTATATTTTGGGTAGAACAATACAGTAGAATGACCCTACTGTAAGTTGAAAGGTATGTGCATGATGCATCATCACTTTGGCATGGAAGATAGGGTGACTAGATATAAGACAGTCAATGGTAAGCATATACATAGGTATCAACTAGTATACATTTTTGTATTGATACTCATTTCTGGCATACACATTTTTTTATTAAAAAAAAGGCCATTTAGTGTTAAATTTCAGTAATTATTACTAATGCGGACATTTTATATCACACGCACATATTGAATGTATTGATGGAGGGAAAAAAGGTATTTTAGTGCTAAATACAGGTATTTTTATCACAATATACATATAAATTGTAAAAAAAACAATTCAAATTTATGAAAAATGTGTTGACAGCTATGCATATATTCAGTGTAACACAATAAATGGACTTGAGTCTATGACAGTCATTCGTCAACTGGCAAAACCACATATCAGTACAACAAAAATTGACAATTCTAGTTTCAACTATCAGAAGTCAAATATTTCCAGAAATTGAGTGAGAGACTGCAGTAGAACTGAATCTCATGGTAAGTAAATAAAAGAAACAAATGTTCTTCATCGTTCTTCAGTCAGTTATAAGGTTACTGCGCCAATAGCTTCAATGAACTGTATAATTCGTTTCAGGTCATCCATGGGAGCCCTCTGATTTGAAAGTAGGCCATATTTTCACCCTCTCATCTTGATAGAGTTGACATGCATGAAGAATGTGTTCTGCAGTCTCTGGGCTCAGTCCACAGTTGCACAGGTCTGTTTCGCCAATCTTGAGATTTCTGAATATATAACTTCTCAATCTGATGTAGCCAGTTTGTAGTCTGAAGATAATGGTTTGTTCTTTGCATGACATTTGGTGATGGAGGTCATTTGGTTTTGCAGTTGAGTACATCTTCTTTTTCTTTATTCTGTTTTTATCATAGTCTTACATTCATAGTATGTAATATCACTTTCTATTTGTTCTAGTGATCCCCCTTTCCGTGCCAGAAGATCAGCCTTTTAATTTCCAAGTACCCGGTATGCCACAGTGACCAGGTATTCACTGCAGTACTGTTTCTTTGGTGTTAGTGCTGAGGTGTAGTAATCAAGAAATGAATTCATTCATGCTCGTATTGAAAGAAAAAATGATATAAAGGGTTAAATAGGATTTTGCGATGAACAATACTGATGTTTCGACCTTAAGGTCTTTATCAAGATAGGGACAAACACAGAATGGAAATTTTCACCACTCTTTGACTGTCACTTTCTACTAAACTGCTTGCATACAATCTTCAACTGTCAGTTTCTACTAAACTGCTTGCATACAATCTTCAACTGTCAGTTTTTACTACTACACTGCTTGCATGTAATCTTCGCTATCAGTTTCTACTATACTACTTGTATGTAGTCTCTGTTGACTTTCTGGTTCCATTCTATGTTTGTTCTTCCTAAGAATAGTTCATCCGGGATAGTATGACATTTAAAATTAACAACAATTGTCAAAGTTTGTCACCAAGGGTGTAAAACATATTTCTATAGGCCTAACTGTCAAATGTGGTCTGAAAATGCGTTACAATTCATAGTAGCTAGCATATCCAGCGATCAGCCCTGCATTTTTTACTACTGGTTCTATAGGGTATAAGACACATTTAGTAGGATGCCATTGTCTTCTGAATGGTCTGGATGTGCAATGCCTGTGTTTGGAACCTCGTACCTTGGCTGTCCGTAATGCACCCTGTACCACTATGCCACAAAATATTAACTAAATTATGTATTTTTCACTTAAAGAATAACACAAAATGTGAACAGACCCGGCTTGCTCCCCAAAAACTAGTTGTCTAAAAAACAAACACAAACCCCAATTAATTTTAGCATAAAAATAGGGCAATATGATTGGATAAATTAGTCAATGATGTCATAAAAATTGATTAATTAACCCACCAAAACAACATTGGACAAAAGTTACCAAATGCTTATTAGCTATCAAAGTAGCAAGCGTAAAACCAGCAGAACATTCACTCATTACCGGTAGGTGATGTGCTGATTGGCTTAGGTAATCATATATAACTAAACTATTATATCTTTAGCAATAGAAACAAGACTTGTTTATAAATATACAATTTATTTCTGGTTTTGTCCCATTAAATGCTTAATGGACACTAAGAACAAATGGAAAATACCCCACTGGACTTGAAATGCATTTAATGATATGAAAACAATAACTGTCACAGAGGCAACCCCAGCAGAAACTAAACATATTAAAAGTTGCTTAATTGTACATTATGAAAGTCAGTGACCCAACATATCAAACACGGGTCTGTCAGAAATAGTGGCCCAATATAGCATACAACTGTCAGAAGTAGTGACCCAATATAGCATATATGGGTCTGTCAGAAGTAGTGACCCAATATAGCATATATGGGTCTGTCAGAAGTAGTGACCCAATATAGCATACATCGGTCTGTCAGAAGTAGTAGTCCAACATAACATACATGGAGCTATCAGAAGTAGTGACCTCACATAACATACATGTCAGGGGATGCATACAATTCACTTTCAATAATTTCTCACATTGTATTGATAATTTGATGATTATAGTAACATTGTTCTCATTTAAATCTATCACTTGATTGTAGTAACAATATTCTTATATAAATCTATCACTTGAGTGTAGTAACAATATTCTTATATAAATCTATCACTTGATGATTGTAGTAACAATATTTACATATAACTGTATCACTTGATTATTGAAATAACAATGTGGAAATTTGGTGTGTGATTTCACATTCTGACAAAGACAATCTTGCATATGATTTTGCATACATATAAAATCAATCTGGCATATAATTTCGCATTCTGAAAGAGACAATCTGGCATATGAAATCAAACTGTGACCAGCACAATTATGATAGAAATATACAAAAAAATGTCCTTGTGACCAGGAACTTGTAGATATGTTAATGTGCCATATGAAAGTTTATATGAGGTCTTTTCTGTCTCTTCTTGATGACCCAGTCTGCCAGAGGGTTGACATTATACAGGTCTAGAACTTTGGTTTGAGGATCAAGGCATCTTTCAGCTGTGGATATAGTTAGTAGTACATGGTCAGTACATACTTAATGACTGATTGAACATGATCTGCAAAGTTGAGGCGGGAGTCATCAATGGGTTATTGACACAATCTATGATCAAAAAGATTACCTTTATACCAGGACACACAGATGTTGAGGGTATTGAACGAGCTGATACACTGGCGTGCATGGCCAGTGTCAATGTATACACAATGGATAGATCTGATACAGTAAATGTGTGATGTCCACTCAGAAGATTTTCACATGTGTGAGTCATGGTCACTCTCAAGATTGCATGAGATTGAAGTAAATATTAAAACATCCTGGGCAGAACACCTCGTGCAAGATAGATATGAACAACAATCATCTCGGCAAAGAGTCATTACACACCCGCAGCCTGTTAACAGATATGCAGGCCATGACAGGCTAGGGAAGCCCAGCACCCAAATTAAAGGCATGATGAAAACGGATGTCCTGGGCCTTAGATGTCTGGGCCACAGAATGAGCCAACTGAGGTGCAAATAACACAGTTATATTCAAATCATTCAAAGTCAGAATCACCGTCTGAATTCTGAAACAGTTCATGAATTTGATCTTCTGTCATGGATATCATCAGTCTGTCTCACTGTTTACTGGTACATTGTTGTCACCGACATCGTCCTCAAAGATAGCATTGTCCACTTTTCCATTCATTGCATCACTGATAGAGCACTTTTTGAAAGATCAGATGATTATTTTGGACAGAATATCAAACCACAATTCTTTGACCTACTTGGCAATTGTAATGATGGAAAGCATTTTTTTTTTCACTGCCATCCTTTGCCACAGCTACATTGTATGACAGTATTCATTCCATTTTGTTTGAAGTCTGTCCTTAAATACACACCACCTGGGAATTTCACCTGCTTATGGCAGTCTTGCATCTACAAAATTTTAATGGGCGGGGGGGGGGGGGGGGAAGGATAAGATTTGGGGGGGTTTGTAAACATGGCCTATCTGCAAGGCAACCTAAAACTACAGTGAAATAAGTCTTCTCATGTGCCGTCGTTTTTTTTACAAAAACCATCTTCACACCTTTTCATTCCATATCTTCATTGAGATATTACGGAAATCTAAAAGCCAAGCTAAAAGTTGATCCAATCCATTCATCCACTAGGCTTGAATTTACTTTAGTAACTGATGCTATTCCTAGCGACTAGGCTTGAATTTACTGTAGTGACTGATGCTATTCCTAGCGACTAGTCTTGAATTTACTTTAGTGACTGATGCTATTCCTAGCGACTAGGCTTGAATTTAATTTAGTGACTGATGCTATTCCTAGCGACTAGGCTTGAATTTACTGTAGTGACTGATGCTATTCCTAGCGACTAGTCTTGAATTTACTGTAGTGACTGATGCTATTCCTAGCGACTAGGCTTGAATTTAATTTAGTGACTGATGCTATTCCTAGCATTGTAGCCATCTTTGTTGTAGAGACAGCACTGAATGAACCTTATATTGAGCTACACTCTGGTACATGGTGGTCGCAAGTTTTAAGAGGCTGACAATGTTTCAGGGCAAAGGTTTCACTGTATTGTCCTTGTTGCTTTATTTTATGGGAGTACAGGTAGGGTGAAAATGAAAGAAATTACCTTGTGTCTTACCGTTGCTAAAGTTTGTGTTATTTTCCTTTTAGCATTATTTTGCTTGTCTCTACATTCTTATAATAACAAGATTTCACAGTATTATTACCAGTAGTATTTTTTATACGCAAGTTTCAGATTTGGTCACATTCTGAACTTTAAAGTTACATCCTTGGGTTATAAGCAACTCGGCTTATATTAGGAAATATACAGTAACAGATATATAAAGATACTGATAAATCAGCATCGAACTGGATCTGTCATATGATGGAAATCTAAAAGGCAAGCTAAAATTTGAGTTCACCGACTAGGTTTGAATTTACTGTAGTGGCTGATGCTATTTCTAGCATTTTAGCCAACTTTGTTACAGAGACAGTTCTGAATGAACTCTATATCAGGTAACACTTTGGTACCTGGTGGTCGCAGGTTTTATGCTGGCAACTCCTCAGGGCAAAAGTTGCACTGTATTGTCCTCATTGCTGTATTTAATGTGAGGACAGGTAGGGTGCAAATGGAAGAAATTACCTTGCATCTTACCATTGCTAAAGTTTGTGTTATTTTCTGTTTAGCAATATTTTGTTTGTCCCTTCATTCTAATTTTTGTGTGTGCATGCATTCGCTCCATAATAATCAACATGAAGATTCGTGAGATTTCTGCCAGAAGCATAGTTATATTGTGCCACTGTTATACACCTTGTAGGCCCAGCACAGCTGATTTTGGCATGCCTTGACATTTAGGGTGGGCTACTGTAGCCGATGACAGCCTTCCTTTCTGCCGCTAGGCGGTGAATGTGTATTGACCCTACACTGAGACAGTTTGTCCTTCACGTCCATCTTGCATTAGGTGTTTCGTAGCCAGTGAACTTGTCTTATGTAATTAGATGTATTGTGCCTGTACCCATCGGGTACTGAGCCTTTTCTCATCCGTGAACCTAGTTCCGGTTTAGGAAGAACTCAACAGAGGAGTTGGGCCTGGGCTTGTTCACCCTCTTAATCAAGGTATTGTTCACCAATGTCATGAACCCCTCATCCAAGTCTGAGCTTGTTTCCTTTGTCTGTTGTGCCTGTGCCCATCGAGTACTGAACCTTTTTTTCTCTGTGAGCATGTTTCCAGTATAGGAAAAACTTGACAGTAGAGTATGGCCCAGACTGGGAGTGTCATTAACTAGCAGCTTGTCTCAAGCTAACAAAACTTTAGTTCCATTTTCCATGAAACGTTTTCCATTATATTTGCACGTGACACTGTGCTACCCTCTTATTGTACTCAGTATGTTATCCGTATGGAGATTAATTCATGACTCTTAACATTCATCATGACATCTACCTATTTCGTAACATCCTATCTCCAGTGCTACCGCCGTACTGACTAGTGTCACTGTGTGTCAACAGTGCCGCTGCATGTGTCAGTGCTGGTATCTGAGAGATTGTCTGTCTTTTTGCAGTCAATTCTCTTTCCATCTGCTGCCTCCACATTCACAGACATGATCTCCAAAAAATTTAGCCAGAATCAGCATGAGCAGCTGTATTTGTTTCCAGGGTGCACCACAAGAAAGTACTTTTGGGATCTTGGTTATCTGCTAACCAAAAGCAAGGCAGTACCCTTTGCACCCTACTTCATTCTTATATAGCAGGATTCCACATTATTATTACCAGTAGTATTTTTTATACACAAGTTTCAGACTTTGGTCACATTTTGAACTTTAAAGTTACATCCTTGGCTTATAAGCAGATAGGCTTATATTAGGAAATATACAGTAACAGATATATAAAGATACTGATAAATCAGCATCGAACTTGAACTATCATATGCTAAACTCTGATGGATTTATTGTGACGGGGATTGGAGCACCCATGAACTTGTCCGATATATACTAATGGTAACCTGCAGTCATAACTCATGACGTGGTCAGTACAAGTCTCAAACAGACAAAATGAAAGTGATGAATCTGAAATGTGAGAGAGTTAATGTGAAGGATGGAAGAGCCAATGGCTATAACTTACCAATATTCCCTCCCACCTCATACAGGTAATCCATATCCTGAGCATACTGTGCATTATTTGGATTTCTGAAAGTGTGTCCATTGGTTGTCTCAACTTTTCCAATAGTTCTAGCAAGGGAAACAATCAGTAAATTTAATTTCTCAGAATGTAAGTCAATGACCTCTATCTTTGAAATGTGCAGATTTGGCGATTAAATATAACAATAGCTAGTAGTGTCATTACAACATACAACAATGGCTATAAACATTACAAAAACAGTAAGATATGTCAACTACAATATACAACAACAGTTAGATGCTGCACAACAACAACAACTGGGGTCTTTGTTACCTCTAATATTTTATGGTAATGTGTCCTGATATAGAAGTTTCACATCAGTTAGATGTGTTCATACAACAGATAGATGCTTCATAACAACAGTTAGATATGTCAACTACAACATACAACAACAGAGAAGTTTCACAACAGATGGATGTGTCCCTACAACATACCACAACAGATAAATGCTTTACAACATTTATTACTACAACCTACTTTAATTTTGATGGTATAAAACTGTGATATAACCAAACTGGACTAACATTCACAAACTGGGCTAATATTGGGGTTAAAACTGATATTACCATACTGGACTAATATTTGCAGTTGAAAGGAGCGCATCTCACCATAAGAAGTGACCGGTACTTTGTATTTTTCTTTAAAAAAGCTTCAGAACAAGTTAGATTCATCAACTACAATTACGAAGCGAGGATGAACAGAACAGTGTGCAGCGAAGGACAGTCACCCTCAGTTTCCTGGATGAGGAATATCCACAAGATATATGGGTCAGAGTATACACAGATGGGTCAGCACAGAATGCCGTGAGGAATGGAGGTGCAGGTGTATATATAGAATATCCACACAAGCCTAGAGATACCATCAGAACACCAACAGGAAAATTCTGCAATAATTATGATGCTGAAATCCAGGCAATTAGTGTGGCAGCTAAAAAACTGCTGAACTCCAACTCTGACATACAGCCTGTGGTATTCCTGACAGATGCAATGTCAGTGCTTCAAGCTCTCCAGTCTGGAAAACTAACAGACTTGAAAAAACTACTTAGCGAATTGTCTTACCAGTATAGGGTAACCATGCAGTGGATACCCTCTCACTGTGGAATACCAGGCAATGAAAAAGCAGACCAACTGGCTAAGGAAGGTGCTGCCGAAGACCAACCAGATATACCAATCACCTACCATCAGAAAAAACAGATGATCAAGTCAATAAGAAAGCCACAAACACCAACACAAGATGACTATCATATTATGAACAGACCAGAACAAGTTATAATTCTACGTCTCAGAACAGGACACAACTGACTCCGCAGTCACATGTATACAAAGTTAAAGATTGGCAACACGGCCATGTGTACATGTGGACAGGCAGCACAGAGTGCCAAACATATACTTCAAGAGTGTTCTGAGCATGAAACGCTGAGGCAGACATATTGGCCAGAGGAAACAACACTGGAATCAAAACTCTATGGGACACTGTATGAACTACAAAAGACAGTGAGTTTTATTAAGGAGACAGCATTACAGATATAGACATGTTTCAAGTGAACGAAAGAAGAAGAAGAAAATCAACTACAACACAACAACAGTTAGATGTGTTAAAAGTGTCACCACAGCTTATAATATCAATTGGAGGTAATACATCAATAGACAGAACTATGCCAATTAACTCTTTCTATCTCAGCCAATACATGATATGTTCATTTGTGTTCCACAGATCCCCAAGAACTCACATTCACAGTAGTTTGGATTGTAATCATGGCCTAATTTGCTAACAGATGTTCTTAAGGAAGCTAGTTTCAGTTGGAGATGGTAACTTTGTCCAGGCACATTGCTTGTGTGGGAACCTGGTCTTCTAGTTCAGGGTGTAAAGAATAGAGCTATTATCTTCTTTCCAGTTATGTTATAAGAGGCAAGTAAGGAAAGTTGGGGAAAGGGCTGACAAACTTTATCTGTGGGAAAAAATCATCATCATCATCATGTGTCAAGAATTACCTGTTCACAGCTAAAGGGAGTATTGTCAAGAGCTACCAGCTCACAGCTAAAGGGAGTATTGTCAAGAGCTACCAGCTCACAGCTAAAGGGAGTATTGTCAAGAGCTACCAGCTCACAGCTAAATGATTTCATCATCATCATGTGTCAAGAATTACCTGTTCACAGCTAAAGGGAGTATTGTCAAGAGCTACCAGCTCACAGCTAAATGATTTCATCATCATCATGTGTCAAGAGCTACCAGCTCACAGCTAAAGGGAGTATTGTCAAGAGCTACCTGCTCACAGCTAAATGATTTCATCATCATCATGTGTCAAGAGCTACCAGCTCACAGCTAAATGATTTCATCATCATCATGTGTCAAGAGCTACCTGCTCACAGCTAAAGGGAGTATTTCATAATCATCATTATCCTGACCCTTTTTTCTATTTTTTTTTAGATAGTACACAAGAAAGATGTTCAACATTTTCTCTTGATTTATGATGTTCATGTTTCAGACCCATAAGGAAAACACTTGAGTATGTATGACTCATATATTGATATATTTGTCCTCATTGTCAACTTCTTGTTTTAAGTTCTTTTTGACAACTTACTAAAAGTGGTTGCAGCATTACCCAAGCATTTATTTCTTTTTGTGTGAGGAGAATGCTATGATAACTATGGATCTCTCGTAGTTGAAGCTATGTACTGATTTAAGTTGGAATAATAAGACTGTTGCACTAACCCCTCTGAAACAGAATCTAAAAAATAATTTGTGACCATCTTTAAATTAAGTTTTCAGTACAATACAATAATCAGTGGACAAGTTTCTACAGAATGAATAGCTAACATAATTAAACGGAACAAAATTCTGATAAAGACGCATATACCGACGCATCCAATATTCGACACGTTGCACGATGAGAGCCCCTGACCACTCGACATGCACGCTGCGCACTGAGTGGGAGGTGGATGGCGCGCAAATAGCTAGATTGGTATTTTAAGTTACGACTTTTCAAGTTTCCGAGATAGTGTAATAGCATATGAAATTAAAACATTGGTATATTGCCACGTGATTTGTCCACTGATTCTTGTATTGTACCAAGGTTTCTAACTAAATATATTTTTTCACATTTTGTTTTTATTTTTTTCACTTCCAACCCATATTGTCTTATATCTTTTCAATGCCAAATCACATTGTCTCATATCTTTCCACTGCCAACCCTCATATCTTCCCATTGTCAACCTCATCTCTCCACTGCCACCCTCATTGTCTCATATTTTCCCCATGTCAACTCTCACCTGCTACTCTCTTGCTGTTTGGAACCTGTATTATGTATCCTATCCTCCAATTTAAACTTGGCAACAACATCTGCAGCAGTAGTCAGATGGTCAAGATGAATGAGTGTTGAGCTTTTTGTGAGATGTGGTGCATGCACTCGAATCACTCCATCTTGTTGCTCAAACTGACAAATCAAGAAAAACAACTATTACAGCAACCATGGACAATGAGCATCTAGAAAAGGTCAACAACTTTGAATATCTTGGGTCAATTATTAACAGCACAGGAGGGTATTCAGCAGAGATCTGAAAGAGATTAGAAATGGCAGTACAAAAAAAAACATCACAGATAAAAATCTATAACAAGGGCCAAACAGAAAAATCAAGTTATAACTATGTGTATTACAAAGAAGCTATATTTTTCCAATGGCCACATACATTTGTGAGACTTGGGCAACAAGATCCGCAATGAAAATATTAGCACTTGAAATGCTATAGAAAGGACCGAAGAATATAATAGACAGAAAGATGATTCATTGCAGACATCTATAAATGACAGAAAAAAAAAATTATTGGTTCTTCAAACGTATTCAAAAAATGCAAGCTCGCAATTTAAAGAATTTTTGTTAGACACAATTGGTTAGACAGATTATGTCTAAGCCCCCCCCCCTTCCCATGCAAAAACAGCATGTTTTCCATTTGGGAGTTCTAGGTAGATATTTTGTAGCTGTGTGATAAAGGCTGCATGCTCTTGCTGTTGCCAAGTCATGTACAGGGTGAGTGTTTTAATTTACCCTCTGACAGAAGAAATGCCAGTCCTTACCAGAAGTTGAATCCTGGACCTCACAGATGTGAGACCAACACTCTAACCTCTCTGCCATGCGCCATACACACAGATTAATTATGAAAGGAATAGTGTCAGAAAAGAGAAAATAACAACACATCTGAAATCTTCTTTTTCTGCGTTTGAGTCATCCTGATAACCAACGCACATTTTTGTGTCATTTTCACAGAAAGCATGAAGTACATTGTGATTTTGTCATGTAGTCCTGACTTTAATTCAAGTGAGCTTTCCTAGCTTGTGACAGCCTTTCTATCTGTTGCCAGGCAACGAGCATGTATCAACTCTATGCCATGACGGTTTATCACCCATTGTGACCTTGGAAATTAAAGGCCAAAACATGTCCCTTGGTGGCAGTCTATGAGGAAGTGGTAAGCAGGGATTTGCATTTAGGTTATGTCTATTTCATAGGGGGTGTTCTACTGTTAGTGAACTTGCCTCCTGCAATTAGACCAGTGTGTCCCAGTATTTTTTTTTACCATGCCCCAGTCTTTCTAAAATTATGATGCCCCCCTCCTCCCATGTAACACATACATATTTTTTAAAGAAAATTGGATGAACAGATGGGCCATAGAAACATTGGGAGAGAAATCTATAAATATATGACCAGCCCAAATTCTAAAGACAATATCAACCTTCTGGAAAGAAAAGACCAGAGTATCATATTCCGACTGCGCACACAACATGTACAGCTTAACAATCACCTAAACAGAATACAACCACAACACACTCCAGGGTGCCGGCTGTGCACTCATTCCTATGAAACTGTTGACCACTACCTTTTTGAATACCCAGCGCTGGATGGTGTCGGGAAAATGTTTCTCCCTCCAGGGCCAGATAAATGGAACACATTATATGGAACAAAACAACAGCTCACAAACACATGCATATATCACACAATGGCATTGGGTCAAAGGGCATGAGCCCATGGACCGCTGGATCAGCAACCAACCAACCAACCAACATATTTTTTAATATTCAAAATTGAATTATTCCCTAAATGAAGTCTACCAGGGTAATTACAACTTGTTCAGGACACAAAACTTAGGTTTTAGGAAGAAATCACTTGGACATTATTACAACAAACAACAGTAAGTAAATTTTCAAAACATATAATAAACAAATAAAACTCAAATACAAATTAATTTTTATTTTTAAATTCTCCCTCTGCACAATCAAATTGCACCCCCCCCCATCCCCATGTGGTATGTGGGCCCCACGTGGGAAACACCAAATTAGGTGGTTCATTGTCACTTGGATATGTAACCATTCTCATCTGTGAAACTGGTTCCTGAATACTCTACAGTAGAGTTAGATTTGAGTTTGGTTTGCCCTGTTAGATGAATTTTCCGTTCACAACATTGTGAACACATCATCCAAGTTTAAGCTTCTGTACACATTTTTCTTTGGACAGGGATGACCCTGCTTTTTTCTTGATCACACATCCTGCCTTTTTCTTGATCACACATCCTGCCTTTTTCTTGATCACACATCCTGCTTTTTTCTTGATCACACATCCTGCCTTTTTCTTGATCACACATCCTGCTTTTTTCTTGATTACACATTCTGCCTTTTTCTTGATCACACATCCTGCCTTTTTCTTGATCAAACATCCTGCCTTTTTCTTGATCACACATCCTGCCTTTTTCTTGATCACACATTCTGCCTTTTTCTTGATCACACATCCTGCCTTTTTCTTGATCACACATCCTGCCTTTTTCTTGATCACACATTCTGCCTTTTTCTTGATCACACATCCTGCCTTTTTCTTGATCACACATCCTGCCTTTTTCTTGATCACACATCCTGCTACTGGAAGACAAGATGATCCTGCTACTGGATGACAAGATGATCCTGCTACTGGAAGACAGATGATCCTGCTACTGGAAGACATGATCCTGCTACTGGAAGACAAGATGATCCTGCTACTGGAAGACAGATGATCCTGCTACTGGAAGACAGATGATCCTGCTACTGGAAGACAGATGAACGCTTATTCTCAAGCATGAACATTGTTTTTGGTTTCCATTTTAACATATTGCTGCCCTCTAGTTCTGTGCGACCTTTTCACAAACTCAATAAACAAACCTTACTTCAATGCTCACTATTCTTTCAGACAAGATAACCTGGCAGTCCAGGCCAGCCGTTGTCTTACACTGTGCTGTGATAGTAGTTTGATTATGGGTGCCGAGCGGTGCTATTCAGAGATGAATATTTGTATGATTCCATTCATGGTTCACACTGCCCAGACATGATCCATAATATTACCAGATTGTTTCCATCCATCCATAAATCCATAGCCTGTCAGGATCGTAAGAGTATGACATTGGATGCACCAACGTAAAGAATCATGGTCGTAAGTGTGTTAAATTGGATGCATCAACATACAGTCAGGGTCACAGGGGTACCATATTGGATGCATCCACATATGGAGTCCTCCATTAATTTCTTCTGCAATGCGGATGAGTGGTGAAAAACTCCAATCTGTCCAGTCTTTGATGCTATCTGTCCATTATTTTCTTTGTCCTCTACTTCTTCCATCGTCAACTTTTCATTTTTTACAAGGAATCATGTTGGCATATTTTCACTATTGGATGTATTGATTCCTGGGGATCTATATACATCTTTTTTATTTTTCAGATTTTCTCAAACTCCAACAGGATCTGTCAAGGATAATGGTATCTGGAATCTTGTCTTCCCATCTGATGACATGACATCTTGTTGAAGACATTACTTGAAGGAAGAGGTGAGTGGCAGCAAGCAAAAGATAGGCAGATATTCAAGTGGGAGGGAAACATGAGATATACTTGTATATACAGGATACCGTCTATCAGAGTGCACCAGCAAGGCAAGAGATAGATGTTGGTCAGTTGCAGACAATCTTCAATGTAATGACATCGTTTGATGATGATGAAAGTCCAAGCTACTTGATGCATGCACTTAATTCAAAACACTTGTCAGATTTCAACAGTTACAGATGTCAAAATAAATGACTTTGTGTAATAATCAAGGGTGATTATTCAGATATTTACTACAAAAACTTGTTAAATATTACAATCAAGAACAAACAACATACAGACCTGCTCTGAACTTGCTGGTAGCTTCTTGTAGAGTTCTGACTTGTCTCTCCTCCATGGAAGTTTGGACATCTGCCATGATAACAATTATATGTACTTTTAGCTCACCACAAACCTTTTGCGATTTTTTGATTTTTTTGTTTTAGTATTTGTTCTAAAACTCCCACCGGATCCATCTTGTAGCAGGATAATGGTTCTATTCAATTTTCACCAGGATGTAAACCAGAAAATGAAAATGCATTGTGTCGCTGTTTTATTTGCATCAATAGCCTCACACATCCGACTAGGATGGTACATTTTGACATAAAAAGGGGGAAGGGTGTGTTTTCAGGGTCTAGGCCAGATATCCCATCTAAAAAATACATGGTGATGTGGGGTGCTAAGGTACTGCATTGCTCTCGTGTGGACCCAGGATTAACATATAACAAAGATCCTAAGAGTACCTCTTTATTGTACACCCTGGAAACAAATACAGTGACTCATGCTGTTTCTGGCCAACACTTTTAAAGACTGTGTCCATGAATGTGGAGGCTGCCAGATAGAATAAGAATTGACTGCAAAAAATACAAGCAATATCTTTGACACCTCTGCACTAAAACATACAGTGGCACTGTCAACACATAGTAATGCAAAACACTCTTATTCAAGCAGCAAAAATGCAGATGCATTGGAGGGGTGGCCAATGCAAATGTCACAATATGAGTAGATGTCATCATGAATATTGAGAATCATGCACTAGTCTTCTCAAGGATAACATATTAAGAACAATGAGAGGACACCACAGCACCAGAGGGAAGCACCAAATGCAAATAGAGTGGGAAAATGCATTATGGAAACTGGAACTAAAGTATTGTTTAGCACCGGTGATCCTAAATATGTGTAGAAACTCAAGACTTGGAGTAGGGGGTCATGATGTCGGTGAATGACACCTCAGCTAAGAGGGTGAATTCTTCTTCTGCGATCAGTTTCCTATGCTCATAAGTCTATACAGGAAGGTGGGCCGCCTCCATGAATTCAGTCGTCAGCAGGAGGTCCTCACGGTTGCCCCACAGCTTCACCTTCAGATCTGTCTCTTGAGGCCATATTTTGGTTCTCACGTCATCAAAGAGTGGGCATGTCTGCAGAATATGTTCTGGAGTCTGGGGACCCTTTTGACATGGGCATTGGTCAGTTTGGGCAGCCTTAATTTTGTGGAGATGTGCTTGTAGTCTGCAGTGTCCTGTGCGAAGTCTAAAAATTGTGGTTTGTTGTGACCTGTTTAGCTTTAGAATAGGGTCCTGTGGAAAGTTACTGCCTGTTCTCTGACTCCATGTATGTTTGTATATTCCTTTGATGAGGGTTTTTGCTTAGAGGGTGAATGAACCTGGATCCAACTCTACTGTTGAGTTTTTCCTATACTGGAATCATACTTGCAGATAAGAAAAGGTTCAGTACCAAGTTCCAGAGGAAATCATAGAAACTTTGTGTTGGTTATCAGAGAGCAAACACAGAAGACGAAAAAGAATTGTAGCTACATTGGTGGTATTGAGACAGCAGACAGATGTAATTTTATGCATCTATAATCTGTGAATTCAAAATAGATAAGGAGGATGTACGGAAGTTGCTTCTTGAAGTATGCTGGATGTGGACAGTGTAAGTGTAACAGTTGGTTTTGGCTACTGATCCAGCTGCCCAAGGACTCATGCCTTATGACCAAATGTCATTGTGTTGTATATGCATGTATTTTTTAGCTGTTGTTTTATTCCATATATGGTGTTCAAAATGATAAATATTATTGCAAAAGAAAGTCAAAACAAAGGGCTTAGCCTGAATAGTAGAAAAACCGAAGTAATGGTAATATTAAAGAATAAATGTCCTTCAGAATGCAATATCAAAGTAGATGGCATTAGTCTGAAGATAATCAAATATTTTGGTACATTAATAATAACATTAGATGGAAGATTTATTTAAAAAGTAAAATGTAGAATTGCTCAGGCAAAGGCAACATTTTACAAGATGAAAACAATCCTATGTAAAATATCTTTGTCAATTGAGGTGAGAAAAAGAGCTCTTCGAAGTTATATAGAACCAATTCTGATGTATGGAAGTGAGTCTTGGACACTCAGCAGAACAGTGAAAAATTATATTGAGGCAGCAGAGATGTGTTTTATAGAAGAATGTTAAGAACATCAAGGGCAGATAAACAGCGTAAAGAAGTTAATTCACAAAGAGAGCTGCTTATCTAATCAGAAATAGACAGTCCCTATTTGTTTGACACATAATGAGAAGAGGAAAGATGAAACATGTTGTAACAAGTAAGTAAGTTGAAGGGCATGAGGGGAGGGGAAGATCAAAAGAGAAGATACTTGACAACCAAGCATTGTGGTCTGGGAGAACATTGATTACAGAAATGATTGACACATGAAATAGAAGGCTGTGGAACGACATGATAACTAACGCCATATGGTATGGACCATAAGGTGAAGGGTGTTCTATTTATTTGGCCTTAGAGGGAGAAGCATTCTTTGAATTATTGTCCAGCTCTAGGCATTCAAAAAAGGTGATGTCAACAGTTTTTAAGTAAAACAATTGTCAATCTTGAAGTGTTGTGGTTTTATGGTGTGACAACTGGAAGATGATGCATCTAGACTGAGTGATGATGCATCATATGGAGAAAATTTGATATTAAAAGTGATACAAGTAGGAATGGAAATATACAGAGTAAGAAAGTGGTGTTTTTAACTAGAGAACCAAAGTTAGCAAACATTGTCTTGAATGCCTGCTTGAAGTAACTGAGTATCTATGGGTTTGCCCAAAGTGCAATCATGTTAGTTAATAAGCTTCTTTTTCTTCTTCTTTCATTCACTTGAACCATGTCTATATCTGTAATTCTGTCTCCTGAATTAAACTCACTGACTTTTGTTGTTCACACATTGTTCAAAGCTCACACATAGAGCTTTTATTCCAGTATGGTTCCCTCTGGCCAATATGTTTGCTTCAGTGTTTCATACTCAGAACACACTTGAAGTATATGTTTGCTTCAGTGTTTCATACTCAGAACACACTTGAAGTATATGTTTGCTTCAGTGTTTCATACTCAGAACACACTTGAAGTATATGTTTGCTTCAGTGTTTCATACTCAGAACACACTTGAAGTATATGTTTGGCACTCTGTGCTGCCTATCCACATAGCTGTGTTGCCAATCTTGAACATGCGGAGTCGGTTGTGTCCCATTCTGAGGCATAGAATTATAACTTGTTCTGATCTGTTCATAATGTGATAGTCATCTTGTACTGGTGTTTGTGGCTTTCTTATTGACTTAATCATCTGTTTTTTTCTAATGGTAGGGTTGGTCTTTGGCAGCACCTTCCTTAGCCAATTACTCTGCATTTTCATTTCCTGGTATTCTACAGTGAGAGAGTTTTTCATTTCCTGGTATTCTACAGTGAGAGAGTATCCAATTTTAAGTTACCCTATACTGGTAAGACAGTTCATTAAGTAGTTTTTGTAAGTCTGTTAGTTTTCCAGACTGGAGAGCTTGAAACACTGACCTTGCATA
Organism: Meghimatium bilineatum; assembly: GCA_034231615.1. Taxonomy (NCBI): domain Eukaryota; kingdom Metazoa; phylum Mollusca; class Gastropoda; order Stylommatophora; family Philomycidae; genus Meghimatium; species Meghimatium bilineatum. The sequence continues at coordinate 22,272,690 of CM067306.1, forward strand.
TGTCAGGATTACTATAGGATGTGGGCCAGGGTTGGAGTTCAGCAATTTGTATTTGCCACCCTAATTGCCTGGATTTCTGTATTATAATTATTGCAGAATTTCCCTGTTGATCTGATCATATCTCTATACTTGTGTGGATATTCTATATATACACCTGCATCTCCATTCCTCACTGCATTCTGTCCTGATCCATCTGTGTATACTCTGAATATATGTCTTGTGGACATTCATCATTCAGGAAACTGAGGGTGACTATCCTTCATTGCACACTGTTCTGTTCATCCTCACTTAGTATTCCTTTCATGTTCTTAAGCAATATCCACTATTAGTCACTCATTCAATGAAATTAAATACTTCAATGTTATGTGATTAGCAACTATTAACCATGTCACTACCAAGAACCACACAGTTGATCAATAAATTTAGCTTATTTTGCCAGTAACCATTATCTGCATGGCATTTTTCTTTACCATTTAAATGAATATAGTTTTTAAGTTCTCTTTTTAGGTTTGGTAGCAGAGTTGAGAGTGAGCGCGCCTCACAAACTTATTTCATCGAATTAGACAGTAGTTTGAAAGCTGACCACCCAGATTTTCTGACAAAATGAGTGGATGCTGCGAGATGTCAGAATTTCTCTACTTCTTAATTTCTTTTTTTCATGCACTGATTCTTATACTCCTTCAAATTAACAGAATGTGATCCAGAGAATGGAATGTGCCTGCATGATAATTTACAGCTATGAAATACTTCTTCTTCTTCTTTTTCTTCAGCGTTCATTCTCAAACTCCCACTGGATTTCTCTTGTAACAGGACAATGATCCTACAAGATTTCCAGTTGAATGTAGTCCAGAGAATGGAAATGCATTGTGTTGCTGTTTTATTTGCGCCAATGGCCCAACACATCCATCTTCGGCGGATTAAATACTTAATCCAGATAATGGAATGTACCTGTATGATGACTTACAACTATGAAATACTTCAAAAGTTTAAACCATTTGACCTGACACACTCTACTACAGAAAGGCTTCTGTGTCAATTTGACATTCTGTGGTATGGGACAACTAACCTCCAATCCTTACCCCAAACCTCCGTATCTGTCTACGACAATATGCATTGCATGTAACAGTGTCTCTATTCTTTGCTTCACTTTCAGACCATTATAAAACTAACAGACTTGAAAAAACTACTTAGCGAATTGTCTTACCAGTATAGGGTAACCGTGCAGTGGATACCCTCTCACTGTGGAATACCAGGAAATGATAAAAGCAGACTAACTGGCTAAGGAAGGTGCTGCCGAAGACCAACCAGATATACCAATCACCTACCATCAGAAAAAACAGATGATCAAGTCAATAAGAAAGCCACAAACACCAACACAAGATGACTATCATATTATGAACAGACCAGAACAAGTTATAATTCTACGTCTCAGAACAGGACACAACCGACTCCGCAGTCACATGTATACAAAGTTCAAGATTGGCAACACAGCCATATGTACATGTGGACAGGCAGCACAGAGTGCCAAACATATACTTCAAGAGTGTTCTGAGCATGAAACGCTGAGGCAGACATATTGGCCAGAGGAAACAACACTGGAATCAAAACTCTATGGGACACTGTATGAGCTACAAAAGACAGTGAGTTTTATTAAGGAGACAGAATTACAGATATAGACATGTTTCAAGTGAACGAAAGAAGAAGAAGACCATTATATGTGAGAATTTCTATAGACAAATAAAAAGTCATAGACTTCTTCTTCTTCTTCAGTCTTCATTCTCAAACTCCCGTTGGGTCTCCCTTGTAGCAGGATTATTGTCCTACTAGATTTCCAGCAGGATGTAGTCCAGAGAATGGAAATGAGTTGTGTCTCGATTTTATTTGCGCCAATGGCCCGACACATCCATCTTCGGCGGAAAGTCATAGACAAAACTGGTAATATTGCCTATCAGAAAAGAGAAGAATATCAAGTGGCCAGTGCTGATAATCTCACTAAAATTTCACATATGTTCTATTCATCAAGTGAACACTAATGAGGAACTATTAGTTCAGATTATAAGGAAAAGATACCTTGGAATGGCGAATAATGTTAATGTTGGCAGGGCATCTGCTGCATTACCGCAGTTATCAGCAGTGAACACTAATGAGGAACTATTAGTTCAGATTATAAGGAAAAGATACCTTGGAATGGCGAATAATGTTAATGTTGGCAGGGCATCTGCTGCATTACCGCAATTATCAGCAAACAATTACTGTGCACTACCATCACATTTAGTAGTAGACTTACCTTATTTTTTCTGTGAGCTTCTCTGTTGTATTGATACCGTATCTGTGCCAGAAATGATGGGGGAATCTAACAAGAGAAATATATCATAATGAAGGTACATTCTAACACATGATTGGGGGACAGAACAAGAGAAATATGTCACAATGATGGGATAATCTAACACATCATGGTGGAATCTAACAAGAGAAATATAAAATATTGGAGGGAACTAGAACATGAGGGACAACATATCACAAAAATAAATCATAAGAGGGAGAGTATATCACAAGCAATAAATCACAAGTGGGAGAAATAAATTACAAGAAATAAATTACAAGAGGAATATATCATAAACAATAAATCACATGAGGGAGAATATATAATGAGAAACATTAAATGTAAGAAAGTATCTTCTTCTTTCTGCCCTCATGTACCTTTCGGTGTTGAGGGGAGAGTGAGTGCACAGTCTTTTGCCCTTCTATTTGCCTCTTCCGCTGTTTCCGTGAGAAAATATATCAAACAAAATAAACCATGTGAGGGAGAATACATCATAAGAAATAAATCACAAAAGGGAGAATATATATAATAATTAATATATCACAATATGGAGATTTTACACACAAAAAGTGATCACTTGAGGAAGAATATATCACAACAAATAAATCATAAAAGGGAGAATATATATTAAATTAACTCTTTGGGGACTAATTCGTGATATTTTGGCTCTACAGTTTGGGTCTACAGGACCAATTGCCACTTTAACGGTTTTGATTTCAGATCAATCATATATTGATCAGTTATATTTCATTTTGCCCAGTACAAGTTTTTATGTTAACCTCAAAACATCCTAGATATGATGATTACTTCCATTTTCATATCTTAGCGTGGTGTCAGAAAGTGTTTTTTTGTGAACTTATAAGTTTTGTTATTTATTTCTGAAAAAATGGCAACGTCCACTTCTTCCAGATACAGTACAGTACAAGATAGGGTTATGTTTCAGAGCTTGCTAATTACTGAATCAGATACTGATGACTCAGATAGTGATTATAGTCCTAGTGTTAACTTGCCGAAAAGTAAGAAACCAATGCAATCTGGCTTAGGTTTTATTAAAATTTTACAACTGCTTGCATCAGATCAAGGAATGTCAGTTCCTCTCAAGAAGCAGCCAATTGTAGTGATGGATCTACTGATTCAGAAGATTTAGCTGGTACTTCTAGGCCTACTAATGCTACAAGTAGGCATATGTATCAAACTAATACAAATGGACAAGCTAGGCCTAGGACTGATAATGTGTCAACATCATCATCTTTTTCTTATGTGGCCACTCTTATGTATACTATTGCTATTCCAACTATTGCTACAATTGCAGCTACTATTACTATTTCAACTACAGCTACTATAACTATTCCAACTGCTACAAACTATTGCAGCTACTATTAATATTTCAACTACATCTATTATTACTATTTCAACTATTGCTACTATTACTATTTCAACTATTGTTACTATTACTATTTCAATTTCTGCTACTATTGTAGCCACTATTGCAATTACAACTTAGAATTTACTGCTAATATTTTGACTAATGCTGTTAATGTATTATTTATATTTTAATATAAATTATATATTAATATATTTTATTAATATTAATGAGATGGGGTTGTTATGAGAGATGACTGTAGTATGATGAATGAAGGAGAAATGATGTGGAGCAAAATTGACTTATGATAAAAATACTATTATGGCTTACTGTCCACAAAACATCCTGATAGTATATCAGCATTTTGACAATTTTTAGTATTTCTGCGGCTGTCTTGAGCTCAAGTTCTATGTCGACTTTCTCTTTTGAGTTTCTAGACGGTGACAGAAATAAATTTGGGGCCATGATCATGGCAACATTGTTCAATCCCATCTTATTTAAATTCCTATGAGAAACTATATTTCGCAAAAACAGAAGCAGGACCTGTGGAATAAAGAAAAGATGACACGATTTTGACAAACGTAGATCAAATTACATTAAGTTGAAAGATCAAATTGCATTAGGATGCAAGATCAAATTACATTAGGCTGAAAGATCAAATTACATTAGGATGCAAGATAAAATTACATCAAGTTGCAAGATTATATTACGTTAGGTTGCAAGATCACATTACATTAGGTTGCAAGATAAAATTACACTAGGTTGCAAGATCAAATTACATTAGGTTGAAAGATTAAATTACATTAGGTTGAAAGATCAAATGACATTAGGTTGAAAGATCAAATTACATTAGGCTGCATGTCAAAATTACAATGACAGTGTACATCTATAACAATGTTGGGACTGCTCGTATGTTGGAAAATTGCAATATATTTTGGTTTTTAGTAATGCAGACTGGGTCAAAGGGCATGAGCCCATGGACCGCTGCATCAGCAACCAACCAACCAGTAATGCAGATAGTTAAATAGAAGGAATTTAATTCACTAATACTCTACTTAAGCAATGGATGTTTTATGGTAATGGACATATTGTTATAAATGGAATTAAACGTTACATGTGATCACCTGTACTATTCACATTTTGACTATGGCCATCACATTACCTGTGATCATACCGGCACTATTCATGATTTGCAGTTATGTATTACTGACCTTAAGTGTGTTTCTGTGCTCATTAGTAAGCATGAGAATCAACAAATTTAAAGCTTTCAACTGTCCAAGAATAGTTGGAATACCTGTAGACATGAGGTAAGACAGGTGAGAGCAAACTCATATATACAGTATGAGGAATGTTCAATCTCTCCTCCCTTAGCAAAATGGAATATGATATGTACCACTAAAAAAACAAGCAAAAATGATGGTATACCCTCCAGAACAAAAAAACTACTGAAGATTTAGTAACAATAAAGCAACAGATAAGTGATGTTCTTCCTTCTCAAGTGAAGATGAGCATGGCATTGGAAATACATCAGTTTGTTTTTGTGTTTATGAGTCTTCAGATGACTACTGAGTTCAATGCAGTTCTGAAATATCTGTTGCAGTGTGAGTTATCAGATGACTGATGAGTCCAGTCCTGGCTCTGAAAAATCTGTTGCATTGTGAGTCCTCTGAAGATGGATCAGTCCAATCCTGTCTCTGATAAACCTGTTGTGATGTGAACAGGAATGAAAAAAAGTAAAGAGATGAGGGTAAACAGTATGATATCTCCTTTTGTCTCTTTCAAATCGCCTGTAGTATTCTACTTTGTTCAAAGCTTTTAGTATCTACATTGATCTGACCATGCCTTGCTAGGCAATCAACAGCTGTAATTTCCCAAGACCTTGGATCAATACTACAGTGCATGAGAGATGTCAAGTAGTTTTTGAAACATTCTTTCTAGCTTTCACTTGAAGCTTATCTAGGTACAGTTCACCAAAGAACAATCTCTTTGAAAGATGCCCCTCTAGCATGCAGATGATGTGACTGGCCCAATGAAGTTGAAACCTGATCAACGAGGCCTAGATGCATTTCATTTTATACTTTTTGAGGATTTCTGTGTCAGGGATAGGTCATGCATTGCACACCAAGAAATTTTCTCAGGCACTAAATATGAAAAGAATTAAGCTTGCCCATGCTTGCGGGAACCGAGTGGGGAGCAAAGAATAGCAACAATTATTACCTTGCATACATGTTATAAAAGGAGACTAAGGAGTTTATTAGGTAGAGTTGGCTGTCTCATCTCATATAGGGTAAATTGACCCAAAACCATGCTGAAGTTGAATGTGTTAGGCCAAAAGGCGAAAATATTGCAACAATGCTGTAAACCATGACACAACACATTCTGCTCTCTGGACCACATCTTGCTAATCTGCAGGAGTTTGAGAACAAATGCAGAAGAAGAATTAAGCTGCTTTGCATGCCTAGCATAGACAGTCCAGGAGTCATCTGCATATAGTAATACAAGCAGAATGACTTCATGGTAGACTTTCAGTTTGTTTGCTTTATGTGCATCTGTCTTCTAGTCAACAATTTTGTCATATATTCTTCTATTGACTGAATTAGGGTGGTCTTCATACCCTTTATGATTAATCTGCAAAAAACCTTCTGGACTTATGTGTTCTAGAAATCCTCAGAGATGCTGGAGTAAAAGACAAATTATAACAAAAAAAATTAAAATCACACAGTCAAGATTTTTAGGGCATGTGATAACAGATGTAAAACTTGAAGATTTAGTAACCACTGGTAAGATCAAGGGGAGAAGAGACAGAGGAAGACAATGGGAGACATTTATGGGTGATTTGTCACTGTGGCATGAGAGAATGTTACAAACTGAGCTTATTAACAACATAAAAGACAGAGGAAGACAAAGAGAGAAATTTCCAGATAGTCTGTTCCTGTGGCATGAGAGAATGTCATAAACTGAGCTTATCAACAACACAATCGACAGACTTGTGGAGAAACATGATTGAATATGCCACTCAGCATCACACTTGATTAATTGTATATGTTCAGTGGTTATCATGTATGCTGTTGTCTGTGATTCTGTATTCTATTAGAAGTCTGACAATTCCTGTGTATATATTTTTAAGTACAATGTTGTTTGTCCCCTAGCTAGTGCCAGCTAATTTTTCCTGAAGGAGAACCTTTTTAGTGCTTCCTGCTCTTCAGCAGTCAGATGTTGCTTCCAAAAAATGTTTCTTGTGCAATTTGAGTCCAAGTTGATTTTCATAGAAAATAATCTCTTTTTTCTTATATTTTCAGATTTACAATTCCTTGATGATTTGAGTAGAAATACAAATTATAAAATGCTTCATCTATTCTGCATGAATCAGAAATATGTTGGTCCCTTATAATAGAAAAATAGAAGACAGAATTGATACCTTTGAAATGTGGATATAGAGAAGAATAGGGAGAATTTGTGGAAAAAGAAGAAAACGAACAAAGAGGTTTTGATAAATTATTTTGGACATATTAAAAGACATGACACATTGTTGAAGAACTTACTTGAGGATAAAGTCAAAGGGAAATCAAGCAAGAGGTAGGCAGAGATACAAGTGGGAGGGAAACATGAGGGAAACCTGAGATAGACAAGCTGCAATCTAGCAGAGCACACCACTAAGGCAAAAGACAGAAATGTTGAAACAAGAGACAGACAGACAACCTTTAATGTCGAAGTGACACATGATGATTATTTGACAAAGTAAAATATGTTGCTGCTGTCTTAAAGAGATTATTTTGTACCTCCCAGTCTCTTGTTGTCTGCTGATGCTATTTACTACTGACTGGGGTGCAAAGAGTCTCACATTGCTCTAATGCAGACCCAGGGTTTGCAGATAATCAAGATCCTATCAGTACCTCCTCATGTACCCCCCTGGAAACAGAAGTACAGCTGTTCTTGCTGTATTCCTGGTCAACACCTTTAGGCTAATGTCTGTGAGTGTGGAGGCTGCAGACGGAATGAGATTTGACTGCATAGACAAGCAATAGCTCTGATAATTCTGTGCCAACAACACATGCAGCATAAATATCGGCATACAGTGACGCAAGACAGTCTAGTCTGAGCATTGGAGGGGGCAGCCAATGCAATTGACATGAAAAGGAAGATGAATGGCAAGAGATGAAAAGATAACATACTGAGTACAATGAGAAGGCAGTACAGCACCAGAGGTAGCACTATGTGCAAACAGTGAAAACATTCCAAGGAAATCTCCATCGAGACCAGCACCGTGCAGAGGTGATGGGGCTTAGTTCAGCCATCAGGGGCTGGAAACTAAGACTGGTCGGGCAGTCCCAATCGAGCAGGACCATAGTCCTGCCCTAGTAAGCAGAGTGCTGAAGACGGAGGCATCCAGAAAATTCTGCAATAATTATGATGCAGAAATCCAGGCAATTAGTGTGGCAGCTAAAAAACTGCTGAACTCCAACTCTGGCCTACAGCCTGTGGTATTCCTGACAGATTCAAGGTCAGTGCTTCAAGCTCTCCAGTCTGGAAAACTAACAGACTTAAAAAAACTACTTAGCGAATTGTCTTACCAGTATAGGGTAACCATGCAGTGGATACCCTATCACTGTGGAATACCAGGAAATGAAAAAGCAGACCAACTGGCTAAGGAAGGTGCTGCCAAAGACCAACCAGATATACCAATCACCTACCATCAGAAACAACAGATGATAAAGTCAATAAGAAAGCCACAAACACCAACACAAGATGACTATCACATTATGAACAGATCAGAACAAGTTATAATTCTACGTCTCAGAACAGGACACAACCGACTCCGCAGTCACATGTATACAAAGTTCAAGATTGGCAACACGGCCATGTGTACATGTGGACAGGCAGCACAGAGTGCCAAACATATACTTCAAGAGTGTTCTGAGCATGAAACGCTGAGGCAGACATATTGGCCAGAGGAAACAACACTGGAATCAAAACTCTATGGGACACTGTATGAACTACAAAAGACAGTGAGTTTTATTAAGGAGACAGAATTACAGATATAGACATGTTTCAAGTGAACGAAAGAAGAAGAAGAATTAAGGAGACAGAATTACAGATATAGACATGTTTCAAGTGAATGAAAGAAGAAGAAGAAGAATTCCAAGAAATGAGAACAACAAACTCTATTACCTCGAGACAAGCTTCTAGTTACTGGTGCTCCTTATGGGCAGAGACCAAGTTGTGGGTTGGTCAATAAGGCAGCCAGGGCCCAACTTGAGTCCTTCCTATACTGGAAACATGCTCGCGGAGAGAAAGGGTTCAGTACCCGATGGGCTCAGGCACAGATGGGACAAGGTTGTTCAGCTCGAGAACATGTCTTGCTTCCAAATGGTGTGACTCAGATTTGGACGAGAGGTTCATGATGTTGGTGAACAACACCTCGGCTAAGAAGGTGAAAGAGCCCAGGTTCAACTCTTCTGTCAAGTTCTTTCTATACCAGAACCAGGCTCGCAGATGAGAAAAAGTTCAGTACCCCATAGGCACAAAATGTCTAATTACACAAGGCAAGTTCATTGGCTGTGGAACACCTTGTGCGAGATGGACATGAACGACAATTGTCTCTGTGAAGAGTCATTACACACCCGCGTGCCCGTCAACAGATAGACAGGCTATCACAGGGTAGGGTGCCCACTACCTGAATTAAAGGCATGATGAAAACGGATGTGCTGGGCTTTGGATGTCCAGGCCACAGAGTGAGCCAACCAAGGTGCAAATAACACAGTTCAACTGTGGAACTAACAGTACAACGTGCTTCACACTCCTCGGCAGAAATCACATGATTTATTCGTTGTGGTTATAAGAGAGCAAATGCAGAAGAAGAAGTACTGCATTCGTTTTCAAACTCCTGCAGATCAGCAGGATGTAGTCCAGAGAAAGGAATGCGTTGTGTCATAGTTTACAGCATTGCTGTGATATCTGCGCCTTTCGGCCTGACACATCCAACTTCAGCATGGCTTTGGGTCACTGACCCTATATGGGATGGGACAGCCAACTCCATCCCATAACCTCCATAGTCGCATTTTACGACATGCATGGAAGGTAAACAGTGTTGCTATTCTTTGCTCTCCTTTTGGGCCCCGACAACACACGGGCGAGAAGAAGTACTGACTACATTCTACTCTCAGCAGAAAAGTCATCAGCGCTGAACAGTTTTGGAGACATTGATTGGTTAGTTTGATGTCATTTATGCAGATGAGGAATAGGGTTGGAGAGATGATTCTTCAGTGGAAGTCTGCAAAAAAAAATTTAGTAGCTTTGGAAACTAATTGTAAGACAGTCATTCAGAAATAACTGAGTGATTGATTTAAAATTGGAAAGGCGAGAGGGAGAGTGAAGATATACATTAAAGTTAAAAACCCACTTGTAACTTGGGAGAAGGCATCTAAATAGTTGTAAGAGAGTAGTGGTACAGGAAGCTCTCTGAGAAACTGCTTAAACACAACAGCAACATCATGTGGTCCTGCATCTCCCCAAGAGAAGTGGCCTTGGTAGAACTTGTCCTCCAGATCTTGTCGAAGTTGCTGCAGGAAGAGCATATAGACAGGTCAATGATCTCTAAGAAGTTAAACATCAAACAAACTTTGTTGTGTAAGAAATCAAACATTGATTTATAATAAATCAAATATTTACCTTTTCCGACTGACCTCTAGCCTGATAAGACAATGGATTTTTTCCATTACGCTCAAATGTCTTACCAGTTAAACATATTAGAAAACAACTAATTCTGTGGCCAATTGTTATACTCAGTTAGACATATGAGAAAGCAACCGATTCTGTGGTCAGTTCTTATACCCAGTTTAGACACATAAGAAAGCAACTGATTCTATGGTCATTTGTCATGCCCAGTTTAGACATATGAGAAAACAATTGATTCTGTGGTCAATTGTCATACACAGTTAGACACATGAGAAAACAATTGATTCTGTGGTCAATTGTCATACACAGTTAGACACATGAGAAAACAATTGATTCTGTGGTCAATTGTCATACACAGTTAGACACATGAGAAAACAATTGATTCTGTGGTCATTTGTCATGCCCAGTAAGGCAAGATCAAACTGGGATGGGAGTAGAGAAGGATGAATCATTATCATCAAGTGCCATCTCTGCATCAAAGATTTGCTGCAATGGACCTACAACATCATTTATCTCTTGCCTTGGTCGTGTACTCTGAAAGACTGTATTTTGTCCATCTCATGATGTTCCCTCCTAATTGTATCTCCACCTACCTCTTACTCGCCACCACTTAACTCTTTATTTCAACTAAGCTCTTCATCATATTGTGGTCTACAAACAAAAATTAATTGGAAAGATGTATCAGTGAACAATTGAGGTAGTGAATATCTGCCTCTGAAGTCTGAAGTAGTGAGCTAGAATGAGGAGCATCTTAAACTAGCATGCCACAGGAATCATTAGTATGCATAGCTTTCAGTATCTGCTGGCTGGCTCAGGGGGGGGGGGACTAAACACTCATTGGGCTTGTCTTTGGATTGTTAAATTTAGCCTGTGATTGGGAGAATTTAGTAATAAGCATGGCATCATCAAAACTAGAATAATGCGAGACAGAATAAGGGGCATGTTTAACTGTGGCTCATTACAGGAACCATTAGCATGTATACCCTTCAATATCTGCTGGGAAAGACTAAGTCTCTATAAGGCATAACTAAAAAACTAAATATAACACTTCATACTGCCTTAAGTTCACATTGAGAGGTGTAATAAAAAACAAATGCCATTTTGGAGTATTTTTGTCTATATATTTTACCCTGGCAAAAAGCCATTTAGTTTATCAATTTGGTCATAAAAGGTTAATCTGTAAGAATCATACATTTATCTATAAGAAATCAAATATTTTCTGTTTAAAAAAAATCATTTATCTGTAAGAATTAACCACTTCTTCTTCTTCAGCGTTGGCTCTCATATAACCACAACGAATATTTCGTGTGATTTCCGCCGGGGAGCGTGAAGTACGTTGTGCTGCAGGTTCCACAGTAGAACTGTGTTATTTGCACCTCGGTTGGCCACTCTGTGATCTGGATGTCCGAGGTCCAGCACATCCATTTTCGTCATTCCTTTATTTCAGGTTTGGTCCCTAGAATTAACCACTGATCTGTATGAAATCAGCCCCTTATTTGTAAGAAATTAAACATTGATCTGGTAAAAAATCAAATATTGTTCATGTAAAATCAACAATTCCTACCTTGACTCGTGTCTTAGCTCCAGACACTCTAAGAATTCCTTCCACTGTGAGCCCTTCCCTCTCTAGGAAATCAATCATCTGTTTCAAACATTATGGCAAGAATGTATTGAGTTTTTAGTGGAGTTTTGAATGTAGCTTTGAGTGCAATATTAAGTATAGCATTGAGTTTAGTTTGTAATGAAGCAATAAGTAGAGTATTAAGTTGAGCAGTGAGTCAATTAAGTGGAGTTCTAAGTGAAGTATTAAGTAGAGAATTGAGTGGATTATTAAGTAGAACATTGTGTAGAGTGTTAAGTAGAGCATTGAATAGATTATTAAATTTAGTTTCGAATGGAGTATTTTTTTTCGAAATCACTCTCAAACTTCCATTGGATTTCTGTTGTAGCAGGATTTTGCTACTACATTTCCAGCAGGGTGTAGCCCAGAGAATGGAAATGTGATGTGTTACTATTTTACTTTTGCCAGCGGCTCATCACATCTGACTTCTGTGTTGGTAGCTAATATGTTCAGTGTATTTACCACTTCCACTGAACGGTGGATGTCCGTAACCATATCACTAGTACAGTAGGCCAGCCGTACAAGAGAACTGCTTCTCATACTTACACACTGGTCAACATGCTCAAGCTAACAACTGTCAAGCATGCTTGACATTTTGTCACTGTCTGTATCACCCTCGACATGGTCACAAGTGGAGTATTGAGTGGATTAAGTAGAGCATTGAGTGTAGTTAGGAGTGGAATATTCAGTGGAGTGTGGAGTAGAATATTAAATGGAGAATTAAGTAGATCTTTGGTGGATGTGTGCGTTTTATTTGTGCCAATGGCCCAACACATCTGACTTCGGCGTTGATAACTAATATGTTAAGTATTTTTACCCCTTTCACTGAACGGTAGATGTTGCTAACCATATCGCTAGTATTGTAACCACTATCATGCATGTTTTGACAGTGGAAATTACCTACTTGTTGAAAATCGGAAAAGAAATAGACCTAATATTAAATCAATCAATAAACCCATAACCCTTTATGGTTGTAGAGGGGTACCGCATTAGATGCTTCAGCCCACAGAGTCCTCCAGCAAATTCTATCCTCAGCGATGCGGATGAGTGTTGAAATATCTTGTCCTGTCCATTCCTGATGTTGTCTGTCCATGCTTTTATTTGCCCTCCTCTGCTTCTTCCCCCTTTGACAGTGCCCTGCAGTATTGTTTATGACAAGGAATCATGCCTGCATACATGTCCGAACCATGCTAGTTTTCGTTGTTTCACTATTGAAAGCAATGGTTCCTGAACACCTACACACATCTCTACTTTATTTCTTACGTACACATTGGTCTTATGTTCCCTATAGGAAATCTAATATTATCTAATATTATTGGTAAGGGAAAAAAAACAGCTAAAAAATTATAAAACTGTTCCCACTGCTATTGTTTCTGAAGAATCAGTTAGGCCTAGTAACAGCAATGATAATCTTGCACTGTGGATATACAGAAAATAGAGTTAGGCCTAATGATAATATTGAGTGGAATAAAGTTCAACAGAATGTTTTATTGGGTCATGATGGATTGCATCTAGTATCCAAGCACCATTGAATGAAAATTCATCACATCTGTACTGTTTGTTTACACTGCTGACAAGTGCTATTACTGACAGTTTAGTAGCTAATATAAATACTTATGCAGATGAGAAAATAAAAAGCCATCAGTACTGTCAAAGGATAATGTATTTGTTAGCACTGTACATTTAGTTGATTATGATGGTGCAGACAGTGTGCAGAGTTCAGAAAACCAAAGCTGAAAAAATGCAGCAGTTACTACTGGGGTTTATAGACATACTCCCACCTGTGCCCCAAAACAAGTTTTAGAGCATATTATCCACACAAAAAAGAAAAATAATACATCAGAGATATATAGGGTCTAAATATGAACTGCCTAATAACTTTGGAAATCCAATACTTGGGAATATTTCGTAAAGTTCTGAAATTTGACATGAACCACAAAAAATGTTATAAAACACTTGGCAGTTGATAGATTACAAAATCTGTTACAGCTACAAAATCCCTCCCTGCAACTCCTTAATGGGAAAACATGCAGTATTTGACAGACAGTTGATAGATTTACTTCAAATAAACAAATTATGATCAGTAAATGGACAGTCCAAGTCACCTACTTTAGTAAGATTGGATAGCAACATTTCAAAACAAGCAAAATTGAAGGTAAGTAGAACAAAATGCATGCCAAAAAAATTTCTGTTCATCTAACATCCCGGTTTGTGGTGTAATTTTTTATTTTACTATTACAATTATCATATTTTTATATTGTGTATGGATTCTACATTCAATTACCTTTCTTTTGTTACCTTATATGACCATCCATAGTTAATACTTTGTCTTCAGGAAGCTTGCGCCTAAATCATGTTGTGGTCCGAAAATTTAGCCTAAAATTAATTACGTCTAAACCCCAAAATAATTGTGTCTTGAAAGAGCTAAATTCTTCAAATCTCCACCTTAATGTTTCATCAATTGTGGTTTCTACATCCAGCAGGTGCTCATGAAGCAGTTTTAGCACATTCCTCTTATACATTGTTAATGCCCCAATGCCCCATCTATTGGTGCATGGGATGCAAATCTGTCTGCTCTCTTATTACCGCCTGCAAACACCAGTGTGTCCAGTTCAGTAAATCCATGTGATGCACAGGAGGTTGGATGTAGCTATAGATGCCATCCACTCATAATAATATCAGCCATTTAGGATTTTTTGAAGCGTGGACTGGGAAGCCTGACATAATAACTGCTTTGGTGATTAATGTTCCCAAGATCTATTTGAGCAGTGGCAGTCTCGACTTCCATCCTCATAATGGATGTCGTTGTTCTCCATTGTTGTCTGTAATGATTCTAACATGATAACTGGCTGTAAAACTCCAGTCAGGCTTCTTACCATCATGCACAAATTCATTAGTGAACACAATAATATAATCATCTAGAGAGTCTTCTGGTAAAATGGCACGAAGTGACAGCTGTGTTATTTCTTGTAACCACAAATGGAAGTCCAGGTCAATGTTTCAAGACTATTCACATGAAATATGCGGTTTCTTTCTGTATGTGTTAGCTAGAGATCACGGTGTAGCCAGGTGAATTTCCTGATACAACACTGAGACAGGATTAACAAACCATCAGTGTGAACACAATGGCTTGGAGAGTTTTCTGAAGACAACTACTAGTAATATTAAACAGCTAAGGAAAAAATAACATTAAATTTGCTACAATCAACATCTGTGAAATAAAAAGTAAGAAACAATACCTGATAGTTGAAATTAAAAGGAGAAACATCAAAATACTAGGACTAACAGATATGAGGATTAAAGACAGGGGCTGTAAGAAACTATATCAAAATTACATGTTCCTATACAGTGGAGTTGAACCAGTTTCAAGAGCAAAGCACAGGGTGGGCTTTTTTGAAGACCAGATATTCACTAAGAACATAGTTCAAGTTACACATCACAATGAATGATCAATGGCAGTCACGATTACAATAGACCATGTAAATACAACATTTATACAGGCCTATGCCTAATGTAACACACCAAACAATGAAAACAAAAGAGAGGAATTTTTGAAGGATAATTATCACAACTTCATCACCCTATTTCCTAGTTTTGCCTCAAGAGCTAATGCAGAAGAAGAAGCAGCCTTTTGAGAGAACACATAGTACAAGAGTTTACAGCAAAGTTGTGATATTTTCTGCCTGCCAGTTCAGTACATCCAGTTAATATGCACTCATCATACAAATACTGACCGCTTGGAAAACTATTGGCACCAATGTTCCTGGAACTCTCTTGTCGTCTTGTTCAACCAACAGTTCTAGAGGAACTCCAAATATTCTTTGGTCTGAGAAACACAGAAACCTCTTAAAAATAAGTTATATACAACAACCATGAAAAATTGCATACAATTAAAACATTCCATACACAAAACACATGGGAGCAACTTGAAGAAGAGGCTCCATCATACATGGTGATATGCCACTGACATTGACTCCTCAATAGCACTAGTAATGATGCATGTATTAATAACAAATGACAATTTAATATGGGTGCAAATTTTAAGTAATCACCGGGACAGTCTTTCCAACAATATGGTGTGTTGTAAATGTTGATAGATTCACTGTAAGATGAATTGTTTTCACTTTCTAAGGTTGTATTCAAGTGATAGAAGTTTGTTTACAATAGCAACCAGTGATATTCTCAAGAACAGATTATTTTTAGCCAGAATAAATACTAAACAAGATATGATTTCCAAGTCTGGTATAGTGCGCGCAATTTTCATGTCATCATTGAAATTATATCACTAGCAGACCATGTTGCAAGAAAACCAAATTGGCTAATGTATCAGAGGTTAAATTATGCCATGATGCACATCAGAGAAGGGAAGATCATGGACATTAGGGGTAGGATTAGACCCACCCTCGCTCCTAAACTCTATACATTTCTGTCTCAAGGGAGACAGAAGCTGTGTTCTTCCTTATTTTTATTATTTCCTTTGGCTAGATTTGTCAAACAACAGGTGGATTTGTGTTTATAATTATTTAAGGACAATAAATTAGAGGGGGTGATTTATTTAGGAAGTTTGTATGAGTGGTAACATGCTGGGGTTAGAGAGGTAGAGTTGTATTGTCAGGTTTGGCAGGTGGCCAATAATTTCTCATTTTCTCCAGTATTACGTACTTATCAGTCGAAGGCTAGTTCAGCATCAATACAGTAGCCATTTCGCTAATAAATATGAACCGGTAGTGTGACGTCAAACAAACTACTATAAAAGTGCAATCAGCAATGACATCACATACTACTATAAAATTACGATCGGTGCAGATTAATTTAAAACTGTTAGTGCGGTAGCCCTGGAGTATGAAATAATCTATCAATTATTGTAATGTCGGACAACTCCAGAGTCATGAGAAGACTGCAAATATGCAAGAACATCGATTTATATCAATATCACACAAACTATCTATCTAGTATAGCCTAGTAAAGTTATAAATACAATATAAATGAGTTTCATGAATTGGAAATTTTAAATTATGTATTTATTTAGAGTTTATGCAATATTGTGTGAAATTTTGTATCTATTATTCCTTATCTTCCTTTTCTTTTGTTTATTCTCAAACTCCTGAAGATATTTTTTAATGCATGTTTTTATCATTATGCAATTTAAAAAGGACAATCTGGAGTGCAGGGGGCAAGTTACGTAATTTTTATTGAGCATAGTAAAGGTTTTCTCACTAATTTTTTTCTATTACATTTTTAATGATCTTTAATGATGTTTTTAATGTTGCTCTCAATAATGTTTGCTGTCATGTTCTCAATAATTTCTGCAATAGTCTTCTCAATGTCTTCAATGATGTTCCTAGCCAGATGATATTGAACCAACCTTGAACCTTCTTTTTGCGTTTGGGCCTGGAGTAGACAATGTCATGTTGGTCATAAAGAGCGGTCAATTCAATGTGGGCCAAGGACTTGATTTTATTCATGTCACATTCTGCAAGATCACCTATTACAGTCACACCCAAAGGGTCCATTTTGGGCTCAAATGCCTGAACAGAAAAAGTAATCAGGATTATAAGCTTGTAATGAGAGGAGGTTCATGAGTTTAGAAGGAGGTTAATGGGGTGAGGAGATGGTTCATGAGCCGAAGAGATGTTTTATATATATATATGATGAGGAGTTGATATATGTAGTGAGGAAGTATGGAGAGGGTTCATGAAGAGAGGAGATAAGGCAGTGGTAATGCACAAATGGTAAGAAGGGGTGACGTGGTAAGAAATGGTGACACATATGGTAGGAAGGGGTGACACATATGGTAAGAAAGGGTAACACATATGGTAAGAATGGGTGACACATATGGTAAGGAGGGGTGACATGTGATAATAAGTGGTGACATGTGTAAGAAATGGTGACACATATGGTAAGAAGGGTGACACATATGGTAAGAAGGGGTAACACATATGGTAAGAATGGGTGACATGTGATAATAAGTGGTGACGTGGTAAGAAGGGGTGACACATATGGTAAGAAGGGGTGACACATATGGTAAGAAGGGGTAATACATATGGTAAGAATGGGTGACATGTGATAATAAGTGGTGACATGTGGTAAGAAGGGGTGACGTGGAAGGTAAGAATAGGAAGGGTGATGTGGTAAGAAGGGTGATACATGCTATAAGAAGGGGTGATGTGGTGAAGAGATGAAATGTGGTGAGAAGTGGTGACATGTGGTGAGGATAAGACGTAAGTATTGAGCAGGTTAGATAGTACTTGTTGTGGTATAATTTTTATGATGGCTACTTTTGATGATGAGAAAGTACACGTTGTGTAAGCTTGTGATAGATCCTGTTGTGGTGGATGTTGAGATGAATCATATTGAGTCATGCTTGTTTGTGTCAACCAAAAATGATAAATCATATTATGATGTATAATATTTTCTCATTATTTCTTACAGTATGACAGTCGTTTTCTGTTAATCTCGATCCTAATTATTGGTACATTATAGGGTAATCTCATGTAGTCTTATCCACTCTCTTCTACAATCACCTCTAGAACATAGATCAGCCTATCTATACACACATCTTATCTAGAACATAGACTGTCTTCTCTATACAATCACTTAATAAGGTAAGATCTATATATGTTACACTAGCTTTGGTTGGTTGGTTGGTTGCTGATCTAGCGTTCAATGGGCTCATGCCCTTTGACCTAATGCCATTAGATGGCATTATATTGCTGGGAAGTCTGTGGATTTTCATCCCACCCCGGGACAAAGCCAGAGAATAACTATCACACCTCTAGGAAGGTAGGTTTAAACCTATGCACTGCGCCTAGCCACTGAGCCAAGATAGGGTTCACTGTGCTCATTCCCTGCCACCAATTGACTACTGGTTATGCCGAACTTCTCTATAGCTCCAGGCATGCAACCAAATGTTCAAGTCAAAAGGATTGTCACGTCCTGAGTCACTGTGCCTCTATGATGGGTCTCAGCCATAGGAAAAACAGTGATGTCAGTTTCCTCCTCCTCATTGCTGCACAGTACATCTCTGGCTCCCTCCCAACCACAGAGGGTGCATACATATATATTCAGGCAAACATGAAAAACATTTCAACAACAAAATAAAATCATAACTGTATAGATGACATGTCATGAAGCTTCTATAAGAAGATAAACTCAATATAACGGCATGTCATCCACTAAGGTTTTCTGTTGCATGGATGGTATGTCTAGTGAGACCCACAGATGCAACCACATGCGTGTACACTAGCTTTAAGTGAGATCACGTCAATGAAGCTGAGACTTACTGGAAGATCCATTCTCTGTGGGTCAGGCCCATATGAACCAGCATGTGAGACCTGATAAAAACATCCATATAAATAAATATGTTAATTTTTATGAAATGTTCTGTAAAACATGTTATCTTATTTCACATATCTCTCACTAACATCATTTCGTATATTTTACACTTTATTTTTTCGCAATGTTCTATACTACATGATGATGATGGTGGTTTATGATGATGACTTATGACAATGATTTATGATGATGATTTGTGAAGATGACGACTTCTGACAGTTTTTTAAAAATTATGAAGACATGTTATCTAGTCATGTTGTGTGATATCATGGTTATTGGTGCGTTTCTCAGCCTGGTATCTCAGAATTCAAGGTATAGGGCCTGGTGCTACTCCTGCCTGGTGAGTCATCACAGGGTTAGCACTATGATAAGATAATGCAGATATAGACATTCATGTGCGACAATACATGACATTCTGCTTGTTGCAGTGCACCTTCTGGCCAAATGTCACTGACTTCAACACTTTCACTTGCTAAGGAAGACTGAACATGCTCGAATGTGAGAGGGCTGGCCCAGACAGTCTTAGTTTCCAGCTTCTGCTGGCTGGACTAAGGCCCATCTCATTGCCAAGGAGCTGACCTTGATGGGGCTGATTTATGATGATGATGATTTACAATTTTTTACAATGATGATTTATGATTAGTGTATATGAGAATGATGATTTATGATTGATGTATATGAGAATGATGATTTATGATTAATGTATATGAGAATGATGATTTATGATTAATGTATATGAGAATGATGATTTATGATGATGTTTTATAATGATGATAATTTATGATGATGTTTTATAATGATGATAATTTATGATAATTATATGATTAATGATAGTGATTTATGACAATGATGGTTTATCCCAATGTAATCATTTTAGCTGTGACCAGGCAGTTCTTGACAGCATTTCTGACAAAAGCATCTGTCCTCCTCAGTTCAGTAAATGCAGGGACACCTGAGCTCATATGACTTGACTGCATATTTCCAACCACATTTCTTCACATACTTTTTCCCTCCATATTAATATACATACCATTTCTCTCTATTTTATATCACATAAATTTCACATATTTTACCTCCAACTGTGTTCACATCCCCTACTTTTTTCTTTATAACTTGATTTCATCCATATTCCCTCAACATCATCTCATATTTCGCCTGTTCTCACTTCACAAATCCTTTCATGTATCTGTTCTCACTTCACAAATCCTTCCATTCATCTGTTCTCACTTCACAAATCCTTTCATGTATCTGTTCTCACTTCACAAATCCTTTCATTCATCTGTTCTCACTTCACAAATCCTTCCATTCATCTGTTCTCACTTCACAAATCCTTCCATTCATCTGTTCTCACTTCACAAATCCTTCCATTCATCTGTTCTCACTTCACAAATCCTTTCATGTATCTGTTCTCACTTCACAAATCCTTCCATTCATCTGTTCTTAATTCACAAATCTTTTCTTCTATCTTATTTTACATAACTTTCTCTCCATCTCTCTCTCTCCATCTCTCCCTCTCACGCACGCACGCACGCACAGATATATATATATATATATATATCACCTTCAACTTCACATACCTTTCCCCCTGTCTCCTCCAGGTGAAAATCCAATTTCACTTCAATGTCTGAAATTGAGGAAAGCCTTGTAAAATGGTCAGTAGAGTGGATTCCAACGACGGAGTGAGGACGGAAGCCCAAAGTTGTGACACCTGTAATTAAGAAGAGTCAGTGGATAAGGCAAGAACCAACAAGCATGACATTTAGTTACATTTTTCAATGTATGAGATGTGTGTTTATATGATAAAGATTAATTGAGAGCCCCAGGAATTGCAAGCAATTAGCTCTTACTTCCTGTGTGCAGTGTGGTGGTTTTTCTGAGCTTTCATTCATACCCAGGAGTCTTCGACTTAGTGCAATGTCTGATGAAGGAACCTTTTACTCTTAGTGGATATATAATTGTATAGATGACATGCTACAAAGCTTCCCTAAGAGAGCCTAAATATAATGGAATGTCATCTAGTAAGGTTTTCTGTTGCATGGGTGGTTTATTTAGTGGGTCATTGATGAGATCCACAGACGCAACCACATGTGTGCATATGATAATGAAATTATATGATAAAAAAATATTTGATGACCAAACATGAAAAAGCAAATAGACACAGGTCAGAGAAAACAGAGATTGCAATGATAAGTATAGTGGTAATGGAAACAAGATCTTCTTCTTCTTTATTCACATACTCCTTCAGATTAGCAGTCTGTAGTCTGAGGAATGAAGTGTGTGGTGTCAGGATTTACAGCTGTGCTGCAATATCTACACCTTTCGGCCTATGACACATCTTACTAGCATGGCTTCAAGGTCACTTTGACCCTGTATGTGATGGGACAGCCAACTAACCCCATAACCTACGTAGTCGCCTCTTACGACATGCATGGAAGATAAACAGTGTTGCTACTCTTTGCTCCTCTTTCTTCTTATTCTTCAGTGCTCATTCTCAACTTCCCACTGGATTTCTCTTGTAACAGGACAATGGTCCTACAAGACTTCCAGTTGGATGTCGTCCAGAGAATGGAAAAGCGTTGTGTTGCCGTTTTATTAGCGCCAATGGCCCAACACATCCATCTTCGGCAGATGCTCCTCTTTCAGACCCTGGCATGTAAAACAATGGGTGCATCATAAACTTAAGACTAAAATTTCACATAGAAAGTATAAAATTCCTTGCACCACAGAAGGCAGGTTTTAGGCAATGCTACTTTGCGAAGGATCAAACTTCATATCTCTCACAGGAAATTGAGGATGTTTTCTAAGACAAAAAATCAGTACTGGTGACATGAATTGACTTACAGAAGGCCTTTTGAAATGTATGGAAAGAAGGATTGCTTCAAAAAATGAAAAACTACAAGATAAGTGGTAATATCTACAAATGAACAAAAGCCTTTCTTCACAATAGAAGAGCTAGACTACAAGTAAATGGCAAAAAAAGTAATAAGGTACTACTGCGCCATGGAGTGCCTCAGGGAGGAGTTCTATCACCCACTTTTATCCTCACATTTATCATTGATCTAATTGAAAAAATACCCAGCAGAACTAAAATGGCACTATATGCAGATGGCTTAGTTCTATGGTGCACAAATAAGATCCACACCAAATGCATAAATGCAGAATATCAAAGGGATGCAGTCACTGAAAGAGCGCAGGGATACTGAAATTATAATTCATGGAGACAAGTCAACTCCTTGACATGGAGATGGGGCTTAGTCCAGCCAACAGAGGCTGGAAACTAAGATTGGTTGGGCAACCCAATATCAAGCAGGACCACAGTCCTTCCCATTTGAATGCACAGGTGCTAAAGTCAGAGATACCAGGCCGAGAGGCGCACCAGTAACCATGGTATCATGCAACCTGAATAGTTGACATGTTTGCACGACAAAATTATAAAAATCATCATAGTGCTCACCCTGTGAAGTTCTCCCAGGCAGGATCAGTGCCGAATTCTGAACCTCGACAGAATCCACCCCCAGCTACTAGAGGTCCCTCTAGTCTACCTTGTGGAGCCAGGAACAAAAAGACCAACAAATCACCTACCAAGAAAAGAAGACCCTCATCAAAGCCATCAGGAAAGTCGACCACCAAAAAGACAACTACCACTATCTCAACAGAGCAGAGCAGGTTATTATCTTCCGCCTCAGAGCAGGACACAACAGATTAAACAGCCACTTAAATAGACTAAGACTGGTCCCATCACCTCTGTGCCCTTGTGGACAGGCAGCACAGACTGCTGAACATATCCTGAAAGACTGCAATACACTAAATCAGTTAAGAGAAGAACACTGGCCCACAGAGATGGATATCCACAGAAAGATGTATGGGAGCCCTGAAGGGCTTTCAAATACAGCAGCATTTATTAAGAAAACAGGACTTGCTAGACATGTCAAACTACAAACAAGAAGAAGATGGAGAAAAGTTCCTTTCCCACCATAGTCATCCAATGAAGGAAAGATTCCAGAATCTGTCACAAGGATAGCTTAAAAGATGCATCTTTATACACAAGGCCAAGCATTTACATAGACAGGTATCGGATCTTCCAGAGGTGACAATACCACTGATATCTCAACTAGTACATACCCCATGTGAAAAACAGACATACCTACAAGTGGCTATCCAAACAACAATAAAAGGTGTGTATGGGGATGAACAGCAGAATAATTTTCAGAAAAGGGTAGCAGCTCTCAACTTCCTTGATGATGCTTACCCAAGTGATCTATGGACCAGTATATATACGAATGGATCGGCACAGAATGCGGTAAGAAATTGGGGAAGTGGTGTATATGTGGAATACCCTGATGGCACCACTAATACTACATGTATACCAATGGGGAATTACTGCAACAACTATGACTCTGAAGTTAAAGCTATTTGTGCTGTTGCAGAGTAACACTTAACATCGGACAGGACTTCACACCCTATTGTAATACTTACAGATGCAAGATCAATACTAGAGTTACTACAATCCAATAAACTTCTAGAGTTAAAAGAGGCATTGTCCATATTGCAACATAGGTGTAGAATTATACTGCAATGGATTCCATTACACTGTGGAATAGCAGGAAATGAGAGAACTGATAACTGGCTAAGGAGGGTTCTAATATGCAACAACCGAATGTACCAATCAGCTATCACCTTAAAAATTCCATGATAAAGGCACAACAAAAGTCTAACTTACCTTCACGGAATGACTACCATCTACTTAACAGACAAGAACAGGTCATCATATTTCAACTCCGAACTGGACACAATAGACTAAACAGCCATATGTATACAAAATTTTTAATTGGCACATCAGCAAAGTGTACTTGCGGGCTTGCCAACCAGATTTCGGAACATATCCTTCAAGAATGTGCAAACTGACACATACTGGTCTTCTTCTTCTTCTTCAGCGTTCATTCTCAAACTCCCGCTGGATCTCCCTTGTACCATTGTCCTACTAGATTTCCAGTAGGATGTAGTCCAGAGAATGAAAATGCGTTGTCGCCGTTTTATTTGCGCCAATGGTCCGACACATCCGTCTTCGCAGGGGGCCTTCTAATACATCTATGAATGTTAAACTCTATTGTACAAAACAAGAATGGAAAACACTGTCAAATTTATACAAGAAACAACACTACAGATATAGACATTATTAGTGAATGAAAGAAGACCCTGGTTAAAAAAAAATAGATTTGCTGATCTGTTTACCCTACACTGGTGATCCCCCTAAACTTTGTACTAGAACAAACCCCTTGGAGAGAGAGGATAGTGGATTACCTAATCATATCCAAACTGAGGTGAATGGAATTTTTAGTGAGAATGGGCAGAAATAGTGAACAAATTAAGAAAATTACTCTTTGTCTTTTAATGACGAATATCCAGAAGACATATGGATCAGAGTATATACAGAGGAGTCAGCAGAGAACGCAGTAAAAATTGAAGGAGCAGGAATATATAGAGTACCCAAACAATGTTAGGGATACAATTAAAGTACCAACAGGAAAATACTGCCATAATTATGAGACAGAAATCCAGGCAATCAAATTGACAACTGAAAAACTGCTGAGCACCAATCTTGAATCACAGTAGTACTATTCCTGACAGATGCAAGATCAGTACCCCAAGCGCTCCAATCAGAAAACAACCAGACCTGCACATACTACTGACCGAACTAAGCAATCAGCATAAAGTAGCTACGCATTTGATACCATCACATTGTGAAATACCTGGACACAAGAAAGCTAAGATCATCTGGCTAAGGAGGAAGCTACTGATGACCAACCAGATGTGCCAATACCATACTATCAAAAGAAACAGATGATCAAAGCAATTAGAAATATAACTCTAACACAAGATAACTACCAAATTATGAACAGACCAGACCAAGTTGCCATTCTGTGCCTCAGAACAGGATATAACTGACTCTACAGCCACATGTATACAAAGTTCAAGATTGGCAACACAGCCATGTATACATTCACCTCAGACAGCAGAGCTTATTCTTCAGGAATGCCAGGATTATGAAATGTTGAAGCAAATACACTGGCTCAGAGAAACAAAAGTGGAAGAAAAACTCTACGGACTTCTGTACAAGTTACAGAACACAGTCAAGTTTATGGAGGAAGCAAAACTTCAGATATGAGCATGTTCCAAGCGAACGAATGAAGAAGACGAAGAAGGACCCTGGCAACAAATGGACAAAACAAGTACATAAATATGTGTATTTAGACTGTTGATACAGAAAGATACTGCAAGCAAGGGCTTGTCAGTGGACATCTGTAGTTTGTTGATAGCAACCCACGACAGCTGCAAAATAGTCAAGAATGCGTGTCCGTGGTTAACCTTGAACTTGGTGACCAGTATTTTAGCATGAGAATCAGTTATAAATTCTCTTGTATGGCTGGTATATTATACTAGCGATATGGTTGCAGATGTCCAGCATTCATTGAAAATTAAAAAAACTACTGAAAGTATTTAGTTACCAATATCAAAGTCAGATATATTGGACCATTGGCACAAATAAAACGGTGGTTGGTTGGTTGGTTGCTGATCCAGCGGTCCATTGGCTCATGCCCTTTGAACCAATGCCATTATATTGCTGGGAAGTGGTAAAACAGTGACACAAGACATTTCTGGTCTCTGGATTACATCCTACTGGAAATTTTTAGGACCAATATCCTGCTATAAGAGAGATGCAGTGGGAGTTTGAGAATGAACGTAATAAAATGGTTTATCATGCACATTATTTAGATAAATTGGTAAATGTCTTTGCACCTGCTAGTACTTCTTGAGTTGTATCATTGCTGACTCCAGACATAGCATAAACTCCTTGACGCACAAAAGGAGGTGAGCGCTGTTCTAAAGTTTTGCTATTTTGTCTGTTAAGTTGTGGTTGTGGCTGCCTAGATTGAGCTGCTCGTGGAAGAGTGGTTGCCTCTGTATGATGTGCCTGTGAGAAGATTGGATTCATTGGTTAGAACAAAAATGGTAAATCTAATGTGATGAAGAATGATATACAAGTAATGATAGCAATTAACTGTTTAATGTTGGTATGCTAATACTCTGCATTTGGGTTCGTTCTCAAATTCCTACAGATGAGCAACATGTATCCTGGAGAATAGAGTAAGCTGTATCATGGTTTATAGCTTGGATATAATATCTGTACCTTTTGACCTGGCACATCCGAGTTCAGCATGACTTCTAGTTCCCTTTGACCGTATATGGGATGGGACAGTCAACGATCACCCCAAAACCGTAAAGTAATCTCTTACGACATGCGTGGCAGGTAACAGTGCCGCTATTCTTTGCCCCTCTTTCAGGCCATTGCAACACACAGGTGATGTTTATACTGATGGTGATGGAAGTGAGCATTGGTGGTGATGAGAACGGAGGTGTAAGCACTGATGGTAATCATGGTGATGATGTGAGAGTTGGTAGTGATGAAGATATGAGCACTGGTGGTGATGATGATGAAGATATGAGCACTGGTGGTGATGATGATGAAGATATGAGCACTGGTGGTGATGATGATGGACGTGTGAGCAATAGTAGATATGAGAAAGAATGGAGGTGAGCACTCACGATAAAGAAGATTGATTGGTGGAGATGTGTGTACTGGTTTACATGGGAGTGTATGTGGAAGTACTGATTAACATTATTCTTGATTAGGAACAAACATCACAGCAGTGAGGGTGTTCCCATATATATATATATATATATGTATTTGTATATATATATATACTCTGCTTGCCATTCTGTCAGCCATCTAAAAGTGTATAAGCTCAGTGTCCCAGTCAATTGCTGATTATGCATTCTTCTAATCTTTCCGGAGCAGGAGCGCTTTCTTCCATTGCTTCTAGTCACTCACATTTCTACCATTCTCTGAATATGTACATTGTCTCATTTGACCTCATCTTTTCGCAGGCTATCCATGACTTCTCTAATCAATTCAATCCTGTCTCTTATTATCTCTGTGCCATTCACCAAAGTTTAACCAGCCAACACATTAGAAAAATGGTTAACATAAGAGTGGAGATATGTGTACTGATGTTGTAGAAGATGGCAGAGCAAGAATACAGAAAAAGATAAGGAAAACAAACCTGCTGTGAGTTGTCTGGTACAGCAAAGATGTCCTTGACATGTGGCTTGCTGCCCTTATTTTTTCTATGCATAGTAGTACTGAGAGCATTGACACGTCTTCGAACAGCTTGAGCCTGTGCCTGAGTCAGTGTATCTGTCAACAACTCCAGCTCATCATCAGACAGGTCTCTTCCATCTGGAACATTTGTTATTCGTGTTATTATAGTATTTAATCAGCAACTAGATAATGGTGATGATGAAATAATCCTAGCTGTGAGCAGCTACGGTAGTTCTTGATAGCTCATAACTTTTTTGACGAAAGAACAGGTTCTTCTCAGCTATGTCAGACACCCAGGCTCATATAAGGTCTCAAAGGCATGGATGTGTAAGGGAGGTTTATGGATGCATGTTTAGTTCCAGAACGGAGGCACTTCAGTGCACCAGTATCCCAGGATTAATGTGTCCTGCCAGAGGCACAGCATGGCACACACATCTGGTCATTCTTCTGTCAGATATGTTGATCTATCTGCAGTGATGGCACATCTAGTATCCGCCGTTACATAGGACTCTGCCACAAAAGGACAAAGGTGCAATGTCCACTGGCCTGTATCACTTTGTCATCCATGGAGATTATTTGATAAAAGACATGAGTAAGAAATTGAGACAAGATGTGACAATGATGATTTTTCACAGGTGACAAGTTGTCAGCCTATTTCCAACTTTTGTTATTTACCTCCTACGACTTAACTGGAAAGAAGATAGTGACCTTATTCTTTGAACTATAAAAGTCCAGGCCCCTGTTGTCACACTGGCACATGATGGTAGTTGAGAAATGGTTATAACCAAGTGCAAGATTGTAGAATGTTGGCGAGTCATGCAAAAGAGGTTGAATGTTGGCGATTCATGGAAAATATTGCTGAATATTGGTGAATCACATGATATTTCTCTGTTTTATTTATATCTAACTTAATGATGTTTCACATATTGTTTATCATGATGATGTTTTCCATGTTTTTAAACATTTATGATATCTGTTTGCTTGTTCCTATGATGTTTGTAATAAGTTTATATTAAATGACCTGTGTATTTGTGATGTTGATTTGTGTTTTTTTTAAATTATGTCTATATTCATGACATTTTTTTAATGATGTCTATATTTATGACATTTTTTTCATGCTTGTCATGATGTCTGTGTGACATACTAACCTTGAAACTTGCTGACTACAAAACTAAAACCAGCAGCTCCCAACCACTCAGCATGAACATCTCCTTCTGCCATGAGAAAACAAGCAATATAAACAAATTAGCAGTGAGTTTTTGGTTTTAAAAGATTTATTAGACAATGACATTCATTAGTCAGGCCTGTGAGCAGCATCACGACCTAAGGCCACTCCAACTATTGTCACGCTTTTCATTGATCCTTTATTTGTTCTTTGCTATTTATACTTTCACCAGCCAATTAATCACATGGCAAATCGGAGTGACCTAAGGTAGTGATGCTATTGTGTTGAAAAAACGAAAATCTAACACAGGTCAAGATTACAGTAGGTTTGGACTCTACTGGGAGGGATAGTTCTTATAGGCTACTAATAGGTGGAGTAAGATTACATCTTAAAGGGTAGAACCTGGGGAAAAGCTTCACGTCAACAACACAACTTTTTTTATATATTAAATCAAATACATTGAATTTGCAAAGGTTTTACGAAAAAGCAGGAAAAAAAGTTTTTTCCTACTGTTTCTAGGGAAAAGCATTTTTCAGGGGTCGGATACAATTTTTTTTTACATAAATAAAAGAGGAAGGGGGCAAAGAGTTTCCAACATTTTTGATAGTCTATTAACAAGAGGGGGTGGGGGATAAAATATTGTTTAATAAAATAGACGTAATTTATGCACAACCTCCGTAGGGTATGCGTTATTTGATGGTTTCTCTTGTTTTGATCAGAGTTGCCAGAGTTTGATCATTTCAGGGCCAAATTTTGCTATTTTTAAGTGTTAATGAAAGTGGTATGTTTGGGTCTTTTTATTATTATTATTGATAAATTCGAAAGTGTATTCTTCTTCTTCAACGTTCATTCTCAAACTCCTACTAGTTTTCGAGCAGGATGTAATGCAGAGAATAAAAATGCGCTGTGTCACCGTTTTATTTGCGATAATAGCCCGAGCCCGACACATACGTCTTCGGCGGGAAAGAGTATTAAAAGTTAAGAGTTTGTCAAATTTTGGTCATATTTTAACTGACATTTTACTATTAAAAACAAGACAATGTCAGCAGACTGGCAAACTTGGTTGTTACTGGACATATTTCTGTAATATTGTGTGCATACGCCAGTGTGACCATACGAAAATCAGGTCCCCCCCCCCCCCCCCCCCAATAGCAGAGCACCTTTCATTTCAGAAAAATTACTTCAAGCTGACCATATTAATAATTCATAGGCCCCTACCTTATCTATTACTTTCTGTAAGTTCTAAGTCTACCCTGTGGTTCTTGTAAGTGTTAACTAAGTCTACCAGTAGATTCTACATCTTGTAAGTTCTAAGTCTACCCTGTGGTTCTTGTAAGTGTTAACTAAGTCTACCAGTAGATTCTACATCTTGTAAGTGTTAACTAAGTCTACCAGTAGATTCTACATCTTGTAAGTGTTAACTAAGTCTACCAGTAGATTCTACATCTTGTAAGTTCTAAGTCTACCAGTAGATTCTACATCTTGTAAGTTCTAAGTCTACCCTGTGGTTCTTGTAAGTGTTAACTAAGTCTACCAGTAGATTCTACATCTTGTAAGTGTTAACTAAGTCTACCAGTAGATTCTACATCTTGTAAGTGTTAACTAAGTCTACCAGTAGATTCTACATCTTGTAAGTTCTAAGTCTACCCTGTGGTTCTTGTAAGTGTTAACTAAGTCTACCAGTAGATTCTACATCTTGTAAGTGTTAACTAAGTCAACCAGTAGATTCTACATCTTGTAAGTGTTAACTAAGTCTACCAGTAGATTCTACATCTTGTAAGTGTTAACTAAGTCTACCAGTAGATTCTACATCTTGTAAGTTCTAAGTCTACCAGTAGATTCTACATCTTGTAAGTTCTAAGTCTACCAGTAGATTCTACATCTTGTAAGTTCTAAGTCTACCCGTAGATTCTACATCTTGTAAGTTCTAAGTCTACCAGTAGATTCTACATCTTGTAAGTTCTAAGTCTACCAGTAGATTCTACATTTTGTAAGTTCTAAGTCTACCAGTAGATTCTACATCTTGTAAGTTCTAAGTCTACCAGTAGATTCTACATCTTGTAAGTTCTAAGTCTACCAGTAGATTCTACATCTTGTAAGTGTTAACTAAGTCTACCAGTAGATTCTACATCTTGTAAGTTCTAAGTCTACCCAGTGGTTCTTGTAAGTGTTAACTAAGTCTACCAGTAGATTCTACATCTTGTAAGTTCTAAGTCTACCAGTAGATTCTACATCTTGTAAGTGTTAACTAAGTCTATCAGTAGATTCTACATCTTGTAAGTGTTAACTAAGTCTACCAGTAGATTCTACATCTTGTAAGTTCCAAGTCTACCAGTAGATTCTACATCTTGTAAGTTCTAAGTCTACCAGTAGATTCTACATCTTGTAAGTGTTAACTAAGTCTACCAGTAGATTCTACATCTTGTAAGTGTTAACTAAGTCTACCAGTAGATTCTACATCTTGTAAGTTCTAAGTCTACCCAGTGGTTCTTGTAAGTGTTAACTAAGTCTACCAGTAGATTCTACATCTTGTAAGTTCTAAGTCTACCAGTAGATTCTACATCTTGTAAGTTCTAAGTCTACCCTGTGGTTCTTGTAAGTGTTAACTAAGTCTACCAGTAGATTCTACATCTTGTAAGTGTTAACTAAGTCTACCAGTAGATTCTACATCTTGTAAGTGTTAACTAAGTCTACCAGTAGATTCTACATCTTGTAAGTTCTACGTCTACCAGTAGATTCTACATCTTGTAAGTTCTAAGTCTACCCTGTGGTTCTTGTAAGTGTTAACTAAGTCTACCAGTAGATTCTACATCTTGTAAGTGTTAACTAAGTCTACCAGTAGATTCTACATCTTGTAAGTTCTAAGTCTACCCTGTGGTTCTTGTAAGTGTTAACTAAGTCTATCAGTAGATTCTACATCTTGTAAGTGTTAACTAAGTCTACCAGTAGATTCTACATCTTGTAAGTGTTAACTAAGTCTACCAGTAGATTCTACATCTTGTAAGTTCTAAGTCTACCAGTAGATTCTACATCTTGTAAGTTCTAAGTCTACCCTGTGGTTCTTGTAAGTGTTAACTAAGTCTACCAGTAGATTCTACATCTTGTAAGTGTTAACTAAGTCTACCAGTAGATTCTACATCTTGTAAGTTCTAAGTCTACCAGTAGATTCTACATCTTGTAAGTTCTAAGTCTACCCTGTGGTTCTTGTAAGTGTTAACTAAGTCTACCAGTAGATTCTACATCTTGTAAGTGTTAACTAAGTCTACCAGTAGATTCTACATCTTGTACGTGTTAACTAAGTCTACCAGTAGATTCTACATCTTGTAAGTGTTAACTAAGTCTACCAGTAGATTCTACATCTTGTAAGTTCTAAGTCTACCAGTAGATTCTACATCTTGTAAGTTTTAAGTCTACCAGTAGATTCTACATCTTGTAAGTTCTAAGTCTACCAGTAGATTCTACATCTTGTAAGTTCTAAGTCTACCAGTAGATTCTACATCTTGTAAGTTCTAAGTCTACCAGTAGATTCTACATTTTGTAAGTTCTAAGTCTACCAGTAGATTCTACATCTTGTAAGTTCTAAGTCTACCAATAAATTCTACATCTTGTAAGTGTTAACTAAGTCTACCAGTAGATTCTACATCTTGTAAGTGTTAACTAAGTCTACCAGTAGATTCTACATCTTGTAAGTTCCAAGTCTACCAGTAGATTCTACATCTTGTAAGTTCTAAGTCTACCAGTAGATTCTACATCTTGTAAGTGTTAACTAAGTCTACCAGTAGATTCTACATCTTGTAAGTTCTAAGTCTACCAGTAGATTCTACATCTTGTAAGCTCTAAGTCTACCCTGTATTTCTTGTAAGTGTTAACTAAGTCTACCAGTAGATTCTACATCTTGTAAGTGTTAACTAAGTCTACCAGTAGATTCTACATCTTGTACGTGTTAACTAAGTCTACCAGTAGATTCTACATCTTGTAAGTGTTAACTAAGTCTACCAGTAGATTCTACATCTTGTAAGTTCTAAGTCTACCAGTAGATTCTACATCTTGTAAGTTCTAAGTCTACCAGTAGATTCTACATCTTGTAAGTTCTAAGTCTACCAGTAGATTCTACATCTTGTAAGTTCTAAGTCTACCCTGTGGTTCTTGTAAGTGTTAACTAAGTTTACCAGTAGATTCTACATCTTGTAAGTGTTAACTAAGTCTACCAGTAGATTCTACATCTTGTAAGTGTTAACTAAGTCTACCAGTAGATTCTACATCCTGTAAGTTCTACGTCTACCAGTAGATTCTACATCTTGTAAGTTCTAAGTCTACCCTGTGGTTCTTGTAAGTGTTAACTAAGTCTACCAGTAGATTCTACATCTTGTAAGTGTTAACTAAGTCTACCAGTAGATTCTACATCTTGTAAGTTCTAAGTCTACCCTGTGGTTCTTGTAAGTGTTAACTAAGTCTATCAGTAGATTCTACATCTTGTAAGTGTTAACTAAGTCTACCAGTAGATTCTACATCTTGTAAGTGTTAACTAAGTCTACCAGTAGATTCTACATCTTGTAAGTTCTAAGTCTACCAGTAGATTCTACATCTTGTAAGTTCTAAGTCTACCCTGTGGTTCTTGTAAGTGTTAACTAAGTCTACCAGTAGATTCTACATCTTGTAAGTGTTAACTAAGTCTACCAGTAGATTCTACATCTTGTAAGTTCTAAGTCTACCAGTAGATTCTACATCTTGTAAGTTCTAAGTCTACCCTGTGGTTCTTGTAAGTGTTAACTAAGTCTACCAGTAGATTCTACATCTTGTAAGTGTTAACTAAGTCTACCAGTAGATTCTACATCTTGTACGTGTTAACTAAGTCTACCAGTAGATTCTACATCTTGTAAGTGTTAACTAAGTCTACCAGTAGATTCTACATCTTGTAAGTTCTAAGTCTACCAGTAGATTCTACATCTTGTAAGTTCTAAGTCTACCAGTAGATTCTACATCTTGTAAGTTCTAAGTCTACCAGTAGATTCTACATCTTGTAAGTTCTAAGTCTACCAGTAGATTCTACATCTTGTAAGTTCTAAGTCTACCAGTAGATTCTACATTTTGTAAGTTCTAAGTCTACCAGTAGATTCTACATCTTGTAAGTTCTAAGTCTACCAATAAATTCTACATCTTGTAAGTGTTAACTAAGTCTACCAGTAGATTCTACATCTTGTAAGTGTTAACTAAGTCTACCAGTAGATTCTACATCTTGTAAGTTCCAAGTCTACCAGTAGATTCTACATCTTGTAAGTTCTAAGTCTACCAGTAGATTCTACATCTTGTAAGTGTTAACCAAGTCTACCAGTAGATTCTACATCTTGTAAGTTCTAAGTCTACCAGTAGATTCTACATCTTGTAAGCTCTAAGTCTACCCTGTATTTCTTGTAAGTGTTAACTAAGTCTACCAGTAGATTCTACATCTTGTAAGTGTTAACTAAGTCTACCAGTAGATTCTACATCTTGTAAGTGTTAACTAAGTCTACCAGTAGATTCTGCATCTTGTAAGTGTTAACTAAGTCTACCAGTAGATTCTACATCTTGTAAGTTCTAAGTCTACCAGTAGATTCTACATCTTGTAAGTTCTAAGTCTACCCTGTGGTTCTTGTAAGTGTTAACTAAGTCTACCAGTAGATTCTACATCTTGTAAGTGTTAACTAAGTCTACCAGTAGATTCTACATCTTGTAAGTGTTAACTAAGTCTACCAGTAGATTCTACATCTTGTAAGTTCTAAGTCTACCCTGTGGTTCTTGTAAGTGTTAACTAAGTCTACCAGTAGATTCTACATCTTGTAAGTGTTAACTAAGTCTACCAGTAGATTCTACATCTTGTAAGCTCTAAGTCTACCCTGTGGTTCTTGTAAGTGTTAACTAAGTCTACCAGTAGATTCTACATCTTGTAAGTGTTAACTAAGTCTACCAGTAGATTCTACATCTTGTAAGTGTTAACTAAGTCTACCAGTAGATTCTACATCTTGTAAGTTCTAAGTCTACCAGTAGATTCTACATCTTGTAAGTTCTAAGTCTACCAGTAGATTCTACATCTTGTAAGTTCTAAGTCTACCCTGTGGTTCTTGTAAGTGTTAACTAAGTCTACCAGTAGATTCTACATCTTGTAAGTGTTAACTAAGTCTACCAGTAGATTCTACATCTTGTAAGTGTTAACTAAGTCTACCAGTAGATTCTACATCTTGTAAGTTCTAAGTCTACCCTGTGGTTCTTGTAAGTGTTAACTAAGTCTACCAGTAGATTCTACATCTTGTAAGTGTTAACTAAGTCTACCGGTAGATTCTACATCTTGTAAGTGTTAACTAAGTCTACCAGTAGATTCTACATCTTGTAAGTTCTAAGTCTACCAGTAGATTCTACATCTTGTAAGTTCTAAGTCTACCAGTAGATTCTACATCTTGTAAGTTCTAAGTCTACCAGTAGATTCTACATCTTGTAAGTTCTAAGTCTACCAGTAGATTCTACATCTTGTAAGTTCTAAGTCTACCAGTAGATTCTACATCTTGTAAGTTCTAAGTCTACCCTGTGGTTCTTGTAAGTGTTAACTAAGTCTACCAGTAGATTCTACATCTTGTAAGTGTTAACTAAGTCTACCAGTAGATTCTACATCTTGTAAGTTCTAAGTCTACCCTGTGGTTCTTGTAAGTGTTAACTAAGTCTATCAGTAGATTCTACATCTTGTAAGTGTTAACTAAGTCTACCAGTAGATTCTACATCTTGTAAGTGTTAACTAAGTCTACCAGTAGATTCTACATCTTGTAAGTTCTAAGTCTACCAGTAGATTCTACATCTTGTAAGTTCTAAGTCTACCCTGTGGTTCTTGTAAATGTTAACTAAGTCTACCAGTAGATTCTACATCTTGTAAGTGTTAACTAAGTCTACCAGTAGATTCTACATCTTGTAAGTTCTAAGTCTACCAGTAGATTCTACATCTTGTAAGTTCTAAGTCTACCCTGTGGTTCTTGTAAGTGTTAACTAAGTCTACCAGTAGATTCTACATCTTGTAAGTGTTAACTAAGTCTACCAGTAGATTCTACATCTTGTACGTGTTAACTAAGTCTACCAGTAGATTCTACATCTTGTAAGTGTTAACTAAGTCTACCAGTAGATTCTACATCTTGTAAGTTCTAAGTCTACCAGTAGATTCTACATCTTGTAAGTTCTAAGTCTACCAGTAGATTCTACATCTTGTAAGTTCTAAGTCTACCAGTAGATTCTACATCTTGTAAGTTCTAAGTCTACCAGTAGATTCTACATCTTGTAAGTTCTAAGTCTACCAGTAGATTCTACATTTTGTAAGTTCTAAGTCTACCAGTAGATTCTACATCTTGTAAGTTCTAAGTCTACCAATAAATTCTACATCTTGTAAGTGTTAACTAAGTCTACCAGTAGATTCTACATCTTGTAAGTGTTAACTAAGTCTACCAGTAGATTCTACATCTTGTAAGTTCCAAGTCTACCAGTAGATTCTACATCTTGTAAGTTCTAAGTCTACCAGTAGATTCTACATCTTGTAAGTGTTAACTAAGTCTACCAGTAGATTCTACATCTTGTAAGTTCTAAGTCTACCAGTAGATTCTACATCTTGTAAGCTCTAAGTCTACCCTGTATTTCTTGTAAGTGTTAACTAAGTCTACCAGTAGATTCTACATCTTGTAAGTGTTAACTAAGTCTACCAGTAGATTCTACATCTTGTAAGTGTTAACTAAGTCTACCAGTAGATTCTGCATCTTGTAAGTGTTAACTAAGTCTACCAGTAGATTCTACATCTTGTAAGTTCTAAGTCTACCAGTAGATTCTACATCTTGTAAGTTCTAAGTCTACCCTGTGGTTCTTGTAAGTGTTAACTAAGTCTACCAGTAGATTCTACATCTTGTAAGTGTTAACTAAGTCTACCAGTAGATTCTACATCTTGTAAGTGTTAACTAAGTCTACCAGTAGATTCTACATCTTGTAAGTTCTAAGTCTACCCTGTGGTTCTTGTAAGTGTTAACTAAGTCTACCAGTAGATTCTACATCTTGTAAGTGTTAACTAAGTCTACCAGTAGATTCTACATCTTGTAAGCTCTAAGTCTACCCTGTGGTTCTTGTAAGTGTTAACTAAGTCTACCAGTAGATTCTACATCTTGTAAGTGTTAACTAAGTCTACCAGTAGATTCTACATCTTGTAAGTGTTAACTAAGTCTACCAGTAGATTCTACATCTTGTAAGTTCTAAGTCTACCAGTAGATTCTACATCTTGTAAGTTCTAAGTCTACCAGTAGATTCTACATCTTGTAAGTTCTAAGTCTACCCTGTGGTTCTTGTAAGTGTTAACTAAGTCTACCAGTAGATTCTACATCTTGTAAGTGTTAACTAAGTCTACCAGTAGATTCTACATCTTGTAAGTGTTAACTAAGTCTACCAGTAGATTCTACATCTTGTAAGTTCTAAGTCTACCCTGTGGTTCTTGTAAGTGTTAACTAAGTCTACCAGTAGATTCTACATCTTGTAAGTGTTAACTAAGTCTACCGGTAGATTCTACATCTTGTAAGTGTTAACTAAGTCTACCAGTAGATTCTACATCTTGTAAGTTCTAAGTCTACCAGTAGATTCTACATCTTGTAAGTTCTAAGTCTACCAGTAGATTCTACATCTTGTAAGTTCTAAGTCTACCAGTAGATTCTACATCTTGTAAGTTCTAAGTCTACCAGTAGATTCTACATCTTGTAAGTTCTAAGTCTACCAGTAGATTCTACATCTTGTAAGTTCTAAGTCTACCATGTGGTTCTTGTGTTAACAACTGTCAAATAAAAAAAAAAAGCTTTTTCAGATAATCCCCCCCCCCCCCGCAATTTGACATAAGCCTAATTTATGGACATCTATTGATGATGATCCTCCATCGCAAGCGAAGCGAAGATGAGCATACCATCAATAAAGGTCAAGTTTGGTTTGACTGTTTGTGTTCTCAGATCTTCTTCTTCTTCTTTCTGTCCTCATGTACCTTTCGGTGTTGAGGGGAGAGTGAGTGTACGGTCTTTTGCCCTTCTATTTGCCTCCTCTGCTGTTATATTTCCGAGTGTCTCTAATACACTATCTATCCACCTTTTACGAGGGCGTCCAATAGGTCTCCTGTTTTCGTATCGTTTGTTAAGTGTTTTTTGGATAATACTTTGCTCTTTCTGTCTGGTTATGATGATGGCTGTCTGTTCTCAGATGGCTGACCGAATCCGGGCTCCGAAAGAACTGTTACAATGTGAGCAGAATTATGGTATCTCTTAAGATGAGGGAAAACAGTATGATCTTACCTTTCATTTTTGCCTCTTTTGAATCGCCTGTAGTGTTCAAAACATTCAATACCTGTTCTAATATGATTCTTCCAGGCTGGAAGGTCAAGAGCAGTGATTTTTCAAGATCTTGTGTCAATCTTGCAGTGTTTGAGAGATGTCTTCAAGTTGTCATTGAAGCGCTTCTTTTGGCCTTCACTTGAACGCATACCTGTACTTCATGGTCTCTTTGGAAGACGTTCATTTGGCATATGGGTGCTGTGGCCCGCCTAACGACATTGAGACCTGATCAACAAGACGTAAATGCTTCCCATCTTCGTTATTTCGAGAATAATTGTTTGGAATGTGATTCTACCAACACACACCAAGATGCTTTCTCAAGCACAGCAAGAGAAAATAATTCAGTTGCCTTGCTTATGCATTTCAGGATTTGGCTGCATATAGCAGCGAAAGCAGAATGACTGCAAGGTACAGGGCGCAATAAATGCGCAGGTATGGCAACATTCTCGTCGATTGTCGTGGTATTTGACAAAATGATGCCGAGTTATACACATTTATTGGCATTATTAATTGTGGTTTTTTTTACCTTGGACGGTGAGGCGGGTTCTGTTTACGAAACGCATGGTGCTGGTTGGTGAATCACGGCTCTTTTTGATGAACTTATGGTGAGACCAACATCACTACAAACCGAAGCGAAGAGGCCCATGTTTTCCTGCGTGTCATGCATACTGGTAGCGGTTAGCGCACATTCGTTTGCAAACAAGAGGTCACGAACAAGTCCGCCTGGGTTTTCGTCGTTGCCTTCAGTGTGCGTAGATTTAATAGTCCACTGTTCAGAACGGAAGTGAAAGTAGATTCTAGCACTCAGCTGTTGCTCCGAAAAGCATCACATCGCATGCTCAAGAAGAGCACCGGAGCCAGCACGCTTTCCTGTTCAGTTCAACATTGTTGGTCACTGGATATGATTTTGAGTGTTCGCCGTCATCGAGGACACTTGCTTTCATGAAATTTTCAAACTCGTGGACAGCCATTATACTAAACAGGAGATTTATGCAATAGCTCATCACACTGCACATGTACACCACATATACTACTATCGAGTCCCCGTAACAATTATAGTTTCCTGGAATCATTGAAAATCATCCTTCAAAAATGACACGGTATGATTTTTTCCATGATTTTCATTGACTTTATACAAAGTATATACAAAGTGACTAATGAAAATCACGAGTAAAGTAAAATAGAGTCATTTTTGAAGAATGATTCTGGTGTCCACAGAACTATATAATTTGCAGAGGTCTAGCTATACTATGTTTTATATTTTAGACAGTTCGTCACATTATTCCTGTATTCATCGCAGAGTATAGGGGAAGAATGACAACTCTATTTGTGAACTCAACAATTGGGGTGCAAGGGGGGGGGGGCTAGGGCAAATGGATGGCCGGCCAAATGATTCATCTGGAGTCTTGGAACAGCTAATCATATGACAGATACTCACCATTTGATGTTTTGACTGCGGAGAAAATTACATAGGCCCTATACTCACCATCTGATGTTTTGACGGGGTGCAAAGGGTCTCACGCTACCATCGTGCAGACCCAGGGTTAGCAGATAACCATTATCCTAAAAGTACCTCCTCGTGGTGCACTATGAAAATAAAAATACAGCTGCTCTTGCTGTATTCCTTGCGAACACTTTTAGGCTCGTGTCCGTGGATGTGGATGCTGTAGATGGAATGAAAATTGCCTGCAGAGAGACAGGAAATATCTCCAAAACCTCTACGCCATTACATCCAGCATGACATACGGTGATTTTATGAGTACATACCGAATATGGAAACGGCAACACGCGCTAGAGGGCAGCGTAGTGTGAAAGTGTGAATCAATTCAGTCGCAACGAAGCCACACCATTCCAGCACGAGACCGACTGGCGGAAGTATTGTTCATGCTCTAGAACACACAGAAGCCCACACATCCCATCACAATTGACTCCATTCAAAGTAGGAGTCATGACTCAAGTATTGGATACGTCAATTTGATCATACACTCTTGTGAATAGTTAAAAAAAAATTTTGAAACAGCTCCCCATTGTACACAGGATAAGCATGGAACAAATGTCGGGGAGTGCATTGTTCAATTGTCTGACCGAAGCAGTGTTGAGATTCGAACTCTGGACACTGTGGGCAACGTAGAGTTGCACAAGTCTCTAACGACACTGCACACCAAGCCAAACTAAACTGTCGGCCGCTGCCCAACACGGCCCATACAGATTGAATTGGGTTCAGTGCCCAATGGCCCACTGCGAAGCTCCTTTTCCGAGATTCATATTTTGCCTACGTCTTTGGGTAATATACGTAATGGCAGAGTCAAAATACACAAGTCGCCCCTGACGATGGATTGGAAGGCCATCTCAAGCGGGCGAGGCGAGTGCGTGAGAAATGCACAGGTCAAATCCCAGACACGCCATCTGATGTTTTGACTGCGGAGAACATGACATATACCCACCATCTGATGTTTTGACAGCGGAGAACATGACATATACCCACCATCTGATGTTTTGACTGCGGTTTACATGACTAATATACTCACCATCTGAAATTGACTGCGGTTTACATGACTAATATACTCACCATCTGGTGTCTTTGATAGCTCGTCATCGTCACTGCTTTGGTCGGTTTCTATTGTTTTGGACTCATTCCAGTAATCCTCAAACTCTCTATTCGGGGTGGCCATATATCAGGCAGTTACCACTTCTGCCTCTAATACAATCTCCCCAGCAAGCGATGTAAAGTGGATCCGTTCTATGTTTAGATCTTATCTGTGAAGAAAATCAGTGTTTAGATTAGCATACATCAAAAATGGCTCTACAGAAGTTTATTATCTTTTTTCTTCATCTTCGTTAATTCTCAAACTCCTGCAGACCAGCAGATTGTAGTCCCGAGAACGAATTGCGTTGTGTGATGATTAACAGTTTAGCTGCGATATCTGTGCACTTTTTTCCTGACACATTCGTCTTCAGCATGTCGCTAATTTTAGTTGAGACAGCAAAACTCCACTCCCGAAACATCCGTAGTCGCTTCTTAAGACATGCCTGGCAAGTAACAGAGCGCTATTATTTGGACCGCATTCTTCTTCTTCAGCGTACATTCGTAAACTCCCACTGGCTATCTCTTGTATCAGGACCATGGTCCTATTATATTTCCAGAAGGATGTAGTCCAGAGAATGGAAATGCGCTGTGTCGCCGTTTTA
The DNA here is from genome assembly GCA_034231615.1 of Meghimatium bilineatum. Classification (NCBI taxonomy): domain Eukaryota; kingdom Metazoa; phylum Mollusca; class Gastropoda; order Stylommatophora; family Philomycidae; genus Meghimatium; species Meghimatium bilineatum. The sequence continues at coordinate 22,313,881 of CM067306.1, forward strand.
TTTGCGACAGTGGCCCGACACATCCGTCTTAGGCGGGGGACACAAACTGGTCCCGACAACACACGAATACCTTTATTTATTTTGATCCCCATAACTTATGAACAAAGAGCTCTTGTTTCCTTTTCTAAAAATTGTAGATTCCATATCCACAAGACTCCAACTATTAGCCAAGTCCTTCACCAGGATATATGTCCTCAATGCTAATCTCACATAGCGTTACTAATCTTGGCTGATGCGATCGTAAAATGCTAGGTACGAGCTAAGTGGACCTGGTTCGAACCCCATCTTCTACCATCTTATTTTGTCCACACAAAAAAAAACATACGAATACAGTTTGTCGGAGTGTTTCTTACATCCCTGTTGCTCAATGTGTGCTTGCATCATCGTCATCAGGTTCCATGCCGGTTGGTGTAGGCCAAGGGTTGGCAACCTATGACACACGTGCCACACTTGGCACGACAAGCAATTTCAAATGGCACGCAGACTCTTCACATTTCCAGTATAAAGTTGATTATAAATCGATTAGCGTGGTTTCCTCGCTCATTTCGGCACTCTGAATAATTTGAAACCTTAAGTTGGCACACAGTTAGCAAAACGTGGCCGACCCCTGGTGTAGGCGATGATGGCTATCCACAGCTCTCTATCTCCAGTATTATGTATCAGGATCGTTGTTGTTTCCCTGCAGTGCCAGGTTGTCAAACTGTCTAATATTTTCTCACGTTGTCGCCCTCAGTCTCGGGTGTCTTCAATTTTGCCTGTTGTGACTATGTTCTCCAAACCTCCTTGTCTCAGCGTTGCCCAAAAATTAAAATTATATGTTTCTTATATTATTGATTAAGCTTCGTATATATCGCAGTTGACTCTTTCAGCACCTCCACATTAGTTTTTCTGGCAGTCCATGATATTCTCAGCATTCTTCTGTAGAACCACATCTCTACTGCCTCTATTTTCCCACTTTTATGGGGGGCTTTTTGTCCAAGACTCGTATCCATATGTTAGTATATGAGTTATATAGCACTGTAGAACTATCTTCCTCACCTCTAATGACAAGGTTGTATTACACAATATATTTTTAATTTATCTGAATATTGTTTTTTGCCTGTCCTATTCTGCTTCTTATTATTTTTGATGAACTTCTTCCATCTGTTGTAATCGTTGTGCCTAAATACTTGAATTGGTGGACCTGTTTTAATACTATTATCATTCATTTTGATCTTGCAAGTTGTGGTATTTTGTTTCTTTGAAAAAAACCATTATGCGTACTTCTGTTTTCTTGATATTTAGAAATATGCCTTTCTCGTTGCTTTTTGTCACTACTAGATTATTTAATTCTTGAAGGTCTTCGTCACTTTTAGCAATCAGAAAAGTGACATCAGTATATCTTAAATTATGTATGTTATGTCCTCCCACTGATATTCCTGGGATATCAACTATCACAAAACCCTGTCTAACTCTTTGTTTTATTTGTTGAAAGGGGCCAAATTGATTTTCTACTCTTATTGCTGCTGTTTGTTGCCAGTGCACGTTCTTGATGATTCTTAAATCCTTACAGTCGATGTTCAAATTCTTTAGCACGTGTATAATTTCACTATGTTTAACTTTATCGGATGCTTTTGTGTAGTCTATAAAACAGAGGTGCAGGTCTGATTTTACTATAGACCTCTATATTATTGTTCTTTATATATATATATATATATATATATATATATATATATATATATATATATATATATATATATATATATATATATATATACAGGGCCGGTCTTAGGCCATTGCAACCTATGCGGCCGCATTGGGCCCCGCACTTCATAGGCCCATAAATTCATATTATAATTTATTTTATTATCCTCTTCCCTACCCAGACTGGGCCTCGCGCAGTCCGTTTCGCATTGGGCCCCTCAATTGTTAGGGCCGGCCCTATATATATATATAATTTTAGGTACCTTTGCCTTCTACGAAGCCACATTGTTCTGGCCTTATTTCTATTTCTATTTTGTTTTCACTCTCTGATTTCTCATGATTCTGAGAAGTATTTTGGTTATTTGGCTCATGAGGCTAATTGTAGGGTGTTCTTCACATTCGGTGGTCCCTTTTTTGGTAAGGCTATAAGTATGGGGATCTCACTAAGTCATCGGGTATGTGTTCGCTATTATATATATTATGATTATGTAAAAGATATTATATTATGATTTTGTTGGCATACATTTTGTAATACGAGTATGGTTATTTTTACATATTTTTACATATTTTTACGAGTATGGTTATTTTTACATATTTTTACATATTTTTACGAGTATGGTTATTTTTACATATTTTTACATATAACTCGTACTATGGTTATTTTTATTATGATTTTGTATGCATACAATCATAATTTAACTCTTGGTTAACATTCTTTTGTACAGCGATACCTTTTTATAGTTTCTATATCAGCAACAGTTCATGGTGAATCCTTGGACAATAGTGCTATGTGGACTCATCAGAATCATACTTCTAAACCGTGACCCTCGGTATATTTAACTCCTATTGGCTAATGTGAAATCAAGGCTTAAAAAGTGACACATTTGGCTATTTCCTAGATTTTCATTGTCGCACAAAGTAAAATGATAGTGATCAATGAAAATTACGGGAATAGTCAAATTAAGAAGAATTGATTTCCCCTAAGCCAGTGTGTGTATATACAAAATAGCTTAAAAACAACAAAGCAGCTGGAAACGACGAGATCTCCGTAGAAATGCAGCAGATGAAAATACACTTCAACACTTATTACAACTGTTCAATGAAATATGGCTGAAAGAAACACCACCAGCACAATGGAAGGAAGGGATTATTTTCAAACTCTCCAAAAAAAAGAAGACCTAACCGACTGCAACAACTGAAGGGGTATTACATTACTCTCAATTCCAGGAAAAGTGCTCTGTAGTATGGTACTGGAAAGAATTAAAACTTCACTAGATAAAATTTTAAGAGAGGACCAGGTAGAATTCAGACCAAACAGGTCATGTGTTGACCAAATATTTACATCCAGGACAATAATAGAAGAATCAGTAGAACACCAATCACAGCTGATTATAAACTTTGTTGACTTTCAAAAGACCTTTGATAGTATACATAGACCTTCACTCTGGAACATTCTTGAAATATATGGATTCCAACAGAAATATGTGAACATTATAAAAGCATTTTACGATGACTCACGATGTTGTGTAAGGACAGGAGCTGGAAATTCTGAATGGTTCTCATTAAATACAGGAGTGAAGCAAGGATGTGTCATGTCACCGATGTTATTTAGTATTACAATGGATTGGGTCATGCGAAATTGCACAGCCGATACAACTCGTGGTATTGAATGGCTTGAAATAAAAGTCATGAAGATCTCCACCCGTGTGTTGCCGGAGCCCGAAAGGGGAGCAAAGAATAGCAACACTGTTTACCTTCCACGCATGCCGTAAAAGGCGACTAAGGAGGTTATGGGATGGAGTTGGCTGTCCCATCCCATATAGGGTCAGTGACCCAAAGACATCCTGAAGTCGGATGTGTCAGGCCGAAAGGCGCAGATATCGCAGCAATGCCCCGCACTTGGCAACAATGGTAACTATGACACAGCGCATTCCGTTCTCCGGACTACATCCTGTTAATCTGCAGGAGTTTGAGAACGAACGCAGAAGAAGAAGAAGAGGAATGAAGATCTAGACTCCGCAGACGATCTAGCGTTACTTAGCTCAACGCAATACGATGCCCAAGAAAAAACAAATTGCCTTTTAACTATTCTCTGCACAACTTGGGCTTGAAATCAACACATCCACAACACAAATATTTGATCGTACCAACAAATCAACGGACATCAAACTAAATTACAATACTCTTGATAAAGTCAACAACTTCGCATACCTTGGCAGTACGATATCGACAACAGAAGATTCATCAGCAGAAATATTAAACCGTATTGCACTGGCTGCAAACTCATTCAATAAACTATCAAATATCTGATATTCAAAGACGTTAAGAAACAACCCAAAACTTATCTTTAACTCCTGCTTAATTCCAACATTAACATATGAAAGTTGAAAAGCAACATCAAATTTAGAGCAAAGACTAAACATCTTTGAAAACAAATGTCTTAGATGACTACTGAACATCCATTGGTCGGACTTTAAATCAAACACAGTCATCGGGCAAGAAACAAAACAAGAGTATGTATCCACCTATATTAGAAAGCGTCGCTTGAATTACATCGGTCACTAGCTGCAAATGGATACCAAAAGACTCCTCTGTCAAGCTTTGATGTGGTCACCAGGGGGCACGAGGAAAACGAGGAAGACTAAACGAGACCTTACGTAGAACTATCACAAGAGAGCGCTTCACCATCGGTATCGGAAACAATGAAGATCTAAGACAAATTGCACACAAAAAACACGAGACACGGAAATATATGACATCAGAGCCATGTACCGTCTTTGGCCCTAGAGGAATAACTAAGTGTGTGTATATTGTGTCAACAGTCAGTACCTCAGTCAAACAATGATCATACAATAATAGACAGAAAACCTGAACTATTTAATTTAAAATGATAACTATAATATATTTACGAAATAAAACACACGATATTAACACGACATCTAAAAAATTGTACCTAAAATATATAGTCATGAAATAAAACACACGATACTAGCACGACACATAAATAAATTATTGTTTCTGTAAAATGTATTATATAATAATATTTTTCTTTTTTCCCTTAGGAGTTCTCTGCAACAATGACTAATCACGAGGTAGGCAGGGATACAAATATGATGGAAACATCACGAGATGAACACGTTACAGTCTAGTAGAGTGCATCACTAAAGAATTAGACATAGTGAAGAGATTGCAGTCAACCTTCGTTGCGGAGACGGTACTTGATGATGATGACAAAATTTACAACAGATGGAAGAAGTTCAGCAAAGATTTAGGTTTGTTGGAGACATAATTAGGAAGGCAATGGCAGCATTCCTAAATTTTGAAGAATAGACTATGTAATATGACATTAGAGGTGAGGAAGATAGGTCTCCAGATCCACATAGCACCGATTCTAGCATATAAATGCGAATCTTGGACAGTAAAAAGGATATTGGAAAATTAAAGGCAATAGAGATGTTGTTATATGAAACAATATTTAGAGCAGTGTTTCCCAACGTGAGGTCAACGAACCACAGAGAGACAATTTGATTGCACAGGGGGGGGGGGGGGGATTTGATTTTTAGGGGGGGGGGGGCAATTCAGGGAAGGGGAATAATATTATTTGTGAATATTGAAAAATTTACATATGTTGTTACATGTGGGGGGGGGGGGGGGTCAGAAATTTAGAAATACTTAGGTGGGGCATGTCTTTACTGTCAGAATATCATAAAACGCAAATGAAAAGGGAACTGCAATGAAAATAGGCGAATAAATTATTTTAAATTTTAAAAAAATTGTGTTAATACCCCACTCCCTTGCTAAAGTCGTATCTACGGCCCTGTATTTTTCATTATTTATTAATTGTCATTGTGCACTTACATCAGCAGATCTCTGTCCCAATTCTGTTTCACAATCGCGTCTCTCTACTATTCGCGATCAATATGCGACTGAACAAGCAGACCCTGGTAATGTTCTGGTATGGTAGTGTGACCAAGATATTATCTGCATTCAGAAAACATCAATACTACATTGATTGTGTCAACACACTAGATTGCATATATGTCGACCTCGGGTTACACACACCAATCTCTTCTAGGGGTGAATACGTGCATAATACTGACAGACACTGTGTCAAATGTCAATAAGTAGGTAACACTGACAGTCATAGTGTTAAATGTCAATAAGTAGGTAACACCTGGTAGTCAGATGTCAATAAATAGATAACATCTGGTAGTCATATGTCAATAAATAGATAACACCTGGTAGTCAGATGTCAATACGTAGGTAACATCTGGTAGTCAGATGTCAATACGTAGATACCACTGACAGTGACTGTATCAGATGTCAATATATAGGTAACATTGGTAGTCAGATGTCAATAAGTAGGTAATACTGACAATCACTGTGTCAGATGTCAATATATAGGTAACATTGGTAGTCAGATGTCAATAAGTAGGTAATACTGGTAATCAGGTGTCAATAAGCAGGTAACACTGACAGTCACTGTGTCAGATGTCAATAAGTAGATAACACTGATTGTCAGATGCCAATAAGTAATATGTCACAATAAGACAGATGCTACTGACAGTCACTGTGTCAGATGTCAATAAGCAGGTAACACTGGCAGTGACTGTGTCAGATGTCAATAAGCAGGTAACACTGGCAGTCACTGTGTCAGATGTCAATAAGCAGGTAACACTGGCAGTCACTGTGTCAGATGTCAATAAGCAGGTAACACTGGCAGTGACTGTGTCAGAAGTCAATAATCAGGTAACACTGGCAGTGACTGTGTCAGATGTCAATAATCAGGTAACACTGGCAGTGACTATGTCAGATGTCAATAAGCAGGTAACACTGGCAGATGTCAATAAGTAGATAATAATGTTTCTTACTCGAAATCAACGACTAACCTTGCATTGAAGAAAGTTCAAGTTATGTTTTATGGTCTGTGAGTCCTGAGATGGCCGATAAATACCAACCTGGCTCTCAATAACTTGTGTGAACAGGAATGTAGTAAGTCTTGAGGGAAAACAGTTTCATCTATCTTTTTCTCTTGTTAAAATTTCCTGCACTGTTCTATACTTCTCCAAAATTTTAATTCCCGCACATAACCATATAATATATAAGACATTCGCTAATGGGTAATCCAGCCTTCTAAAATGACTTTCTCCTGTTCATATCAATAAGTGGACCCAATAAGCACTCTAAAAATCGACCGATTCTTTGCAATCATGCCCAGCCGGGCAGCTGTATTATGTCTATTGCAGGTCATAAAACACAGATAGTAAAATATATCACAAAGAAATCAATAAATGTCACGATAAAGGTATATCATGACAGGACATAACATATTCCTTTTACAGTCCATGCCGTATGGCGTTGGTTATCATTTCGTTCAACATTTTCTATTTTATGTGATGTCAATCATTTTCGATGCCGGTGTTTTCCCATGCCGTAATGCTAAGTTATCAAGCATCTTCTCGCTTGGTCTTCACCTATCCCTCTTGCTCTTCAACTTGTCTGTTGTTACAATGTGTTACATCTTAGTTCTCCTAATGTATCCAAAAATTGTGGCCTTGTCTCTTTCTGCGGGTAAGTAGCTTACTTTTTGAATTAACTTCTTTCAACATATCTCCATTACGTTTTTTATCTGTCCATGATGTTCTTAACATTTTTCTTGTTGTATGATCTTGCCTCTGGCCAATAAGGGTTCCTTCTCATTAGATGGCCGAACCATTTCAGTCTCTATTTTTCAATATAATTGATCACATATGTTGTTCCAGCAGTTCCTGTGATCTTTTCATTTCTCACATGATCTCTTCTTATTCTGTTTGCTGTTTTTCTTAGAAATCTCATTTCACATATAATAAGCTTTCTCTCTTGTTCTTTGTTCCATGCCTGACATTAATAACACAATGTTTGTATGAAGATTGAATTTATGATTTGTCTTTTGGTTTCCATCGGGATAGATTTGTTTTAAAATTGCTGTTCAAAATTAAAGTTCATAATTACTTTTTTGGCTTTTTGAATTCATGTCTCAAACTCTCTGTCTTATCTTTAGTCGTCTGTAAAAATGATTCCAAGAAATTTAAATTCCTGCACTTGTTTTAGTAATAGATCATTTATATTTATGTGATTGTATTGGGTTCTCTGCCTATAAACATTCATTCATTGGATTCGTTCCCCAGCTGAGGCCGAAATTTTGGTTATATCGCAATGCCCCCCCCCCCAACCGGGTCGACCCATCCTTAATTGAGTACTGGATTGTTGTCATACTCAACAGATTAAATAATTCACTACTAAACGAGCTACTCCCAGAGAGTCAGTGCGGTTTTCGTGCAGGTCGTGGTACAGTTGATATGATTTCTCTGCACGACAAATTCAGAAAAAGTCACAAGAGCAACATAGTGATACCGTTAACAGAGAAGGACTGTGGAAGGTGCTTACAAAGTTCGGATGCCCCCCAAAACTTGTCACTGTGATACGACAATTTCATGACGGTATGATGGCTATCTGCGACGGAGGAGTATCTCCTGCATTCCCTGTCACAAATGGTGTAAAGCAGGGATGTGTGCTGCCCCTACTCTTTTCAGCCTGTTATTTACGGCCATGTTAACGGAAACACACCATAGTAATGAAACAGCAGGCATAATGATCAATTACAGAACGGATGGTGGTCTTTTCAATTTACGTCGTCTAAAAGCAAACACGAAAACTAAATCTAGTACTGTTAGAGAATTACTTTATGCTGACGACTGTGCATTGTATGCTGACTCTGTCGTAAACATGCAGAGCACCATAGACCGCTTCTCAAAGGCCTGCAACAACTTTGGTCTCACTATTAACACCAAAAAAACAGAAGTCATGCACCAAGCAACATCAAATAGACAACATACTGCTACTTCCATCATCGTCAATCAGGAAAAACTGCAGGTAGTCGACAATTTTACTTACCTTGGAAGCACTCTCTCTCGCGATGTCAACATTGATGTAGAAATTAACAATAGACTGGCAAAAGCTAGTGCTGTATTTGGCAGATTACGCAACAATGTATGGGGACAGAAGAGGTATAAGAACAACCACCAAACTACAAGTATATCATGCTGCTGTTATACCAACCTTACTATACGCCTGCGAAACGTGAACAGTGTATGCTAGACATGCAAGAAAGTTAAATCATTTCCATCTTACCTGCCTACGTAAATTACTAAACATCCATTGGTGGGACAAAGTACCAGACTACGAGGTCTTGGAAAAATCAACCTCAATAAGCATCCACACAATACTTATGAAGGCGCAGGCACGCTGGGCAGGCCATCTTGTGCGTATGGAGAACTCGCGTTTGCCAAAACAAATATATTATGAAGAACTCAAGGCAGGATTTCGGAAAGCTGGTGGACAGAAGAAGCGTTTCAAAGACACGCTCAAGTCATCCTTGAAACATCTTAACATTGACGTAGGCGCTTGGGAGAGCCTCGCTCAGGATAAAACAACATGGCGTTACAGCATTAGAACGGGAGCACTAGCGGCGGAAGAATTCAGACAAGAAACTGCAAGACAGAAGCGGACACGTAGAAAAGAAAAAACATCTCAACCTCACACAGATACCTTCTATTGTTGTCAATTCTGTAAAAGAACATTTTGTGCGCGCATTGGACAATTTAAAACGCACTATTAACTTTATTATTTTATTATTTATTGTTATTATTATTATGGTTGAGTTTTTGGTCATCGTCGATCACGACGGACGAACATCATCATCATCACTGGATTAATTCGGGAAACAAAGACTGCGAGAAAGAGGAGATGGCTACAACCCTCATATAGCAGAGCCAATGAAATGTGATATCGCTTACATATCACACCACTACGGCAGTTAATAAATGATATGGGTTAAGTTTGCTTTACTCTAGACATTAATTATGTTTTTTTTCCTTATTGATCTTCATGTTGTGATTGAGGCAGCCTTCGTTGAGTAGGTTTACGTGATCTTCACTTGAACTATGAAGTAGGCACTGATCGCCAGCAAAGAGTAGGTAGTAAGTGACGTCATTTGGATGGTAAGGTTTGTGTTCTCCCGTGTGTTGTCGTGGCCCGAAAGAGGAGCAAAGAATAGCAACACTGTTTACCTTCCATGCATGTCGTACGAGGCGACTAAGGAAGTTATGGGATGGAGTTGGCTGCCCCATCCCATATAGGCTCAGTAACCCAAAGCCATACTGAAGTCGGATGTGACCGGCCGAAAGGCGCAGATATCGCAGCAATACTGTAAACCATGACACAACGCATTCCGTTCTCCGGACTACATCCTGCTAATCTACAGGAGTTTGAGAACGAACGCAGAAGGAGAAGAAGAAGTTTTGTGTTGATGTTTCTAAAGTGGTACATCTACGAAAATGGGGGTTATGTGTTTGATGATGCTGACCCGTAAGCGATGTATACTTCCACGCTAGTCACCTTGTCCTTCCATCTGATGCTCCAAATTGTGCGGAGACATTGTGTATATGAAATATGTTTAGGCTATTTTCGTGAAAAGCATATAGTCTATTCATAGACCAAATAAAAATACGCCTGTGATAACCCACTACACGAACAGAGCATCAGTAGCACGCATATGGCGTCATCCATTGCACCAAGCATGTCTTTCGTCAATAACACAGTTCTGCTGGCTCATCGGACCGTCCTTCTGAAGTGATGCATTTGACTTTTCACTTAATTTTCATTGGTCACTGTTGCATACTTTTGTGTCGACAGCCAATAAAAATCTGATAAATTTGATATTTTGACGTTATAGCGTTAGAATGATAATTTCCAATTTCTCCTACAGGTTTTATACATCGATGGTCACGTATATAGTATCAAGTGCACAGATATCATCCCAGAAACAACATCTTTCTACGATGTAAATTGTTACATGTGCTGTTATCAGATAAGAGGTTTACAAATGTGGAAAAGTACGTATTTTGTTGTCAGTATTAGTATGGTTTGATCAGCATCTGAACTCGTTTAGCCAATAGATGTGCATCTAATAATCAAGATACCATAGAATATCCCGCAAACAGGCGAGGGCCACAGTAACACATAGAAAGTGATATTAACAAGGATAAGTATTTATGTATTGCCATTACTGCAAATACAAATACACAGACATTTTAATAAATATAAATGGTATGAATAAAGGTAATTTCTAAAGCCTTTATCAAGCACCAACAACATATCACAACAAATATGTACGTTAAATTGAACGAGTTCACTAAACGTTTAGGCGCAACGATAAAGGAAAAATGGAGTTAAACAAGTTAGTTGTTATTCAGTATCTTTCTTAATGGGTATATTCAGAACCGTAGATATAATTTCAGAAATGGATATGGGGGTTTACCTATAAAATGGGAAGATTCCTAAACGTAGATATGACTTCAGAAATGGGTGTGCGGATTTACCTATTTATAAAAATCACCTCCGATTTTTATGATTTTTAAGGGGGAAAACCTATAAGGGGGAGGTTACATTCTTCTTATTTGTTTCTTTCTGTCCGTATTGCCGTGGTCTATAAGGAGAGTTAATAATAGCTACACTGCTCTTTGCCATGCACGTCGTATGACTAATGAGATTTTTGGGTGGAGTTGGCTGCCTTTCCAATACAGGGTCATAAGTGACAGTGTAGCCATACTGATGTTGGATGTGCTATATCGAAAGTCGCATAAAATCATAATCAAGCTGTAAAGAAATATAAAAAACATTCGGTTCTCCGGACTACATCCTGATGATCTGCAGGAGTTTGAGAACGAGAGAATACCAAGAAAAAGTCAGTTGTTATTCGATATCTTTTTCATATAGGAAGATTCAGGAATGTATATATGACTTCAGTAAAGGGCTGGGGTTATCTTAAAACATCACTTGGAATATTGATGATTTTTGTTTGGAATACTGATGATGAGGGGGGGGGGTACAACATCTCTTGCTCCACTTTACGAAAGTGGGGGATTTGAACCCCCCCCCCCCAAACTACTACTTAACCCTTATTTACGGGCTTGTGAAAATTTCAACAACAGTGATAAAACACTTTAGCACCCACTAGGGTTGTTCAATGTAATTTATATATGTTCTATTTTTTTTAATTTGTGGAAGGTGCTAATTTAGTAAATTACATTTGTTTACGCGAGAAAGTGGATTCATGATAATTTCGTCAATTTCAGAACTATTAATGGTTATGTTCCTGCCTACTCTGACGACAGCGGAAGTAAACAATATGGTGTAATTTTGGTAAAGTCATATAATGTAGGTCATATTCTTCTCTTCGTTTGTTCATTTGTCTGTATCTGTAATTCTGTCTCCTCAATACAACTCACTGTCTTTTGTAGTTCATACAGTGGCCTATAGAGCTTTGATTCCAGTGTTGTTTCCTCTGGCTAATATGTCTGCCTCAGCATTTCATACTCTGAACACCCTTGAAGTATAGGTTTAGCACATGTGCTGCCTATCCACAAGTACACATGGCCGTGTTGCCAATCTTGAAGTTTGTGTACATGTGACTGATGAGTCGGTGGTGCCTGAGGTGTAGAATTACAACTGGTTCTGATCTGTTCATAATGTGATAGTCATCTTGTGTTTATGTTTATGGCTTTTTTATTGATTTGATAATCTCCTTTTTTTCTGATGATAGGTGATTGGTACATCTGGTTGGTCTTCGGCAGCACCATCATTAGCCAGTTGGCCTGCTTTTTCATTTCCTGGTATTCCATATTGAGAGGGTATCTACGCATAGTTACCCTATACTGGTAAGATAGTTCATTAAGTAGTTTTTGTAAGTCTGTTAGTTTTCCAGACTGGAGATCTTGAAGCACTGATCTTCATCTGTTATGCATACTGTGGGCCAAGGTTGGAGTTAAGCAGTTTTTTCAGTTACCACCCTGATTGCCTGGATTTTTGCATCATAATTATTGCAGAATTTCCCTTTGGTGTTCTGATCGTATGTCTAGGCTTGTGTGGATAATCCTAATATACACCTGTACCTCCATTCCTCACTGCATTATGTGCTGACCCATACCTGTGTATAATCTGACCCTTATCTCTTGTGTGTATTCATCGTCCAGGAAACTGACGGTGACTATTCTTCACTGCACACTGTTCTGTTCGACATATGTCATATCATCATCATCAGGTGTCATGCTGGCTGTTGTCGTAGGCGATCATGGCTATCCACAGCTGTCTCCAGTATTATGTATCAAAATTATTATTGTTTCCCTACCGTGCCAGGCTGTCAAACTCTAATATTTTCTCACGTTTTCGCCCGCTGTCTCTGTAGCCTTAAATTTTGCCTGTTGTAACTATGTTCTCCAAACCTCCGTGAAGTGACCAAAAAATGAAGATTGTCTTGTTCTTACATTATTGATTAAGGTCTGTTTCGCATTTGACTCTTTCAACACCTCTAAATTAGTTTTTCTGGCAGTCCAAGATATTCTCAGCATTCTTCTATAGAACCGCATCTCTATTGTCTCTAATTTCCCACTTCCCAGTTGTTTATTGCCCAAGACTCGCATCCATATGTTATTATAGGAGTTATATAGCACTGCAGAAATCTCTTTCTCACCTCTAATGACAAGATCATATTACACAATATATTTTTCATTTTTCTGAATGTTGTTTTTGCCTGCCCTATTCTGTTTCTTATTTCTGTTGATCTTCTTTCATCTGTTGTAATCATTTTACTTAAATTTAATTGGTTGATCTGTTTTAATACTATATTATTCACTATGATCTTGCAAGGTGTGCCATTTTGTTTCTTTGAAATAACCATTTCTAATGTTTTCTTTATATTTAGGATGAGGCCTTTCAGAATCCAAGAGCATGGCCCATTTCATGAATGATAGTATCAACACCCCTGCTACAATGTGCATTAATAGAGAGGATTTGAATACCACGCGTTATATCTACGTTTGAGAAACAACCATCTCCATCAGTGAACATAGGTCATATAATGTAAACGGGATTTCCTATAGTGTACATACATCTGTTTGTTGGTATGTTATTTGGTTCGTTGATTTCATTACATTTTAGTAGATGTGCATGATTTGTGGTGTGAAATCACAAATGTAAGTTCTAGTAGCTATTTAAGAGTGGGGTGATTTTATGATGAAATTATTAGTCTTGGGTTTGGTTTATGTTGTATTAGTTGTAGAATAAGCTACGTTATTGTGGTCAAGATTAGGAAATAGGCTATTGCGGTTAGGGGAAATTTGGAACAGGATAATGTAGATTTACAAATCACTGGTAATGAAAATAATAACACACAAACATAGACTTTTCGAACGAAAGGACTTTATCAAAAGCTCATTCACAACATAATATGACGAGTAAGAACGACACTATTGACGTCTCCATTCACATATCATAGATAAATATAATAGATCTATAGAAGAAATATAGTATATATATATATATATATATATATATATATATATATATATGGTGATATTTCAATATTGAAAAGACCGAAATAATGGCAATAGCAAAGAAAGAAAGAAATATCACCATCTCCATCGATGATAAACACCTTAAACAAGTAAATGAGTTCACTTACTTAGGAAGCATTATATCGAGTGAAGGGAAAACCAGTAAAGAGATACAAAATAGATGCAACAAAACATACCAGATCCTAGGACAGATGACACGCATTTTCAAGAACAAAAATGTAAACATAGACACTAAAGTTGCATTATACAAGACTATTATTATTCCATCACTATGCTACCAGTGCCAAACCTGGACAATGACAGCACAAGATAAAAGAAAAATAGTGACAACAGAAATGACATGTCTACGAAGAATACTCGGAGTGTCATTAAGAGATAGAATTAGAAACGATAACATCAGACAGATAACCAAAACAATACCAGTATTGGAACACATCAAAAGACGGCAGATCAAGTGGTTTTCACACGCTTCCAGACTACCGACATATAGCATGCCACAGATGGCCATGACACATAGACATAACGGTTATAAAGCCAGAGGCAGACCATGTAAAAGATGGATCACAGAAATCAAAGAAGCCACGGGAACAAGCTTACAAACAGCGCACAAGAAGGCCATCTCCAGAGAACTCTTCCACCCCTGACGCTGCAAGGCAAACAAGGGACACAGCGTATAGATAGATAGATAGATAGATAGATAGATAGATATATGGTAGATCATCTGAGAAATTCTACTTAATAGCCGTCACATGAATATCATAGGCACCCGATAACCAGTACCACTGAAATGTTCAGTAACAGGAGTCCTGTTGTTATGCCATTTTTCCGGGAGATTGGTTTGTTTTATCAATGTTTTGATGTATTTTGTATATTTTATGTTTAAACTCTGACCTAGTTTTTTAAACTCTTCCGCGTTGTATCTATATTTATCTCTGTCATCTTAATGTGAACGTCAATATTAAGTTCGTACTCATCATATAATGTTGTGAATGTGTTCTTGACTAAGGCGTTTGTATTGAAACGTCAATCCGGGTAGTTATAACGAAGGTCACGGCTCGATCCATGACGGGCTTGGGAACTAGAACGACGTAGATTTGCGCACACAGTAAAACAACAAACAAATATAACTCTTGTTAATAACAAAAGGAGACAGCAGCTGATAACACCGTACCATCGCCTTTGATTAAATTAAACACTACACCACTCCACACAAATAATCACACACAAATAAGCTCTGGCGCATATTTCTAGAACAATTTAATGAAGACACAATATTTACGCACCCCCCTCCCAATTTCTATAAATAATGCAAAATAATGTTTACAAATGTTAAATGGTTTTTTTAAAATCACAACTATTAGTGAGTCCAGAAGGACAACATACACACAAGGAGAGTGCAGCACAGCACCATAGGGCAGCGCTACTTGCAAACGGAACGGGAAAATATTAAAATGAAATCGGAACCAAAGTGCTTCTGCAGCTCGAGAACGTACTACTAGTCTCCGGTGTTAGCACGTAACTCCGTAGCTTAAACTGATAATTCACTGGGATCTCCGAAAAATGCACTGGTAAACCGGACATGAGATACGGGAGCGAAATCCTGAACTCACGGCTAGTGGTTTACCACTACAACAGTGGGATTTCCTAGAGGAAGACAATGGAGAAGAAAAGATAAACAAGTAGTAGAGGAAAAATAGAACAGAAGAGAGAGAAAGTGGAAGAAGCAAAATAAATATGTGAAGTCAAGATGGTCCAATTTAATTTTGAAGACAGTGTTGCCGAATCCCAAAGGGGAAAATTTATCGGGGGGGGGGGGAAGAATAGCAAAACTGTAGTCAGACGTGTATGACTACCAGGTTTTAGGGATAATGGTTATGGTTACGATTTGATGATGATATTGATTTTTCTTCTTCTGCGTTCGTTCTCAAACTCCTGCAGATTAGCAGGATGTAGTCCGGAGAACGGAATGCGTTGTGTCATGATTTATAGCATTGCTGCGATATCTGCGCCTTTCGACCTGACACATCCGACTTCAGCATGGCTTTGGGTTACTGACCCTATATGGTATGGGACAGCCAACTCCATCCCATAACCTCCTTAGTCGCCTTTTACGATATGCGTGGAAGGTAAACAATGTTGCTGTTCTTTGCTCCCCTTTCGGGCCCCGGCAACACACGGGCGTGATATTGATGATGACGATGAAGTAATCGCTTTATCTGTGAAAAGGTCGCTCTTGATAGCCCATTGCCTTTCTGACAAAAGCACATGTTACTTCAGTAAGCCAGATGACACCCATGCCACCCTCAGTAACCCAGAAGACACCCATGTCATCCTCAGTAACCCAGATGACACCCATGTCATCCTCAGTAACCCAGATGACACCCATGTCATTCTCACTAACCCATATGACACCCGCGCTTATGGAAGTGTTGTTGTCTCATATACAGTATATATTTGTATTAAGGATTTTATGGATGCATGTTTGGTCCCTGAAGGGAGGCATTCCAGTGTAGCATTATCACATTACCATCACGTCTTATCAGGAGCATTATCACACGATCTTCACATCCTATCCTACCAAGATCATTATCGCAGGATCGACACGCCTTACTAGGAACATTATCGTAGGATTGTAATCTACCAGAAGCAATATCGCATGATAGTCACGTCCTACCGGGAGCATTATTGCAGGATCATCACGTCCTACCAGGATCATTATCGTAGGATCGACACGCCTTACTAGGAACATTATCGTAGGATTGTAATCTACCAGAAGCAATATCGCATGATAGTCACGTCCTACCGGGAGCATTATTGCAGGATCATCACGTCCTACCAGGAGCATTATCGCAGGAACATCACGTCCTACCAGGAGCATTATCGCAGGATCGACACCCCTTACTATGAGCATTATCGTAGGATTTTCATCTCCTACTGGGAGCATTGTCACAAAATCATCACATCCTACCTCGAACAATATCACGTGATCATCACGTCCTATCAGTAGGCACTTCTGTGCCAACTATTTCCGTCAACTTATGATTTATTTTTCTATGGGTATACGCTGTACATTGTTTTATTCCCTAACTTTTGTTGTTGGTATTTGGGTTTTTTTAAAAATTTTCTCCAGCCTAGAGACTGTTCACGATCATGGAAATAAAAATAATATGAACAACTCCAAAGACCATTTCATTTATTTTTTTTATATGTTCATGTTGATAATCTTTAATGCATGGATAATATAGGCAGGTCATAATTAAAACAATCGGGAACATCAAAACATAAAACCGAAGAAATTCACGCCCAGACCCTAACTCTCTTACGATAGTAGGAATAAGTAAACTATAGATTTCTCAGAATATTTCATACGAAAGGATATAGTTTATTTTATGAAATAGAATATTAGCAAATTGGTTGTTGTTCGTCAAACACATGGTGATGGTAACCATTTGTCACATCAACTTTTGAAATTCAGTTCCGTCCATGACTATTATTTCGTAGATGACTAGTAAGCCTTATTCTGGCAGCAAATGTCCTTGGACGTGGCATGAACACATGGTTTTTGGTGCACAAGTGACTTTCTAACTACGCTCCGCTATTGAGCTGCTGCATTTCTCCTCCTTTCACATGACGCTGCGCCATTTTTACTGTAGAGAAACATGTAGCTGTATTATGTGTAAGTTCTTCCCATGTATTGTGGATTTTCGTGGATGTGAAAAGGACTTGCACTGGGGATATGGATTTAGGTACCACCGAAGACGAACGTGTCGGACCATTGTTGCAAATTAAACGGCGACACAATGCATTTCCATTCTCTGGACTACATCATGCTGGAAATCTAATAGGACCATTGTCCTACTACAAGAGACAATCAGAGGGAGTTTGAGAATTAACTGAAAGAAGAATAAATATTTAATTGAGGGAAGAGTTGGGCAAAGCGTCGACCTCACTCTCTTGTCGGACCTCATTTCAAAATACGTATTGCAGCCAGAGAGGAAGGCAAAGGGTCGCACGACAATATAGATTATCAATTTCTGTATAGGCCCATACCGTACCCCCCCCCCCCCTTTTTTTCTGAAATGAAGCACTGTTAGACCAATATGCACCTATGGTACATCTGGCAATCTCCCCTACCTAAGATCCTGATATAAAATGACAGAGATGCAATGTCCATTAGCTTGTATTCCTTCGTCATCCACGGGGATTAGATGATAAAAACAAAATTAAGACATGGCATGCAGTTAACCCATTGAGTCATGTCATCTCGGGTTAACCAATGAGTGCGGGACAACAGACATACAACTTGAAACATTTATAATTGTAAAGATTAATATTCGAAGGATATTCACCGGAAGAAACGTCAAGCTATATAGTCATAGCATCTACTAGAATTATATAAACATATCATCTACTAGAATTATATGAACATATCATCTACTAGAATTATATGAACATATCATCTACTAGAATTATATAAACATATCATCTACTAGAATTATATAAACATATCATCTACTAGAATTATATAAACATATCATCTACTAGAATTATATAAACATATCATCTACTAGAATTGTATGAACATATCATCTACTAGAATTATATGAACATATCATCTACTAGAATTATATGAACATATCATCTACTAGAATTATATGAACATATCATCTACTAGAATTATATAAACATATCATCTACTAGAATTATATGAACATATCATCTACTAGAATTATATGAACATATCATCTACTAGAATTGTATGAACATATCATCTACTAGAATTGTATGAACATATCATCTACTAGAATTGTATGAACATATCATCTACTAGAATTGTATGAACATATCATCTACTAGAATTGTATGAACATATCATCTACTAGAATTGTATGAACATATCATCTACTAGAATTATATAAACATATCATCTACTAGAATTATAATATTCCATGCTGGTAAGTCTGGTAGGACACTGGTAAGTCTGGTAGGACACTAGTAAGTCTGGTAGGACAATGGTAAGTCTGGTAGGACACTGGTAAGTCTGGTAGGACACTGGTAAGTCTGGTAGGACACTAGTAAGTGTGGTAGGACACTTGTAAGTCTGGTAGGACAATGGTAAGTCTGGTAGGACACTGGTAAGTCTGGTAGGACACTGGTAAGTCTGGTAGGACACTGGTAAGTCTGGTAGAAGACTGGTAAGGCCCACAGACATTTCTTATGCGGGAACTTGTGGATGGAGATGACTGTCCCTCATAGAGGGTCAAAGTGACCCAAAATGATATGTAGAATGTCAGGATCAAAACTCAAATATCGCAGTCAATCTGTAGACCATGACACAAGGCATTCAGTTCTCCGTACTACCTCCTGTTAACCAGAAGGAATTTGAGATTGAAGTCAGATGAGGAATTCTACTTAAAATCTAATTAGCAGCGATCCACGTGACCAGACTGGGACATAGTATGCTACGACTGTATCACATGATCTCGAGTCTCGATCTGATATCCTGTGCATCACTTGAACGTTTTAAGTGTAATCTTTGATAGTGTTCTCAGCCATCACGTGGTCTGTTTAGATCGATGTTTCCCAACGTGGGGCGCACGTCCCACAAAGAGCAATTTCATTTTTTTAGGAGCAATTCGATAAATGTACCCCAATCTTGAAACATCAATCCCAATGAAAACCAGGATGAGAACCACTGGTTTAGATGGTCCTTGTGTTATCTATCTTGTCCCATCAACATTATCAACAGTCTGTAGTTACACAAAATGGAAAACGCACGTCACACATTGCCACCATGAACACTAAAATCCGAAATCATTATAATTCATTAGTGGAGTAGATTAGTTAGTTACAGGGTCGTAGTTGCGTATTCTTAAAAAAAACAAACAAGAAAGTCACTCGCCAAACATTGTGTGCATTTCACATTTTTTCATGATAAATGTAATGATCATTACCCCAACCCCTCCCATTAACTACGGGCTTGGTTAGTTAGTTCCTTTCTGCCGAAGATGGTGCATAAGACAGTAGTAGTAACTTTCCATGTTGAACTTCTCGTAACAAGTTACTCTATATTTCTTGTGTATTGCGTATGCCCAATATTGCGCTTTGTTGATTTTTCTGAGTAGAGATTCTTTTAGGGGACCTACTTTTTTTTGTTCTCTATGCCTTACACATACAGGTTGTGATGGAGAAGTCTGTTTTCATCCATTCTTACCCCGCCGAAGACGGATGTGTCGGGCCATTGGCGCAAATAAAACTGTGACACAACGCATTTCCATTCTCTGGACTACATCCTGCTATAAATCTAGTAGGACAATGGTCTTGCTACAAGGGAGATCCAGCAGGAGTTTGAGAATGTACGATGAACAAGAATCTGTCCATTTTATGTTTAATATTCTTGGAAGTTACTTGTTATCAATGTGATTTATTTAGTGACTATTGCTTGTTACAGAGGTTGTAGCATTGATTTATATAGAGTGGGTATTATTATGATAAGCGTGTGTGACAGAGACTAGGCAACTTTTACCATGATTTCTTATAAGAGACTCACTAAATACCTTATAGTCAGAAGTACTGATCTTGGATCGGTTAGATTAGTCATGTATTTGATCTTTTCCGTGATTTCATTGGTTGTCTGTACAAAGTATACTCAAATCGACCAATTAATAATTGGGTCAGCTCAGATGAATGACTCAGAACGTAAGACTTACTGGAGAGGGACCTAAACTATACACATACATTGACCCACATGTCATTTTGTAAACATTCTGTTTATGTTATCAAACTAATCCTTTCTCTAAATTAGTTCTTCTCGCTGATCCCAAATAGCGACGTTTATCTTGTCTGATTCAACTTTTCTGTGCTTTTTATTGGCTGTGAACACAAAAGTAATACGCAAATTGACCAATGGTAAATCGAATCAGCCAAGATAAGTGACTATGTTAGGGAACAACACGCAGGGCTATTCTGGAGAATGGCTTGACGCAACCAGTTAAAGTATCCGCAACAAGACATCTGTGTATCGACTGAGACAATCTGTTTCACCATCACAACTTCCTTAGTCCAAATCTATAAAATAACATATGTTTATAAACTGACACCTCCAGTACCTCGTCAATTGTAGTCCTACAGACTCATCGGGAATCATCTTTCATAAGTGACGCTACCTGGTATTTGATTTTTTCCCGTGATCGCTATTAACTGCTGACACACTGTTTATCATCAATATTTAAGAATTATTTCGGTGAATACATAGGCCTGTTTAATTAATGAGG
The DNA here is from genome assembly GCA_034231615.1 of Meghimatium bilineatum. Lineage (NCBI taxonomy): Eukaryota > Metazoa > Mollusca > Gastropoda > Stylommatophora > Philomycidae > Meghimatium > Meghimatium bilineatum. The sequence continues at coordinate 22,335,290 of CM067306.1, forward strand.
AAAGTCTACATATGTTCACTTCACGCCTCCATCGGTACACGCCTCCACGCATTGTCTAGAAGACAACGTCAGTTTATCAACTGAGACAACCGCAGTCCACATCACGCCTCGATCGGTACAGGTCTCCAAACAAGTTACAGAACAGTGATTTCCATCGGTGGATCATATGGCCCCCAGGAGATCACTGGGATTTTCAGGTGAGCCGGAAAGAACATGTTGGGTTCATTACGGGATTTAGTAGCCACATTTTAATGGAATAAATCACATATAATTTAACAAAACGAACTTTCGCTAACGTTGCATAAACCACGGCATCCATCGTTTCATAATGGATGGATGCGCCATGAGTGGATCGAGTATATTGGAGTTTCGTTTACCTGAAAGTACAAATGTCCCAAGCTGTCCATGTCTTAAAGTACCAAGAGTAATTTAAGGCATTTGTGTTTTCTTCTTCTTCTGCGAACAGTTTCCTATGCTCATAAGTCTATACAGGAAGGCCCCAAGGTTGCCCCACAGCTTTACCTTCAGATCTCTTTCTTGGGGCCATATTATTTGTGCTTTCAAAAGTGGCACATTTGGCACATGAGTGATGTGATATATCGGTACTTTAAGACAAGGGCTGCTTAGCAGATGAGTAATTTGGGATATCAGCACTTCGTATTCTGTGTTCGTTCCCAAACTCCTGCAGATTAGCTGGGTGTAGTCCGGAGAACAGAATTCGTTATGTCAAGGTTTTTTCAGTGTAGTCACGATATCCACGTCTGTAAACATCCAACTTCGGCATGGCTTCTGTCTCACTTTAATTCCATATGGGATTGGACAGCCAACTTCGCCCCATAATATCCTTAGCAGTCATGTCAGTATTTCTATTCTTTGTTCCCATTTCGGGTTCAGGCAAATCGAGGTTGAAAGCTTGAAACTAAGGGTATCCAGGCACATCGAGAGACGCTATCTTGAAACCAAGGCATCCAGGCAAATCGAGGGACGACAGCTTTAAACAAGGGCATTGGATAAGCATGTAAACATGAGATGAGTAATTTCGTTCAAGACACGGATAGTATAGGACACGAGCAGTTTGGGACACGGACAGTATGGGACATTTATATGTATAACTATTGATGTGATGTGCTACTCGTTTGACAATTAGTGTTCGTTAAGGGCGTATCTAATTTTTTAATTGTTATTTTGTTTATTTACTCTCGAACTCTCATATGCTCATCTTGTAGCAGGACAATGGTCATACTAGATTTAGCAAGATATTGTCAAGAGAACGGAAATGCGTTGTCGCCCATTTATTTGCGCCAATGTCCTGACACATCCTACTTAAGTAACTAATATGCATAGTGTTTTTACTATTTCCTCTGAACGGTGGGCATCTATAACCATGTAGCTAATATAGTAATCTAGCCATACTAGAGAACTATTTTTTGTACTTACATATATCGCCGAACACGAATGTATCGGGCCATTGGCGCAAATAAAACGGCGACACAATGCATTCCATTCTCTGGACTGCATCTTGCTGGAAATCTACTAGGACTATGGTCCTGCTACAAGGAAGATCCAGCGGAGTTTAACAATGAACGTTGAAGAAGAAGAAGTACTTACATATAGCTAATATAGTAATCCAGCCATACGAGAGAACTATTTCTCGTACTTACATATAGCTAATATAGTAATCCAGCCATAACAGAGAACTATTTCTCGTACTAACACATAGCTAATATAGTAACCCAGCCATACCAGAGAACTATTTCTCGTACTTACACGCTGGTCACCAAGCTCAAAACTAACCATTGTAGTTAATAAGTTTACTTCTCTTTTGGAGAGGTGCGCTGCTCTCAACCAGCGGACAACAAAGTCCAATTAGGTTATATCAGGACGCACTACCATAAAAATAATGGAGGGAAGAGTACCTGGGAAGAGGAGAAGGGGCAGACCAAGAAGACGATGGACTGACGACATTAAAGATAACACGAATACATCGCTAGAAAATGCAAGCCACATCGCCCAAGACAGAGAGAGGTTCAGAGATTTCATTGGGAAGACAACGTTCTGGAAGGAATACGTCACATTACACTACTATAAAATATTAGCGGTAGCAAAGACCCCAAGTTATTAATATATACGTTATATACATAATTTCCACCAATTCAAATATCTAGGTACAATTATTACAGCAGATAGAAGAAGTTCAACAGAAATAAGATGCAGAATAGGACAGGCAAAAACAACATTCAGAAAAATGAAAAATATATTGTGTAATATGACCTTGTCATTAGAGGTGAGAAAGAGAGTTATGCAGTGCTATATAACCCCTATACTAACATATGGGTGCGAGTCTTGGACAATAAACAAACTGGAAAGTGGGAGATTGGAGGCAACAGAGATGTGGTTCTACAGAAGAATGCTGAGAATACCATGGACTGCCAGAAAAACTAATGTAGAGGTGTTAAAAGAGTTAAATGCGAAACGGACCTTAATCAAGAATATAAGAAAACGGCAATCTTCTTTTTTTGGCCACTTCATGAGACAGGCAGGTTTAGAGAACATAGTCACAACAGGCAAGATTGAAGGCACCAGAGACAGAGGGCGACAACGTGAGAAAATATTAGACAGTTTAACAACCTGGCACGGCAAAGAAACAACAACGACTTTGATACATAATACTGTGGACAGGGAGCTGTGGAGAGCCATGACCGCAGTGGCGTAGCGAGAGGGGGGCGGAGGTGCGGACCGCCCCGGGCAGCATCATCGGGAGGGCGGCAAATTTATTTTCGTCCAGGCTTTCACAATCACTGTCAAATTTTGTTAATGTCACAAGGGTGGAAAATTATGATTCCGCCCCGGGCGCCATTGACGCACGCTACGCGACTGCATGACCGCCTACGCCACCCGGCATGGCACCTGATGATGATGATATACATTATTATAGCTAACCATGATCGCGCACGCTTGAGCTTTATTTATACCGTTGTCGTGCGATCGGCGCTCTCGACATAGCCACATCTGATCTATTACTTTGTGCCTTTCAAACTTAACTTAGAAGTTTTATTTCGGTATTTCCATAGGAGGAAAACTAACTCAACGATGCAGAGATACATCACTCTAACCCGTGTTTACGCCAAGTCCATTTCCATTATGGTTCCTGCTAAACTCATCTAAAGCCAATGTGACTGATCTGTGATTTTCATTGGTCACTTTGTGTCGCCAGCCAAGAATTGCATGGCAGGACCTGTTTTGGAAAAGGATGTGGTTTACGCCAGTGGTTCTCAACCTTTTCAGGCAGTGACTCCCTTTGCGACAATTCTTCATACATGCCGTAATTTTGCAACAATATTTCATCCACGACCTCATTTTCAACAATATTTCATGGTTGGTTGGTTGCTGATCCAGCGGTTCGTGGGCTCGTTCCCTTTGACCCACAACAATATTTCATCAATGACTTCATTTTGCAACATTTCATCCATGACCTCATTTTGCAACAATGTGTTTCATTGTGCATCTCCCAGTGCCTTATGATGTCACCAGGGCTTTTTAAAGTGTATCTATGTCTATCTTATATATATATACATTAATCATTCAAATTGTTGTCTTTCAAATATTTATCTTATTTATATATATACATTAATCATTCAAATTATATATATATATATATATATATATATATATATATATACATTAATTATTCAATTGTTGCCTTTCAAATAGTTATCTTATTTATATATAAATTAATTATTCAAATTGTTGCCTTTCAAATAGTTATCTTATTTTCCAATAATTACTGAGAAATTGTGGCAGTGTACAGTGGTGCATGGAAGTCGGAATTGTGCAAAGGTGCAGACACTTTAGAAACACTTTTGATGGACCCACTAGAACACAAGCAACACAAAGGTAAAGCAAAGATCAATCCAATAGAGCATTGAACTGATTTATTCTTCATTTAATACTATTTAAACTCACGAACATACTAAATAGCCGTCTAAAAGAGATCTCTGTCTGTTCGTCCATCACAAGTGATGATGACCATTTGTTACATCCACTTTTGAAAATTCAGTCCATGCATAATAGTTCGTAATATGGCTAATAAGTCCTATTGGAGCTGTAAATGTCCTTGGATAGTTCGGGCATGGAATGACCACTGTTAACGGATCTTGGTCTATCCGTGACTTTCTAGTTACTCTCTGCTGTTGAGCTGCTGCCTTTCTTCTCTTTTCACAAGATGATGCGCTATTTTGACTGTAGAACACCACGTTGATCTATTTTCGTGGATGTGAAAATGACTTGCACTGGGAATGTTATTAAAGTGAGGTGGAGTTCATGAGACATGCAGGTTTAGAGAATATAATCACAACAGGCAAGATTGAAGGCACCAGAGACAGAGGGCGACAACGTGAGAAAATATTAGACAGTTTGACAACCTGGAACGGCAAGGAAACAACAACGACTTTGATACATAATACTGTGGACAGAGAGCTGTGGAGAGCCATGACCACCTACGCCACCCGGCATGGCACCTGATGATGATGATGAGGTGGAGTTGTGTAAAGAGTCGACCTCACTCTCTTGTCGGACCTCATTTGAAACCAGTGGCAAGATGAATCGAGACGACTAGAAGTGAAGTTCGATGTAGTGGATTACCATGGTTTTCTACGTCTCTCGCCATGCCTGATGCGGTCCACGCTGTGTTGCTGGCGTTCGCCTACATTACTCGGTGGGCCGAAAACTACCGTATCTCATACGCGTAAATTCGCCGAATATCAGACTTTACGTGTAGTGGTTAGACAAGACCGGCATGCTTTTTGGGATGTCTCAGCATGTCACAGAGACCTACTTTATGACTACCTTACAGGCTGTCATTTAAAATAGATAAAACTGCAGTGTCGGGTAACAACCCAAACCTGGAATTAGGGGGACTAGAATAACACAAGGAAAATGTAAAAAAAAAAAAAAAAATGAAAAAAAGTATAAGTATTACTAATATTAGTCAATACAGCGAAATAACAACGAGACACCGTGACAAACAGCGTTTCGACGAAAAAGTCTTCACAAAGACAAAAATATCACGTATTCTTTTGCACATCACCATTGGTTTGGAACAGCGTGTGTTAAGGCCATTTTCCATTCTATATTTTTAACGGCATTTAACTTCTACCATTCTATTCGATTACTCCGGATGTCAATAAGTAGTTTTTTCTTTGAAATTACTTAGATATTCTTCTTTTATTATGCTCACTGTTTCTTTTCCTATTACTCTCGTATGTCGTATTTGTCTTCTTCCTCCCTTTTTTCTTTCTCTCATCTTATCTCCCTTATCATCTTTTTTTGCTCCTCTCTTACACTATGATTATGTTTGTAATACTCATTTCTTGTTTGTTTTTGTCCTGATAAAGACGTTTTAGTCGAAACGTCGTATGTCACTGTGTCTCGTTGTTATTTCGCTTCATTACTAATATATATAACACTTATACCTATTTCTGTTTATTTGGATAAATAACCGTTCAAAATACAAAACAGGTCATATTTACCTTCCTGTGGCCCCCTTACTCCCTATTTAAAATGTAGCTCTGCAGACCCTTTCAAATCACTGCCCCCCTCCTTTCGATGGGCTATATGGCCTAACGTTGAGAGCAACTGATTTACGCTAACATTGTCTTTACTTTCACGCTGTCTGTGATATTAGACTTAAATATGGACGTGTTGATACCATCTCAAATGACACCAACTTGCTGTCCTGATCTTGTCAATACTGACGTTACTCCCAAAAGACGATCGCTTCAAATCAAACAACCATCATATCGTGTAATCACTGAATGGACGAAAGCACAACTTGCAATGGAATTGTATTTAACGAGAACCAGAGTGGGAGGCATAAACTGTGCCCGCACGATCTGAAAATAGTGCTAACACTACAATTGAGATGACATTTGTTTGATTAGGTTAGCGAGCAAACATGGCGATGATTGGTTGCAGATCACAATAATATCACGTGACCTTGACTTAGGGCTGATATACACGGAGAGCACACACTGTCCGCAATAATAAAGATGGTACATACTAAGAGCACATTTTGACATCACATGTGCTCTCGGTGTGTCTCATGTTGTGTTACACACTGAAACTGCACATTATATCACGCTCTTACAGTGAGAGCACAATTTGAACTCACTAACACAGAGAACACACTTTGACCGTGCTCACACAGAGAGCACACTGGCCGTAATCACACAGAGAGCACACTGACCGTACTCACACAGAGAGCACACTATGATCTCACAAACACAGAGAGCACCTTTGATCTCATTACCACAGAGAGCACACTTTGATCTCACTAACACAGAGAGCCCACTTTGATCTCATTAACACAGAGCACCTTTGATCTCATTAACACAGAGAGCACACTTTGATCTCACTAACACATAGCACCTTTGATCTCATTAACACAGAGAGCACACTTTGATCTCATTAACACAGAGCACCTTTGATATCATTAACACAGAGCACCTTTGATCTCATTAACACAGAGCACCTTTGATCTCATTAACACAGAGAGCACACTTTGATCTCACTAACACAGAGAGCACACTTTGATCTCACTAACACAGAGAGCACACTTTGATCTCACTAACACATCTAAGTTTCTCGAAATAATGCTCTGTTGTTGGTGTCAGACTTGAAGCGGTTAAAGAATTAAGTAGAAGTTAACCATTGCCATTATCAACATTTATAGTTCGTTTTATGTTACTCAGTTGGAATTATTGTTCTGCAAAACTACTTATTAGGTAGAAAAGATCTTTTGGATACAACTTGAATTTCTCCATGACACTATGAAATTATTTTTTCTGTGTAGAAGATTAACTGCGATATATGGTTGCTTTGCATCAGGTAGTTTTCGTAAAAATTGAGCTCATGTGAGAAACATGAATTATGGACGGACATTAAGTTTGGAGGACCGGATCGCAAATTGGAAATGTTAAAAAGAACTGTCACATTTCCGGCAACAATTTATGGAAGTGACAATAGGAAAATCTTAACATATACGTGACAAAGAGAATGTATGCCTTCGAAATTATATGCTACAGAAGGATGTCGAGATAACCATGGACTTCGAAATTATATGCTACAGAAGGATGTCGAGATAACCATGGACAACGAAATGAGATGCTACAGAAGTATGTCGAGATAACCATGGACAACGAAATGAGATGCTACAGAAGTATGTCGAGATAACCATGGACAACGAAATGAGATGCTACAGAAGGATGTCGAGATAACCATGGACAACGAAATGAGATGCTACAGAAGTATGTCGAGATAACCATGGACAACGAAATGAGATGCTACAGAAGTATGTCGAGATAACCATGGACAACGAAATGAGATGCTACAGAAGTATGTCGAGATAACCATGGACAACGAAATGAGATGCTACAGAAGGATGTCGAGATAACCATGGACAACGAAATGAGATATTACAGAAGGGTCTTGAGAAAACCATGGATAACGAAATGAGATATTACAAAAAGGTCTTGAGAAAACCATGGATAACGAAATGAGATATTACAGAAGGGTCTTGAGAAAACCATGGATAACGAAATGAGATATTACAGAAGAGTCTTGAGAAAACCATGGATAACGAAAAAAGACGAACTAAGAAATGTTAAGAATAAGCAACATCTAAGAGAGTTGGTTGCTACATTATAATGCAACATTATAGCAAGAATTGTGTAGGTTTTGTTGTTGTTTTTGTGTGTGGCTATATAAAGAGATATAACAGCATGGAAAAATTAACAGTGGAAGAATGATTGCTGGTAAAAGAGCTAAGAGTCACTAAGACGTTGGCGTATGTTTATTTTGCGTTCGCTCCATTGTAATCAGCACGGATATCCGTGCGATTTCCGCCGGGAGCGTGCTTACGTTGTGCTACCGTTATGCGCCTTGTAGGCCTAGCACATCCGAATTCGGCATGCCTTGGGCATTCGGGTGGGCTACCCTAGCCTGTGACAGCCTCCCTATCTGTCGCCAGG